>ML677358.1:13386942-13417456 GCA_007922305.1 Dermatemys mawii | reverse complement strand
CCCCTGCACCCCTCCTGCACCCCAACCCTCTGCCCTGAGCCCTCTGCCTCACACTGCACCCCTTCTGCACCCTGAACCCTTGCCCTGAGTCCCCGCTGCACCCCATACCCCTCCTGCACCCCAACTCCCTGCCCTGAGCCCCCACCACACCCTGCACCCCTCCTGCCCCCCCGGGGGCAGGGAGGGGGTGGAGCTGGGGTGGAGATTTTGGGGAAGGGGCTGGAATGGGGGCAGGGGTAGGGTGGGAAGAGGTGGGGCTGGAGCAGGGGCGGGGCCTCATGAAAGGGGTGGAGTGGGGGCAGGGCTGGGGTGGCAGGAGGCATCAGTGATGCGGCCCTTGGGCCAATGTACTAGTCCTCATGTGGCCCTCGTGGTCATTTGAGTTTTGAGACCCCTGCTGTAGGATAAACACTACAGGACAAAATATCTTTTTCTCTCTCTTTAAGTCCCTCCCTCTACTTTAGATACAATCTCACTTGAACTTTAGAAACTCTAGATTCGTGTGGGAACATTGCAGCGGAGGTTCTAGTAATAACAATAACAAGGATATACTACGTTTGCTAATATTTACTTTCAAACAAACATGATGGACCCAGTTTCAGGCTTTGTTCTGACCATTTGAGAAGGCTTGTGATGGGGTTACTTTTATTTTTTTAATGAAAGATTGATTAGTAGGGTAGAGCAGGGCTTGTAGCATTCACTGTGCCTCTCGCAGAAATTGTAACACACACACAGACAACCATAACAACTAAAAACTTTCACACCCCCACTATGTAGCAGCCCTATCCAGTAGTTTTTATTATTATTTATGTTATAGCGGCTTCTCAAGATCGCAACAAAAATCAGGGTCCCATCGTGCGAGGCACCTGTACATAGAAATAGAAAAAGCTGCCTCAAAAAGCTTACAATCAATACAAGTCAACAAGGTTTGGGGAAGGAAAGAATAAGTATCCTCATTTTACAGATGTACATGAGAGAGAGAAAGTGATTTGCCCAAGTCACACAATCAGCATATAGCAGAGACAGAAATTGTACCTAGAGCTTCTGAGTTTCTGACCAGTGACTTAACCATAAGATCATGCTTCCCTTTCTACATAGCCTCACTGAGATTTAGTGTATAAAAGAAATCTGAAGTTTTTCCATCCGGTCATATTTGAGTTACGAATGGATAGAATTTGATTTTTTTTAAAAGCAAAAACCCACCATTTTAAAAAAATTACCTAACTCAAGAGTGACTTTGCTAATTAAACTGAAACTGTCCAGAAAAATTCTTCTGTGGGAAGAGAATATAAATTAAAGGCGCTTTTCCTAGGAATTTGTGATGGCAGTTTCAAAATCAGCCCAATACTGGAAACTGTCCGACAATATTAACTATGGAGTCAGACTGTTATGACTTGGTAATACCTTATATGCATACAGATCATTTCAACCAAAAGGCTAATTAAGTGCTTTCCAGATAGCATACATGGTTTAGGGCTTAGTCATCCCTCCACTGATATGCAATAACCTCTGACCTTTCTTTGATAGCAACATATCTGGGTTTTCGTTTCCATCTGAAACTAGCAGAGAACTTTCCTGAGAAGAATGTAGTTATTCAAAATGAAATTTGGCCAGGACCTCAAGCTTGACACCACTAACATTAAAAGTATTATGAAATCTTTGGAAGCATCCTTTGAATTGCTGACACATTAAGACGTCAGTAGGGATACACAAGTACAATACCATGGGAAAACAACAGAGGTTTGTTTTGTCCATTACTTCCTTAGTAAATTAGAGAGCACTGAAGTGGTCAGTGACTTAAGGCTTGGGCCTGGGTATTATCTGTATTATACATCTGAAAGACAGCACTTCAGGTAGCACAATGCCCCTGAATGCTGTGGGATACTGATTTAGTATTGATTCAGGGAAGATCAGTAACACTATATCCTGGCAGTACAGGAATTAATGAAAAGTCTCCTATCTAAATGCTGATGTAAATCACCTCTGCTTAGTTTATAAGATCTGACAAGTTTGGAGGCAGTAATGGCCAGAACAATGTCAATGACTCATGTTTCCTTATTAAATGAAAAAAATGAACCCATTTGTTTTACGTTAATTATGAAAAAAAATATAATAAAATTGTATTTAACTTCAGCCTCCTTTATTAGTTTTAGGATCCTGCATTTTTCTTTCATGCCTCAGTGATCCAGACCATCGTTAGATGAGATTTTTTAAAAAGGGCTGTTATTCATATGCACTACTAAAAATTTTGCTATGGTGACTAACACTAGGTTTCCAGACTGCAGCCAGTGCAACATGTAAAATCTTTTGGAATTAATAGGATTAAGAGGAAAAGCAAAGATGACAAGACACTGAATCTTAACAGCAGGATGCCAATTATTATTCTCTGTTAAGAAAACATAGCGACCCACTGGAGGTGTTCTTATCTCCCCACTTGTATAGAGAAGCAGTTCAGTTAGTTATCCTTTTCCCTTTCAAACAGCTGAACAATTCAAAGAAGATTCACCTAAAAGAAGAAAGATCTCCATTTTATTTCACATAGGGCATTATCGCTCGTCTCTGTTTTCCAACCTAGTTACTATAAATTACAGCTGTTACGCTGTTTGATAAAAGTACATCTGAAAAGGAGGCTTTATACATGAATAATCTTGAATATGAGAGAGATTTTAAATGGACTATGTATTACATGAAGTGAAAGGACAATAGAGGTTTGCCCGCTGTATTTTAGGATTCTGGGTTTTACTATTCCCTCCAACTTTGTTTCAAGACAGAAAACTTGTAATGCTTCCTAGCCTGAGTACTTCATGCAACGAGGCAGATTCCTAGCTTGAAGCATACATGGTATGGCAGCTATAAAAGTACTGAGAAATGAGGTTTCAGGGAAGGAAGTAACATAAGCTACATGGTACAATGGCAGTACTTCCAAACATTCAAAAAACTTGAATCAGGCAACCATACAATCATGAGATGAAATTTAAAAAAATAATAAACATCAAGTTCCTTTACTTTTTCTTCTGGGGGCTGAGCCTTTGGATTTCATTCCGGTGATATTTTCAAGCATTTCTCTTTATCTAGGAGGACTAGAAACTTAAGCCTGGTCTATGCTTAAAAGTTGGATCAACATAACTACTTCAGTCAGGGGTGTGAAATCCTGACCTAACCTGTGGCATAGACACAGCTGTATCAATGGAAAAATACTTCAGTGTACAGGAACTCCTCGCTTAAAGTCGTCCCGGTTAACATTGTTTCATTGTTACATTGCTGATCAATTAGGGAAAATGCTCGTTTAAAGTTGAGCAATTCTCCCCTCTAATATCACTTGGCTGCCTGCTTTCTCCACGGCAGCAGACTCCCTATGCTCCCCCCCCCCCCACAGGAGGGGAAAAGCGCTGACACGCGGTGTTTGCTGGGGGTGGGTAATGCTGTGGGGAGCAAGCGGGGAGCTTGCATGGTCTTCTGCGGTGGTGAACTCTGCATGGTCGCCTATGATGGTGGGCTCTGCACGGTCACCTGTGCTGATGAGCTCGCCACGCTGGCCAAACAGGAAATGAAATTCAAAAGTTCCCGGGGCTTTTCCTGCCTACCTGGCGAGTGTAGCTGAATTGAAAGTGTTGTCCAGAGCGGTCACAATGGAGCATTCTGGGATAGCTCCCAGAGGCCAATAACATCGAATTGCATCCGCAGTACCTCTAATCCGGAACTGCAATGTCAATTTTAATGCTACTCCCCTTGCTGAGGTGGAGTACAGAGCCCTTTAAAGAGCCTTTTAAATTGACAAAACAGGGTTGGTTGTGTGGACGGAATCAGTTTTAATTCGATTTAACTCGGCTAATTCCGAAATAATCGCACACTGTAGACCAGACCACAGTGTTATGCTAAATGATAGCACATGCATCTCTTGTAATTTTATTGATGAATTAGCCTGCTAATCATAGAAATGGGTGGGATACTCGGCTATATCTGTTTCCCTTCCAGAGCTCTGGATGGATTGGAAGTCACAGTTGAAATTTCTTGTCAAATACCTTGGAAAACAATGAAATTAACATTTTGTATATAAAACCAACCAACCTACCTCAAACCTGTCTTTTCATTTTTGATTTGGAAATGTAAAACATGTTTTTTGAGTGATCTTACATATCCAGTAAAGTCTGTGAGTCTGTGCTTATATTGATATAATACATTGATTTCTGTGAAGTGGTTAAAAAAAGGCACCGAGTTTCTTTGATTCTTTAAGTAAAGACACTAATTTATTTCTTGTAAAGTTGGGTTGGGGACAAAAGCTATGATCTGCATAAATGTGACTTTAGAATTGTGTGTTCGGGGAGGAAAAGAACTGGATATACATACCAGTTATTTAACACCAAGGTGGTCTGAAACATGTGGAAACGGATTGCTTTGCTGTATGAGGTTTGTGTGTGCCATGATGCAGATAATAGTAGGATGTATTTGTTTCAATCAATATAGAGTGAACATTTCTGTGTGGAGTTACTGAAAACCTTTGGGGCAGGGCTAATGGCTAATTATAAAGGAGCAGTTTTCCATGATGTATAGATAAATGAGACCAAATTCAGGTGAGTGTTAGTAAGAGCAGCTCCATTTTCTTCCTGTTTACACAAGGACTGAATTTGTCTCCACTAATGTTATATTGCTTTTTTGGGGGGTTCTTTAACCACTTTGAAATAGTACAGGGAGATGCTGCTTACCATCTATTGCAACTTTCTGACTGAGAAAGATACTGTTATCTCCTCTCCCACGTAAAACACATTGGCCTTCATTCTGCTAAATATTGGCTACCTCTGAGAGTTTGCTGAGCCCTCTTCACCTCATAGATAACATTATCTCAGAATCAATAGACTATTATGGAAACTTTTAGTTTCACCCTCGGAACTTTCCAACATGAATACTATCCTGATTGCCCAGGTGATTGGGCCTTTTTAGAGTTGGGTTATCAGAACCTTCTTAATTTGTGGGTTTAGGTTTTGCTTTAATTGTCAAATTCTCCCTTTTTAATTATTTTTTTATTTCAGTAGCACCTAGAAGATCCAGTCATGGACCAGGACGTCATTGTGCGTGGTGCTGTACAACCACAGAACAAAAAGACAGTGTGCCTGCCCTAAGGAGCTTTCATACTCCTTATCGTACTGATTGGCTTTGGCATAGTGTGAGTTTATTAGGCACCGGATTGGTTGATTCCCTAGAGAAGGTTTACAAACCAAGTTTAAAAAAGACTCAGCCTTCTTTCATCCCAGTCTAGCAGGAAGGACTTTCCATAATACACATTCAGTTTCTCTCTACACTATAGGTTTTACTGTTATCCTGAGGGGTTTCATCTTATCTGGCTTGCTATACTTGTACCCCATATACCTAATGACTGTTTTAGAGAAGAGTGCCACCTATTGAATTGATAGTGCCACTTCCTATAAAATCTCAATATATCCCATCCACCTACTGAACCCACCTGGCCTTGCAAAAATTGACACATCACTGCAAGCTGCCGACCAATAGCCTAGCTAAGAGAAAAAAGTTGATTTAGGATTGGATTACAGCAACATAAAATTCAACACTGTGTGTCAGTATAGTCTCAAAAAACCTAGCCAGGAGCTGCTTACGTTTACATAAGCCTTGCCAATCACCCAGCCATCTTACAGTTAGTTGCTATAGCTAATCAATTTGGCATGCATCCCCGCAAGGTACTAAATCTATGTACACTGAAGT
This sequence comes from Dermatemys mawii, assembly GCA_007922305.1. Taxonomy (NCBI): domain Eukaryota; kingdom Metazoa; phylum Chordata; order Testudines; family Dermatemydidae; genus Dermatemys; species Dermatemys mawii. The sequence continues at coordinate 13,411,741 of ML677358.1, read as the reverse complement.
GGAAAAATTTCATTAAGACAAACTTCACCAATTTGGTTGATAATGTTGACATAAGTCGAGATGCAGGTAGGAAGGCTGGTTGTCGACTGGTAAAGGACAAAAGGAGTGAGTTTCCTGTGTCTAAACAATGCTGTGAGGTACCTGCTTGAGGTTAAAGTGGGGTCATGGCATGATCCAGAAGACCCAAGGAGTGCCATTGTCTAATTAAAGCAAATTTAAAGTGCCCTCAAAGGATGAGCAACAATTCTGATCTTTAGAAGATTGTTACTAAGTAATAGCACGTTTTAGTGTCCAGATGTTTGCATTTTGAATAAACTACAAGAGAGTGAATCCTTCAGATGTTAGCAGAAGTGATTTTCATTTCAGGGAGCTCAGAGCAAACACAAAATCAGCTATTCTAAGGGTCCCTGTAGAGGTCAAAACAAACTCTGTGACTGATTTCAGAGGCAGGTTCTGTTCTGAAAGAAGATAGGGCCTCACAGTATATCAGACTGGAGACTTCAGCAATCAGCAGCAGAATAAAGAGTAAGGAGAGAAGAAAGTGGGAGAGTAAAATTGGCTCTTCAATAGAGAATAGACTTGTGCCTGCCTTTCATGCTTCCTGCCTCTATATTAATGTCAGACCTTTTATGGGGCGGTTTTTAATCTTTGGATCTCAAAGCACCGCCTAAATCTAGGGCTACATCGTACCCTTCTGTAGTAAAATCCATGGAAAGAGGATGAAATGCCAAGGAAGCTCTGCAAGGTTGACCTTGAAGAATTATCTTGGAATGCTCCCCTCTGGCTTGATATTGGCCCTCTTGATATGGTTCCCAAAGGGACCACAATACCTTGGCTTTTTTGCCTGAACAATACTGGCTCTACCTTGAGGGAAGTGTGAGAGTAGAGCAAAGGGGCAATGCTGCTGCAGGAGCACTAACTCTCACAAAAATATCTGCTGGGCTCAGAGCAGCTGAGCCTCAGCCCTTCCTGTCACCTGCAAGCCTCCTCCCACTAAATCTAGACCCTACAACCTTGTGGAAGACTGACTTCTGTGGGATGGCGGGCTGGGGGAGCCATAGCTTCTGCTTTCAGAGTCCACAACCGAATTTTGCCCACTGCTACTCATCTCCTCTCTGGACAGGGAAGAATATATACCCTAGAGACTTATGGTTAATATTTGTATTTGAACTATTTGGCCAGGACATTAAGGCTCTTGAGAGATATTCGGTTTGTAAAAGCTGGTGTAACATGCCATTTAGAGTTTTATGTGGGGAATTGCTCAGCATGTCCTGTGAGGTGTGGCATGCCATCAGCTCGCATTGAAGTGTGCTTCAAAGGGACCGAGGGTTCTTATCAATCATCTTATGAGATCTGGCTCTAATAATGTTACAGTTTGAAGTGTCTGAAGCATTTTCATTTGACAAGACCTTGAGCAAGCTCACAAAACCACTACTGGGCTATGTGGTTCAGAAATAAAACTGTAATTATTGTCATCAATTCTAGGAAGAGAACATGCATATTCAGCAGTAGGTATCTGGCTTGTATGGAGAAGACCCTGCTGCAATCAGTAATGGCACTTTTCTTTCATCGCAAATGCAATGATGCATTTTTACAGAATAGCAAAGTGTGGGCTTTGTAGTGGGATTTTATCATTGCTGCTACCACAAATGGCCTTTCTTGAAGTTCTGAGACAGCAATACTTTCCTAAGCATATGCAAATAATTCCCTACTGACCTTGGTAAATGTCAAGGTATTTGCATTTTCTGGTAGCAGTCTGTTCCTGCTGTCAGTCACAATATTGCTAGATGAACTAAAATTCTTTCAGAGCTGATATTTGTGGGGAGGCAACCTAAATATTTAATTTGTACTTGGGAGAGAAAAACTGCATTAATAGTTCTGTTCTCTAGTATCCCATCATCATGCATAATCAGCAATTACTGTAACGTGGAAGTAATCATCAAAAGATAATGGAGAAGATTTGGGGACAGTTGTTGCTGAAGCAATTTCTGACCGGTTTAGAACCAAGTACAGTCATGGTGTAAATGGGTACAACATGTTTGACTTCACTGGAGCTAAACCTACTTACACTAACGGTCACATTTGACTCTTCAGGGAAATCCTCAGCTAGTGTAAATTCAAGTAGCTCAGTTGAAATCAATAGACATATCACGGGCAGATCCTCAACTAGTGTAATTTGTCATCGTTTCATTGAGTTCATTAGATGCCAGTGTTTGGGCAATCGAGATTACACAGTGTTGTCTGCAATGTAAATGACACACTCCAAAAAGGCAATCATAAGTTAACATCATCACCTTTGTCTCTACTTCTCTCTGCTTAAACCTTGTTGTATTAAGAATTCATGAGTAATTTACATAGGTAGTTGGAAGCAGAGAAATGTACCACTTCATTCCTATTTCTCCAGAGTTATTTTTATAGCAAAGTTGTCCTTTTGAACCTTTAACTGAAATGCACTATGCAGAATTCCACAGCTCTATAATTTACGGAGGAAATGGGTGAGACACCAAATAAATCAGAAACCTTCATTTGTCTCCATGCAGTTGGTTGTGTTGATGTGGCAATTCCTGGCTAGAAGCCAGGACTGTCATCTGTGCAGGTCCCAGCAATTGGTCCAAAAAGTAATTTTATTCAATCCATAGGCAATATTTATAAATAACTGTTTCTAAATTCTTGTCAAAATGTATACATTGTATTTTTTACATGTAAAAACAGATGCATTTTAAATTTTTAAAAATGAAACAGAGGTTTACCAACTGTACTTTCTCTTTTCCCACAAATCTGTAGACTTTCTATGGACAACACTTTCATCTCTGCTGCAGCCAAATGTTAGAAACAAAGTGTGCAGTGGATTGTTATCCTTTTTCCTTTTTGTACTTAAATTATTTAAATAACAGTTTTGACACATGAAATTGATTTCTAACAAGAGGTAATTACAGGGCCAAAAATATATTGTAATAAACATCTACATTCTTTAGATTATATGTTTGCTACTTTAGAATAAAAAAAAAACCTCAAAAAACTGATGATTTTGCAATCTTTAACCTGTATTTATCTGGATTCCATTTGTTTATGTGGATTAAAGAATTGTTTAAAGAAAATAGTTGGTTTCTTTGCTTTAATACTTTGCTACCTGATAAGATACTCTGATTTATCATTTCAGTGACAACAAAGAGAAGCAGAAAAGGATATGAAACTAAAGCTAACATGGATTAAAAAAACCCTATATTTAAATTGTTTGAAGCCCTTTTTAAAAAAAATCAGTGATTTTAAAAATAATTTTGAAAAGGGAAGGTCACTGTGTGACACTTTATAGTAAATGGCTAATCAATTTCATTCCTTGGCAGTTGTAATAATGTTAATTCAGCTGCACTCATTAGGTAGTAATGAAAATATAAAATAGTATATGCAGTAATCCCCACAATATTAACCTATTCAGTTCCCTAAAGATGTATACTGGGCTCCATTGGCAACTTTCTAGAAATCTGAGAGCTCCTCCTAATTTACATAAAATGCACCACATTGCACCTATCCTTATCTTTAATATAAATGTGACCAATATAAAGGTGAGCCCTATGGGGCCTACACATCCCAGCATACAGTGCTTATTACTGAAACAAATAGTTACCATTCAGATGAAGATGAGACATCCCATGCTGGGATCATATAGTCACCATAACTCTGTATTAAAGAGTTGGGCAAGTGCAGGGCACATTTTCTCAGATAAAAGTGTTTGCAAACATTCCTAAAACTAGGAAACATTATGAAATCCTTAGAAATATTGGTGTAAGAAAGAAATTTAGCAAAATGCAAAGTTTACAGCAGGGTAACAGGGACCATAATACCTAGTGAGGTGTAGCTTCAATATCATATAAGAACAAAACAATATTTGCAGATGGGTTGTTAAGCATTGTGAGGTGCCACCTATAAGGCTACTACTTAAATGCTCACAAATGAGCAAGCCTGGTTGTAATGACTCAGAAATAAAACAATGTCTGGATTGCTAAATTACATGACCCTCTAGCAAGCCTAACTTTTGTAGCAGACATTCATGGGATTGATGATAATCTAGTGTCCTCCTGACCTTCAGGTGTTCAATGACAATCCAAGCACCTGCTGACCTTGACGTATTTTTGTCAACAACTCTCATTTGAGAGTTCTTATTTTTTCCCATAGCTATCATCTATGTAATAATTTCAGAAAAGAGCTCCAAGAATGATTAGAGTCTAGGAAGAAATGTCCTATAGTGAGAGACTAACACAACATAATCTATTTAATTTATCCAAGAAAATGTTAAGAAGTGACTTAATGATGGTCTACAAGTATGTTCATGGTATAGAGATTTCTGATAGCAGATGGCTCTTTTATCTAGCAGAAAAGAATATATCGAGAGCTAATGGTTGGAAACTGAAGCTAGATAAATTCAGTTTATCACCTGGCAATCAGGTGTACATTTGTGGGAAAGGGTTGGTTTTGACAAATCTGATTTATGAATTTTTTGAAAACAAAGTTTTGAAGTTGCTGAAATGTCCCATTGCAATATTATTAAAATGAAAAGTTTCATTTTTCGGTTTGAAATTTCTTTATTTTCAAATTGTAGTTAATTTATAGTATAAAAGGAAACAATTTTAAAAGGTCAAAATTGAAACAAAATGTTTAAAAACTATTCAAAGTAAATGTTTCAATTGACCTGATCTCAACATGTTTTTATTAACTGTTTTTGCAAATATTTTCAAGATTTAGATTTTTCATCTCCTTCAGGATAGAAACTTTTTTTGATTTCTCAAAAATCCTTACAGGACTGAAAAATGGTTCCACCAGCTCTAATTTTATGGTCTTTGCTTTTCAAGAGGTTAATTAGCTGATCATAAAAGTCCCTTTTGGCCTTAAAATCTATAAATCTTTAAATTTCCCTCCTCCTAATTCTTTCTTGAACAAGAACCTGTTTGCTCTGACCAACTGGATGGATAAATGATAGACTTTACTATCGAGTTATTCTGTCTCTGTCTCTTACAGAAGTGCAAGTATTGATAAATATGTTGGCCTATGTACTTGGCTCTATGTTTACTGCAGCATATTGGATCTAGATTCTGTGGTAAATCCCCAATTTCTACAGCCCACCAGTAGTGAATTTTGGGGCAGATGAAGTGCTTGGAGAGGATATTCAAAGCAATCTTATTTTTGTAGTACATTGCATATAAACTGTGCCTCAAAATGCTTTGCAGAATTAAATGATACAGATACCAAGTTGTAGTAAAAAATGAGAGAGGAATGAAGAGTAGAGTGCTGTGATAAGGCAGAAGAGTAGATTGTGAATGGGATGCAGAGTAGATGAGGCAGAAGGACATAGGAAGGCTGCTCTGGAGAATGGAGCTGCGAGTGGAGAAACATCACCAGTGGCAAGGCTGTGAGATTTTTCTGAAGCAGTTGTGAGCAGTTTGAAATTGAAATGATGTGGTAGTGTAGAAAGTCAGTGTTATTATTCCCCAATACCATGTCAATCCAGAATGTTAAGGTTACAATAGAATTGCCCATTGTATTTTCAGTCTATCTGGCTGTTGATTGTGGATAACATCTTTTGCTTCAGAATAAGGGAATTCCCCATAACACCTAGCTAATTGCAAAATGCTGTATATGGCACAGAGGACAGGAGAATTCCTTCCTGAGCCTGGGTACCCCGAGTCCTGGCAGGAGCCCTGGGTGGAGTGGCAGGTGCCCAGAGGCTAGCCCCCACAGCTCCAGCAACAGCCATGGGCGGGGGGCGGGGCAGTGGTGCCGGGGACTGAAGCCCCTGCCCTGGGCACTGTGGTCCCTGGCAGAAGCCAGGGGGGGCGGGCTGAAACCTTGGGCCTGGGTGCCCCAAGCCCTTGCAAAAGCTGTGGGGTGGAAGGCCCGAGCCCAGTTCTGGGGCTGCTGCAGCACAGAAGTGCGAGTGTACAGCCCTCACTTCTGTGCCACCTCTGGAGGTGGGTCTGATTTCTCCACTGAGAGAGGCTGTGCAGGGAAAGAGCAAGTCTTGTCCCTCTGCAGCCCAAATTAACAGCTTGGACTCCCCAGCTGGGGAAAGGCTTGTTCCACTGTCTGTGACATGTTTTTATTATTATATTACCAGCAAGAGTGATCTCCATAAAATATTCTTGATTCCAGCCATCAGAGCTGGAATGCATACTCCTTCACAACCGCTTTGTTAAGGTAAATGACATAAATATGCAGAAATAGAAACTTCTGATGATGATTGGATTTCATTTTTGGCATCTTCAAAGACAAAGTGTTCTCCTTCTCCAGGCTTTTGACTCCATGGTTGTTGCTGTTCACAAATTTAGTTCAACATGATAACTGTTTGCTTTCTTGTGGTGACTCAAGAACAGTTGAAATTTTGTGCAAGCTTCAGTCTTCACCTTTTCTGCAGAACTTTTATGACCTTGGTACTAATGATGACCAAACCACCAGGGTACAAAGACCCCGTCTTGGGGATACGACAGGCAGTGATTAACAGTGTTTCCCCATCCCACAGAACTGCTGAGGGGTCTGAGTCCACATATCCGGGAATGTTGTGGAATTCAGTCATAAAAGCAATATGGGTTGGGCTCAGCTGGAGCAAATTAATTTTACAGGAGGGACTATTGGCTAGATTAATTTCTGTGCTGCTGCCATTGCCCATGCAGGGTCAGGAGGGAGATAGCTGGCAACATGGGGCTGCCCTTAAATTGCACTCCTCCTATGGTTCAATGCAAGGGCAGAGAATTATTGGTAGTGGTGTGTGCATGTTTGTTAAAATGCCTCAGCCATGTCCCTGATTCACCCTCTCTCCAGCCAACCCCTGACCTGTAGGCTCCTGTAGAAGTGGTGAAGAACTAGCAGAGCTGGCTCTGCCTTTAGTGTAGATGTTCTCTGAAATGAGGGCATTCTCTGGTCTGGGATTATGCCCAACACATGGCCCTTTTGCACCAGCCTAACTAGTGCAACGGGGGAGTAGGGCTATCCTGAACCAAGAAAAGGACTTAGGACCAGATTTACAAAGGTATTTAGGTTTCTATTTGCATCTTCAGTTGTCTAAATACTTTTGTACTTCTAGCCCTTAGTACTTAGTCTCTCATGGCATTTTGAGTTGAGCTTGGAGCTATACCCATCTTGAGATGAGGGGACATATTGGTTGTAAGAAGCCCATTGGATATCACTGAGCCAGCTCTAGCTGCAAGAGACAATTTTGTCTCCTTCACGTAGCCCTCAGTTTACCTAACTGTCACAGGATGCTTACCCAAAATTATACTCAGCCCTGCTGCTCAGTGTCTGTAGAGTGAGGGCCAAATTCTGATTTTACTTATACCTATTGTGACGGAGTCAGACCAGAAGGATATAGGAGAGTGCTGGAAGGCAGGTATATTAGTCTCAGGATGTGCAGGTCCCTGTTCCCTGGATAGCCAAACAAAGGCTATTCCAGGCCAATCAAGACACCTGGGGACAATTAAGAACCTTCTAGAAGGGAGTAGAAACAGCTAGCCTGATTGGGACACCTGAAGCCAATCAGGGACTGGCTGAAACCAGATAAAAACCTCCCAGTTAGTCAGGTGGGCTGTGGGTGTCAGGAGCTGTGGAAGGAAGTTATGCTGTTGGTGAGACTGAGTGGTGGACAGCATATCATACAGAAGGAAAGAGGCCCTGAGGTAAGGGTGAGGTGGAGTTTGAAGAAGCGGGGACTGCTGTGGGGAAGTAGCCCAGGGAATTGTATTGTGTTTTGTGCCTAAAAGGTCAGCCATCTTAGCTGATACTATTAGGGTCCCTGGGCTGGAGTCCGGAGTAGAGGGCGGGCCCGGGCTCCCCCCTTTTCCATCTTCCATACTGGCCTGTGATGAAGGTAATTCACTAGGTGGTGACTCTTGCCAATTATATTGAGAAAAGGAGGTCACTCTGGGGCCTAGATGAGTTTCTGAGACCCCTAAATCTGCCCGGAAGTGCAGACTTGGAGCTTTGTCACACTATGTAAATCCCACTGCCATTAGTGCAGTTACATGTCTGTAACATGTAACTGCACTAATGGCAGAGAAGACTTTGGAACTATCTCTACTAAAGTGGCTCTTCATAAACAACCAGCACTTTATAAAAAAGATCCACCCCCCTCATCTGTGTGGAAGCTGAATGAGGAAATGAATATGAGGCAGGGTTAAGTAGTGTGCAATACACTTTGATCTGAATAATTTATATGCAAAGTACATAAATATAAGAATCTGAGCTGATAGCAAAAGGCAGTCTGGTTAAGTGAAACAAGGAACAGTATCAAAGAGAAAAGGAAGCTTTAAAGATACAATTTATATAGTTTAATGGATAAATTAAACAAGTGAAACAGTAATTATGGCCCAAAATCTATTAAGCATCACTTACTTTGCGGAATCTGAACTAACAGAATACATTTTTGTTCTAGCAGAGTACTAGGTTGAAGTGGTGAAAAACACAGATGATAAGGAAATAACAAACACTGTAGAGTCCCCTGAATAATCACACTTCACTGTCTATCTCACGGGAGGAAGATTTGCATTAATATTTTTAAAAGAAGATTTTTCTTTAATATTCCTAAGGTCCTTTCCAGGAAGCCTGTATTTGAAAGGGATAACACCTTGATGCTCCAGGGCATAAACCAACCTCTAACTAATAGGAAGAAACTTTCCGTGGGGTTTGGTTAAACTGCAGGGCTTCTTGAACCTTTTTTCTGAGCATCTGGTGCTAACCACAGAGGCTGGATACTGGATTAGATGGACCACAGCTATGATATAGTATGGCAATTCCTGTGTTTTGTGGCAGAACAATAGTGCTGCTGTGATGAGGGATGATACCCAGCTTTCATCTCTCTTTGTCTTCTATACTCCTTTCTGTTGATCTGTTTTCCTAATGTACTCCTGGCTTTCTCAAGCTTGGCGGAAGGATGGGGACAGGCACTACATGAATAAAATGATTGATGTTAAATAGATATGGGCCACCAGCTGCCTGGACTCCAGTGGTTTGGATCTGGGTTTGAACTCATGGCTTAGGCCTCACTGCTGCAAGGCACATGAAGTGCAGCCATTACACTGACTCCCTTTTAGGTCCTTCTTCCAACTGGAACAAGCCCAGCAGTCGTTCCTGCACCCGTACCTCTTCAGCCTGCGGTTTATCCACCCCATTAATAGTCTGTCTTGTGGTTAGTTTTGTTCCAAAGCAGAATTGGCAATAAGATATTTTAATATTCACATCAGAGTAATCCTTTAGGGCTGAATAGGAGCAGAACTTAAGTACAACAACTTACACTGAATTAAATGAATGTTAAACCAAAAGATCATATGGTCTTTCCTCTTCTAGAAAAATCTTCATCAAGAAGCAATCCACTATCATGCTGCACATCTTACAGCTTTAGAGAAGCCACAGAAAGCGTGTTTCTGTATGGGTGTTCATATTGCAGTCCAGGTGTTTAGGTGAACAAATGGACCTGAATTAAAACTCTGGATCAGAACACCCTCAGAACTTTGGGGGACCTAGAATGTGGACAGATATCCAAAGATTGGAGCTCAGAGTGCATCTCTCATTGGGAGTGATGTTTTATTTATTTCTTGTTGGTTGAATAGATTTTTATAAGCATCCAGAGTAAAATAAATTAAATAAAATTTCAGAAACATTTTATAGCCTACAGGCAAAAATCTGGTGGTGTCTCAGTGCATAGTTTCAAAAATGTTATTTTAAAAAGCTGTCTCTGGTTTGCTGATATTTGAGTAGATCTTGGATAAAATTGTCTATAGCACCTCAGCATGCGTCTATATTGCAGCGTAAACCCAGGGTTAATAGAACTTTAGTTAGTAATCTGGGTTTGTTAATCTAGGGCTTTAATGTCTACATGCATTTGTAACCCCAGGTTAGGAATTGCTGAACCCTGGGTCCCAACCTGGGGCTCTAGTGTCTATGTGTCAGTATGCGGGCCCAAGTCCAAGCACTCATCTCCCAGACTTCCTAACTCCCTCCCAAATTGTCACTGCTCTAGCCTTTTCTTCATGATGCAGTGTGGGAAAAATTGACTGTGTACAAAGCTTGACTGTTCAGAGGACAAAGAAGGTTGGCCTTGGAATTGTGAAATACTTTTGGGAGACTCCTAGAGCACGAGTCCAGTGGGGCTGTGTCTACCCTGCAAAGCAATAAGGCTTGAACCCCTGAGTCCTGGCTTGATTCAGGCTACGACCCTGCACTCCATACGGTCCATGAGTTATTGTGATTTGTGTGTAGACAGAAGGGGAGTTAGTTGGGAGCCTGAGTTTGGACCCTGGGCTTATAATGAGAAATAAGCTTATAAATCACTGAGACGTTTTTGAAAATTTTAATCACGGTCTATTTCATTGGCCTTATTTGTTATAATATAATGGAGAAAATTCTCTGGGTTTTAAATATCAGGGATGCCTGTTTTTGTTTTTTAATCCATTCTGTACAGGGTGGATAAAAATAAATGATTTTAAAAAATCAGATTTTTTATTTAAATCAGATTTTTAAAATTAAATTGGATTTTTTTTTATAAAATGCTTTGAGAAAAAACCTATCTAAAGATAGATACATTATAGCTCAAAGATTTCTCATCCTGGAATAGGGATTATAAATTCTAATTCTGTAATATGAGAGAATATATTCATGTAATGTTTAAGAAAAGTTTTGTAAATGAGTTCCAATAGTTCATGGATAAGGGACCCAATCTTATGTGGTTGTAGGGGCTTCTGTATAGCTTATTTAGGTTACTCTTTTTATCTACCCAATGGGACTCAGTGCTCAGTCTAGAAGATACTAGCAGAGATGCTTAGTTTTGCAGTTCTCAAACTGTGGATTTATGTTTCTGTGCTTGTTAACAGTAAAATGTTTTCTGAATAAATAAATAAATAAATAATATGTAAAGGTGAGAAATAGCAGACCTCAGCCCTATTGCCCGTCTGCAAATTTGTGTATACAGAGCCAATTCCTTAGCTCTCTCTAAAAGTGCAAAGTTTCAAAACGTTCAATGAATAGAAGATTGTTGCGGGTGGAATAGATCTGGACAAGGAGAAGAAGTCTGGAGATAAATGCGAGAAGGGAGGTATGGGCAGTAGAAACAAAAGTGAAACTGTTTGAGTAGCATATTCCAGAAGTCTCGAGGTCTTTCTGAGTGTAGCCTTCATTGATTTGAGATCTACTGTTCCATTCTCTCACTAGAAGGGAAAACCTATAAAGGCAGCAGGCCATAAAAGAGACCCAGTTTGGGAATAAGAACCATTCAAGAAGTATATGTTTGCTGATGATGCTTTAAAGAAAGTCACACCAGTGAACTGGTGAAAGTCATTTAAGCACTTGGATTCAGACTGTTGAAATGATAATTTCACTTTTAACAGCAGTTAAAATGCAAAACCAGGTTTGGTTTCTTGTCAATAAGAAATACCTAGCACTTCTGTGGCACCTTGTAGTGTTCGTATCATTCAAATATACATCTTTATCTGAGTATGTTACAAGCATTAACTAGACCTCCCAACACCTGGATGGATAAGAGGTGCCCACACTACTTAAGTGACGCAGCCTTTGGGTGGAACATGGCAACTGTCTGATAGCACACAGCCACACTGCACAATAGTTTAAGGTAGGAAAGGAAGGAAGCTGCATACAAGTAAAACAACAGGGGAAATTTAGATTGGGAGGAAATACTTAATGGGAATAAAATCATTGCAAAAGAGCAGCAGAACAGTTTCTTTAGTGTGTTAGACATTTTGGGCATGAGCCTTGTGTGGCCAGAAGACTTCAATGAGGAGATAAAGTCATCAAGCATCTCAAAGACTTGGTCTCTTAGGGTATGTTCACATTGCAACAAGACACCACTGCCTGGTTCTAGGACTACCTGGGCCCAGATGTCATCACTGTAATTTTTTAACCCCACAGCCCAATCCCTGTAAGCCTGACTCAGTTGACATGGGCCAGCCAGGGATGTTTTATTGCAGAGTAGAGATACCCTTGGATCCCTGTCTTGCAAGGCACTGAGCAGCCCCAACTCCCACTGAAGTAAAAGGGAACTGAGGCTGCTCACCAACTTGCAGGATATTGAATGGGGCAGGAACCCTACCTTCATATCTGCCCACCACACTATTAGCAATAATCTCTGCTTCCTCAGCATAAGCAGGTTATAAATGTAGACCAAGAGCTTGCTCTGTATTGGGACAGTTCTCTATGTTCCAAGTTGATTCTGTTCTGTTCTGCATTTTCCATGAGAGCTAGCTAACATTTTTTCATTTGAACATCCTTTTTGTTGTTAAAAGAATGGAAAATTTCAATCCAATTGAAAAATGTGTGGAAAATTGTCCTTTTGAAATTTTTCTTTTTGACAAAAAACCCTGAAATTTTCCCAGTTAAAATATTGATTGAAAACCAAAATTTTTTTATCAAGCCATTTAAAAATATTTGTGCACAAAATTGTAAAGCCAATATTTTTCAGAATGTCTGTCAAAAATATTTTTGACCCTTTACAATCAGCTCTAGTTTCCACGTACTGCGTAAACTGGCATCCCATGCTATTTACTGGGTGGGGAAGGTGTTGGCTTAGAACAGGTCTCAGCGTCTATGGCTGAGTAGCTAGGAATGCCTGCAATATGTGTCAGGGCATGGAATCACAGTCACTGTTTTCTGTATGGCATAGAGTACTGTACTAGGAAGCAAAGACTGGTTGGAGTATGGATAAGGCCAGATATTTCCAGCTGCGCTGGTAATGTAATATACACACCAGTGTGCTAAACATACACCTTTCCATTGTAGACTTTGTTTTCCCCCCCTTGCATGTATGCATTTTCAGAGCTAACGTACAGAAGTTCAAAAAAACTTGCACAAAACTATCATCTCACTAATACTCTATAACTGCCTATGCCCTTCACTGCAACAGTAGATTCCTGATCATTTTTTATACAACTATAAATACAGTTTTTTAGTTTGCTGCTGGCAAGGATGCAGTTCAAAATTCATTTTTATTGGGCTGTCTAAAGCCCATAAGTGTGTGCACAGACACAGATGGAGTTCCACCCCTCCCCAAACAAAATCATATACTGTTTTAGCCTTTTATCTTATTGAACCCAGAAGGTTAAAGTGACATAATGAAAAGTCAGAAGGGAGCTGAATTTGATCGATATATTGCTAAATTCTTATGGCAATTCTAATGCTTTGACTGTTCCATGCAGTTTTATTTCTGCTTAACATTTGCTGAGTAAAAGTCATTGCCCTAGAGATGCAAGATTTATGGACACAAAGAGATGAAAATGATTAGCTAAAAGGTTTCTGAACAAAGAGAATCAAAATCTGTTGAAACACTACAGGATGGATCATGTATAGGAGGTTGAATTATTTCAAACAAGTTATTAAGTTTCAAAGATACTGCATCTTAGAGCTTAGCATACACAGATCATACCAAACCTTTATTCTCTGCTTCCTTTATAGGGACAACATACTTCTCAAAAAAACTTTCAGTTATAAAAGAGAGGTATATCTAGGCTTGTTAAATTGCATAAAGATATTTCACCATTTCCTAGACAGATGATTTTTTTAATTAAAAAAAATGAATTTAAGTATTTGCACATCCTGGACTCTCATGGGTTCACATTATGGGCTGGTCCTGCAGTTCTGACAAAGGGGAAACTCCAATAGCAGTAAATTCTGACTGTTTGCACTCCTGCCCTCATATATTTTTCATTTGAGGTTTCCTGAAGCAGGATAGGTGTATTATCTACAGAGTGCTTAACTCTTCAAACATCAGAGACTTGCAGCAATGGACTTGGCTCACCATGTATTTGAGCACCCTAAAGAACTGGGCAGGTCTCCTGCTTTTAGACCATATCAAGGAACAGGACGTGTTCAGACTTGACTCTGCACTTCACATAATACAACAAAAACTGGGAGACCTTAACCATCATATTGATCAAAGTCAAGTGGAGAATGGGGAAAATTCAATTTCTGGTGGTGGATAAGGGTCATGGGAAGGGAGACTCATGGTTGGCTAAAGGCTAAAGATATAGAAATGTTTTTTCTCTGGTCACTGGGGTTTAAAGGGAAGAGAGTGAATTTGGAGGATTCAATTGTGTTGAAGGTGGACTTTTTCTGTGGGTGTGAGGGCAGGGGCAATACTTACAGTTAGAAAGGTATGGGGAGTCAATTCTAGGTGGCAGGCAGATTAAGGGGATGCTTAAGTAGAGCTAGAACTAAGGGATCGAGCAGACAAAATCTTTCTGTCTTCAGGGGACTGGAATGTCAGAGGCATGGCAACCAGAAGGTATCAATGATTACAAAGTTTTAAGTGTGATGCTGTCTTCATTAGGTTTAGGATGAAATAGAAATAATAGTAATAAAAGGCATTCCTTTTTTATGTCCAGAATCCAGATAGTTTTCTGGGACACTGCTTGGCAACTGGTCTGCTCAGTGAATGTGGAGTTAGATCATCATTCCCTTATGAAAAGTGATTGATTTTATTATTAATTTGAACTACTGAGAGAGACACACCAAACCCATAGTCTGGGCAAGGATAGGAAGTGTCTGAGGAGGCCTAATTAACATATAACAAGGGCACTTTTTGGTCGCAATTTATGTGTTTTTGGATATTAACTAGTCTGGGCAGTTATCTTACATTACTGACACTGCCCTTTTTAGATTGATTATATACTTTAAAATCTTCAGATAAATTATTCTTGATTTTGTGGTTAAATTATTTCTATATAACACTAGAAATTCGTACATGAATTTTTACAAAGCCTATACCAATACACAGCTCAAGCCTGGAAGTACCTGGAGTCTTACTAGTAATTCTGCTGTCTTTGTTGCTATACTGAGCAGTGTCATTATATTTTTAGTGATAAATTTCTGGGGGCCAGACCTTTGTTCCTTCCATCCAACTGCTTCAAACTGCTCAGTGGACAGCAGATGGGAATTTGTGCATAGTGTAAAAGGGGAATTGACAAACTATATTGTTCTCCGATGTTCATAGGTCAGCAGAGCTACCCCTAGAGGGCTGTTCTAGCCAGTGTAACCTAGAGCAGCACTTAGGCTTCTCTAAGCTGTGCCAGGGTTGAACTAGCTGCCTGTTATTCCTGGGATTGCGAGTAGGCTGCAAGGGGGCATATCTCACAGCACAACTTGGCCAAATCCAAGTATTTGGCCTGATATTCTATTCCCCCAGCATATTTTTTAAACATGGGAACTTCTAAGCAAAATTTACTAAATCAAAAAGACTAAACGCAAATCACAGTTCAAAGAAAATGAGATGAGAGCTCTGTAAACCGCAGACAAAGCTGGAAGGATTGAATAATTATGTATATTGTTGCAGGAAATGTATGGAATTTAATTCTTGGTTTCATGCGGGTTTTAAAGCTTTAAGCAGGTTTTATTTTCAATGATTAAATATAATTTTTTCAATACTTTTACATGATTAATGTAACAGTCTGATCTTTCCATGAGTGCATCATAAATACATTCCACATTGGTGTGCTGTGTATGGTGAGTTTTATTGCTGCAGCACTTTATGAAATTATTTTTTGGGAAATTATAGATAGTCAATGAATAATTCAAGGCACAGAATAAAACAAAATCTAATAAGCGCTGGGTATGATTGAACTTTGACATTATTACAGTAATGTGTATATATAAACCTTCTTGTTCGTCTGGAACTGGAATTCAAAGGCAGCATGATTTTTGTAGGAATAGACATTTTCATAACTAACTTGTTTGAGAAGAGTGACATTGATTTACTAATTGGTAAGCTGTCAACCTATAAAACTTGGAACTGTTCCAAGACAAATGACAAAATAAAGGATAATTGCAGAGGAAATATAGGATTTTGGATGGGGATCCCAGACACTGTAATTGTCCTCTTGGGGTTGAAAA
This sequence comes from Dermatemys mawii, assembly GCA_007922305.1. NCBI lineage: Eukaryota > Metazoa > Chordata > Testudines > Dermatemydidae > Dermatemys > Dermatemys mawii. The sequence continues at coordinate 13,395,868 of ML677358.1, read as the reverse complement.
TGCTACTGTAAGCCAGATAAAATAAAAGGTAAAGGAAAGGAAGGGATGAATCTCATAAGGTGATACCATAACTCCTATTGCAGGCAAACTGAATCCAGAGCAGAAATCACTGCAAAAGCCACACAATCCCCCTGCTGAAATTGGGGCAGGAAGCTGTAGTTCTACTCTGTACTGTCTACAGAGTGTCACGGAAGGCTGCTGGCCTTTATATGGGAGTGAAGGGGAGAGATCGAGTTTTGGTTGGTATAGGGAGGTAGGCTTCAGAAAGATGAGGAAGTTTGGGTGAGACAGAGGAGGGTTTGGGCAGGTGAGGCGACAGACTGAGCGGGGCCATATACACACAGTACTAGACTGTATCCAAACACATCACTACTGTATCTGGGCTGAGTTTTTCTGGAGGGTTCTGAGGCTCAGGTTCCTATTCTGTTCCCACTCTCATGAGCTATGAAACTCTCCTGTCTCAACCCCAGACGTGCACTTGATGCTGGTCTCTTAGGAGTCCTGCAACTGATTTCAAATAGGACCTGCAGTGGCTTCTCCCATGAACTATAAGGAGCTAACTAGGGCCCTGACTCATGTGTACATCCAAACACTGAGGGTAAGGGCATGGCTACATTGGAAACTTCAAAGCGCTACCGTGGGAACGCTCCTGCGGCAGCGCTTTGAAGTGCGAATGTGGATGCACGCAGCTCTCCCAGAGCTCCTGGTAATCCACCTCCAGGAGGGGATTAGCTCCGAGCCCGGGGAGCGCTGCTCCCAGCACTCGGAGCCTGTCCACACCAGAACTCTAAAGCTCTCAGACTTGCTGCGCTCACACCCTGAGCCAGCAAGTTAAAGCACTATAAAATGTAAGTGTAGCCAAGCCCTTAGTCACCGGTTTAATCCAGCTTTCACATCAGAGATGGGCCTAAACCAAAATCCCAAGGACCAGAACATCCCCCAAATTTAGAATAGGGCAAGATCCAAAATCTGGGTAATCCCCTATTTCAAACCACACCACTGACTCCAGATTGCCTGCATTGAAAACAATGCTGCCCTGTCTACTCCTCAGCCCTTTCCCTATTTTTTCCTCCTATCTTATTTGGTAGGTGTATAATGGAGAAACACAGGGCCAATTCCACAGCCGTTGTAAATCAAAATAGCTCCATTAATTTTTGTAGACCTATGACAATTTGTACTAGCTAGGGATCTGGCTCACTGATTTCAGTGGCGTGACACTGATTTACACCAGCTGAGCACTGGCCCATTGATTTCAGTGGCGTGACACTGATTTACACCAGCTGAGCATCTGGCTCATGCAAGTCCATTGAGTTACACTGGTTTAAAACTGGATTAGTCCCTTAATATTTTTGATTGTCTTTTTCCTGGTAAAGGATAAAGCAGCAGAAAAAGAAAGTGATGGATAAATGAGCTATCTAAAGAGGTGAAAGTCAAGGAGGCAGAATTTTTATTTACGTGGAATAACAAAGATTAGCAAGAATCTTGGGGATTGCTATGAAAATGACCATAGGGGTCCCCAAATTTGTAAGTACTTTTAAAAACTTGCCTCTTGTTCTTTAGGAAAGTTAAAAAAAAATAGAGCAATTTTCTTTTTCTATTCTTTTAGACTAATCACTATTACGCAAATATGGAAATTTGTAAGTGCCTGGGAATAAACCTGCACTTAATTTCGTTGTGTTTTCCCTGCTCAGTTTGGGGATTTGCACATTTAATTTCTTTTGCTTAGCTTGTGAATTAATGTTTATTTCACTGAGCTGAGGGAATCAGCATGATTATTATGGAAGTCCTAGCGTAAATGTAAATTAAAAAGCAATAAAATACGAAGAAGGAATTGGTTTGCTGTTGGAAATTGAGTATAAGTGATCTTGGCCCAAGCAGTTAGGTTAGTGCTACTGTACCTGTTATATCAAGCTTTTTTCTTTATCTAAAGAAATGATCAAGTTTCAGATAATTTCTATATTGTTTTCAGTGTTGTAGCGGTATTGGTCCCAGGATATGAAAGATACAAGATAGGTGAGTTAATATGTTTTATTGGATCAACTGCTGTTGGTGGAAGGTATAAGCTTTTTGATTTTTACAGAGCTCTTTACTCAGGTGAAGAAGGGCTCTGTAAAGCTTGAAAGTTTGTACCTCCCACCAACACAAGTTGGTCCAATAAAAGATATTACCTCACCTACCTTGTCTCTCACAATTCTTATAATTGTGACAAGTGAAATTGATTAGGAACATCAATATTAGTTTAGTCCTGACCCTTTTTTATATTATTGCAATATTTGCAATTGTAAGAACCTTAATGAAGGTTGACGTTATTTTTAAAGAACCTAGGGAGACAATTGCCATCCTCATTGGAAATACATAATTAATGGATTGTTTTAAGTCGCTTCTCTGTCTTTAACCCTTAAAACGCTGGCTAGTCTAAAGAGACCAGATTACAGCCAACATAGAAACCTAATTCCTTCCTTGTATGGGTCTCTCATTCTGTTTCAGTAGGCAGAAAGAAGTGTTGTCGGGAGAGAACCCCTTAGTTAGTGCAAAAGCTGGATTTGCATCAGCTAAAGATAGACATACGTGAAGTTGCAGCAGTTCTAGCAGCATTGGTGCCAGGGTAAGTGTGATGTTGCACACCATAATGCTTTATGAAATATGACTGGAATATGTTTTATGCTACATATGCCATGTAACATCCCTGCAGAGGATATGATCTACTGAATATATTCATCCTATTTTTATGTGTTACCCGAAATTGGGTCAGCTAGTAAGCTTAGGGAGGACTAATGACCCACCAGAGTTTGGCAGAAAACAACACGTTTCTTATACTGATAGCTAAGCTCTAAAGAAGGGGAAGGTCAAGGTCACACTCATACTCGCATACCCACACTCCCAGGACAAGCACAGCACTGGAGATGTCAGGATCCTTCAAGGTAAGTGTCCCACAGCGCAGGGATGGATGGTGTGAATGAAGGTAAGTCTTCCTGAGGCACAATGGAATGCAACGCACCACTGGCCAGGCAGTCCGGGCAAAGGTCCTTCATGGGAGGCAGAAACTTGTGAGTGCACGCTTGAGCACATGGCCCCTTCCCCTTTTAAGGACCTGCTCCTCATGGCCTGCGACTAGAGATGACATGGTTGGTCACACTCCACGTTGGGCAGTGTTCATGCATTGAGTGTGTGATCACTGCCTAATTAGAGTCCCAGACACCTTGTCTACCTGGGAGCTCTTCTGATCTTCCAGCTGTTTAAGTAGCCCATTCATCCCACAAGCATTCCAGGAGGGAGGGGTGGGGGAAAGCCGCTTCACAGGTATCAAAGAGGGAGAGGAGACAAAAGTGGGGGTGGAGAGGAGTGTAACAGACCTTTTGAGCATACAGATTATACACAGCATACAGATCACTGCTTCTCCTTCAACAGTATGCAGGTATCATTTTTGTATTCAAAGTTATGAATATTGGCTGTGTACTTGTTTGATTTTAAATAGCCTTAGTAAGGGATTTGTGCAGCTTCTTTAAAAAGGAATTTGCAAGTTAGGTGCCCAATCAAGAAACATGTAACAAACAATGGATTTAGGAAGGCTCCAATCCACATAAGAAATTTACTTGAGGACATTCAAGGTAGCATGTGAACAATGGCTGCTACCTGTAAATTCTGAGTCACGCATGGACATGTGACCTGCCCAGCTGACTCCAAAACTCCATCTTGTAGCTGGGATTCTACACAGGGGGAAGGAGGGGTGTCCACCCACAAGAGAAAGTCTATGTAAACCTCTCAGAGACCTCTCCATTTGGTCTTCAGCTGGCTTAAGAGATAGCCTCTCCGTCCCCAAAGGATACCTGAAAGAAACTGGAACAAAGGACAGTAACCATGGGGATGTTTGTGATTGCTGGACCCAGAGTAAAAGGAGGCTAGACTGTAAAAGAAGCTTCCTGGAACATCTCTGAAGGTGAGGTTTCATCTGTAATCACTTTCTTACTGTATTAGGCGTAGGCTTGCGTGTTTTATTTTATTTTGCTTGGTAATTCACTTTGTTCTGTCTGTTACTACTTGGAACCACTTAAATCCTACTTTTTGTATTTATTAAAATCACTTTTTACTTATTAATTAACCCAAAGTATGTATTAGTACCTGTATAAGCTTTATACAGGGTAAAACGGATTTATCTGGAGTTTGGACTGCATTGGGAGTTGGGCATCTGAGTGTCGGAGACAGGAACATTTCTTAAACTGTTTTCAGTTAAGCCTGTAGTTTGCGGGCGACATTGTTCAAACCTGGGCCTGGGTTTGCAGCAAGCTAGCATGTCTGGCTCAAGCCAGGCAGTGTTCTGAAGTCCCAAGCTGGCAGGGGAAATGGCTCAGAAGTAGTCTCAACACATCAGTTGGCAGTTCCCAAGGGGTTTTCTGTAATTCAGCCTGTCACATTAAGATGGGACCTAAGGGTTTCAACAATCCCAGAAGCCATTCGTGAAGCTCTTGAAAGGGCCCAGAAATCAGACAATCAGCAGACTTCACTGTTTTGAGAGATCAGCTCTTCAGATCATACCTGTAATATGCTTACCTGTTTCCTGAAAGGAGGAGAGAACTTGAGTGTCTTATGAATAATTACCCCCTTGCCATATTCCTGTAAGGAAGGTGGGTGTCATATCCCATTTCACTGGTAGGGAAACTGAGGCAGAGAGGTGACGTGATTGGCCAGTCATTGGTAGAGCCAGAACTGTAATACTGAAGATTCTGGCTTCCTCTACTCAATCATCCAGATTATATTATTTCTCAGACTAAAAGTGAACAACATCTAAGTAATAGGAAGAAGACTGAAATATTTCTTAAGTACCTCTATGATGACATTTAAGTGATCCTTGAAATTGTAGTGGGAGTTATAAGAGATGAGCCAAAACTAGAATCGTTTATCCGAACTTTAGTGAACTATGATGGTTTGGACCAAATGGAGCTATGCTGATCAGTTGAGAATCTGGGCTTTGAATTGCAACTAAATTTTAGTGTAGTGCATCATGCCACAGTAAAACTGATTATACAAGTTCTGTTTTGGAGGGTTTTTTTTTATTATAATGTAAGGGGGATTTGACTGTCTTGGCAATTAAAAGAACCCTAATGTTATGTGACTTTGCAGCATCTATAATACATGATGGGATCAGTTATCAAAAAGGTGACTTTTTAATATAAGAGTAAGTCTGAAATGGTGAATTCCCCATCTGTTAAACAGCCTCAATTTCTGGTGACATTATAAACTGAAAAGGGCAGCAGGCTCCTTTTTCATCATGCACCAGTCTTTCAGAAAGAAATTACTGTATAGAACACATTCAGAATTGAAGGTACAACATACCCAAGTGTGACAGGGTGCTAAGCAGAAAACTGCTTAGTCAACCCTCTGTCATTCCAGCTCCAATTAAGGGAGGTGAATTTGAGCTGGGTAGATCAGTTGGTCCTGACTGGGGAAGCTGGAACAGCTGCTGCCTCTTCAGGCAGGGGCAGGATAAAAGCCCTGCGGCGGGGAAGAAAGGAAGGAAGCCAGAAGGGGAGGTGCTGGAAAGAGGGAAGTTGTACTAAAGCAAGGGTTGGCAACCTGTAGCATGTGTGCCAAAGCTGGCATGTGAGCCGATTTTTAATGGCATGTCGAGGTCCCAGCTGCCAGCCCGGGTGAACAGAACCCCAGGCTGGCAGTGGGCTGAGTGGCTGACAAGGGTCCGGCAGCCAGAACCGGAACCTGAACCCAGACAGAACCCAGAGCCGGCTGATGCTGGGTGGAGGTGTGGCGTGTGGCGCGCTCCCAGCTGGGGTCCTGCTGGCTGCTGGAACTCTCCTGCACGCTGGCACTGGCGACCCCGGGTGCCGGACTAAGCAGCAGGCAGCCAGGCAGTGAAAGGGGCTTGCGGGAGGCACTCTGTAGGTGGAGGAGTCCATGTCCCAGCCTGTTCTGCTGCCCCTCTCTCGCCACTGTGGCTGGACACCAGGGCACTGCAGGCAGGTGCCGTCCCTGCGACGTGCACTGCTGTGGCCCCTGTGGGGGAAGGGGAAGGGAGCGGCAGGCCAGGGGGTCTTCTGCCCCCCATTTGCCTGCAGATGCAGTGCCCCCACACAGCTAGCCAACAGCTCCCTTGGCAGGAACAGGAACAGCGTGGGAAAGGGACCCATCTACCGTCCAGGTAACCTGGCTGCAACTGGGACTGTCCCAGGCCATCCCCAAGCCCCTGCCCCATCTCCTGAGCCCCTCATGCCACCCAACCCTGACTCCTGCACCCCACATGCTCCCAGCCCTGACTCCTGCACTATCCACATCTCAACCCCCTGCTCTGATCTCCCTGCACCCCAACTCCCTACCCTGAGTGCTCCCCCACACACATCCCCAGTCCCTGAGCTCCTCCCCCCGAGGGGGGTTGTAATTCGACAGTACCTGTAAGAAATTTAAGTTACTTTCACCCCTGCTGGAACCACAGACCAGCAGAGGACTGAGCAGGGCTGATGGCAGGCTGAGTGGCTCAGCCTGCTGCTGATTTGAGGTTCCAGCCACCGGCCCCACTCAGCCCATTGCCGGACTGGGGTTCTAGCCACCGGCCCCCCTGCCAACTGGCGTCCAGATGCTCAGCCCACTGCTGGCCTGGGGTACTGGCAGCCAAGCCAGAGCTCTGTTCCTGACCACAGCCCTGTGTTCTTCAGCCCCCCAATGCTGTGGCCCACGTTGGAAAACTAAGCAAGGAAAAGCCTGGGCAAGATTCATACTAAACTTATAAGATCTGCATTTTAATTTTATTTTAAATGAAGCTTCTTAAATATTAAAAAAAACCCTTATTCACTTTAAATACAACAATAGTTTGTTTATATAATATAGACTTAGAGAGATCTTCTAAAAATGTTAAAATTTATTACTGGCACGCGAAACCTTAAATTACAGTGACCTTGGCACACCACTTCTGAAAGGTTGCCGACCCCTGCACTAGAGAAAAGGCAGTTCAGGGAAGCAGAGAGAAATAGCTTGCCCCCTCTCTCTTGCTGGTGGACTATAAAAAGGGGACTATGTGTATAGCAGAAAGATGGTGGGAACACAACCTGTAAATATGATCAGTAGGTGACCACTTCACCAAGGTCTCTGTGTGACTTTCTCAGCCTACTGGGGGCAGGAGCCAGGAGGGCCTGGCAGAGACCCTGTTACATCAAGTCACTGCTGAGTGGTTTAAAGAATGCAATTTGCTCTCACCTGATTATTTTGCAAGCTTCCTTTTGGTCAAGTGTATCTTGTAAAATCTCACTGAATTGTGTTATGACTGACAGAGATAGGCAGATCTTTCTCAAGAGCCCATCTCAGTATACAATGAAATACTTCATGGTAACCTGAATTTCATGGTACCTGACCACAGTGAGTCTCAGATCTTTCTGGTGTGGTAACCCACTACCTAGCTGAAGTGTGCATGAATGGCAAAGCTTTGTTAAACTTAATTCAGCATTGCAAAGGCGTAGTCAAATTCTGGACCTAATTACCCACTAGTTTCAGTGGAGTAATACTGATGTAAAACTGGAGGGATGCAGTGGCAAACTAGGCCCTCTGATTTCAGAGGCTTGCTAGACATCACTGTCTATAGGTTATTTAGCAGGAACATGGGTTGCAAAAGTAGGCTTGAAGGGTGGATTTTTCTTTAAAGATGTTGAAAATATGAGAATACTTGTAATTTAAAAATCCTTAAAATAAATACTTTCAACAGCAGGACACCCAGTATTTACCAGGGCTCTGCACTGTTTTCCTTTCCTTTGCTTTCTGGTCAAGGAATTATGGCTATGTCTGTCCCACAAATTTCTTTCTCATCGTTCCCTGGTTTACAACAGGGCTTGATTTCCCCCTAATACTTTTCCTAATGGGTTTGTTATGGAGCACTTGCAAATCTATGCTTCCATTTATTCCTTTGAAAGAAAAGAATATATTTTACCTTCATAACCTGTGTTTAAAAGTAGTGGGAGTTTGTTTTCCAGGCTTTTTACATTTCTAAAGCGTTCATCACTGTATAATTTGGGTGCTCTTGATAAAAATCTTCAGCCATGAACACATTTCCAAGTAATTGGTTGAATTTTTGTGAAGAAATTGGGGATCGTACAAGGACTTTCTAGCAAAAATATTGGTACAGAGTAGGTTTAGTCTATTTGCTTTGTGGCTTGTGTAATCTGTTACCAACTCCTTTCCACGTTTTCAGAGAAGGTCCTTTTCTCTTTTTCCCTCTCCTTCACAAAGGATACTTTTTTTTCATAAGAACCAGTGCTGGATTCTGTAACATAAGAAATTAAAACATAGATTATGTGGAAAAATACAAGTCTTGGGAAAGATGTGAATCTCTGCTTTCATAGTTTTTCTGAATCTGGTGAAATGTGGGTCCAAAAAATACGGTCATAAAGGAACCACACAATTGCTTTCCCAAAAGCACACAAGCTGAGAAGCACAACATGAAATTGCAGAGTAGATGTTCTTTTTAATACATTTCTACTAAATAAATCTACCACACCCAAAGTCAGGTCCAAGAAAAGGAAAGAAGAACCGTACTGCAAAAAAAGATGTACAGTAGACTCCCGATTATCTGGGCTCGGGTTAACCGGGCTGCGGATTAACTGGGACATCTAACACAGGGATCGGCAGCGGAAGCCCCAAAGTGGCTGCAGGCTGAGTGCTCAGCCTGCCACTGCTTTGGGGTTTCCCTCGCTGGTCCCTTACCAGCTGGGGTCTCAGCCCAGCCAGTCTGGGTGTAGGAAACCCCAGCTGGCAGCGGGCTGAGACCCCGGCTGGCAGGAGCCTGGGGGAAAGTCCAAAGTGGCAGCAGGCTAAGTGCTCAGCCCACGGCCGCTTTGGGCTCTCCCCCCAGGCTCTTCCAGCCGGGATCTCGCCGCCTGCCCCACTCAGCTCCCGCTGCCAGCCTGGGTGTAGGTAACCCAGGCTGACAGCG
>ML677358.1:13076154-13381942 GCA_007922305.1 Dermatemys mawii | reverse complement strand
GGGGGGAGCCCGGGCCCGCCCTCTACTCCGGACTCCAGCCCAGGGACCCTAATAGTATCAGCTAAGATGGCTGACCTTTTAGGCACAAAACACAATACAATTCCCTGGGCTACTTCCCCACAGCAGTCCCTGCTTCTTCAAATTCCACTTCACCCTTACCTCAGGGCCTCCTTCCTTCAGTATGATATGTTGTCCTACACTCAGTCTCACCAACAGCATAACTTCCTTCCACAGCTCCTGACACCCACAGCCCACCTGACTAACTGGGAGGTTTTTATCTGGTTTCAGCCAGTCCCTGATTGGCTTCAGGTGTCCCAATTAGGCTAGCTGTTTCTACTCCTTTCTAGAAGGCTCTTAATTGGCCCCAGGTGTCTTGATTGGCCTGGAGTAGCCTTTGTTTGGCTATCCAGGGAACAAGGACCTGCACATCCTGAGACTAATATACCTGCCTTCCAGCACTCTCCTATATCCTTCTGGTCTGACTCCGTCACACAGCTTATAGCCCTTTTACAGAATCTACCTTAGATCTACTTCTAAAAACTGTGAGAACATTTTTATGGATTAGAATATAAGACAAAGTATAAAAATAATTCTGCTTTAACTCAAGTAATTGAAACTGTGCTTCTGAAGCTAGAGGTTCTTGGTTCTGTCCTCACTGCCCCATGAATACACATATGTCTTTATATTGCACACCTTCTCCTGTTCCACAGAAAGTCATAACCATGCTAATTGGCATGGCATGGCAACAGGAGCCTGTTAGCAGGAATGGAAAGAAATGATGAGTATAGATAGCCAGAAAATGAACTTCTTTTCCACAGAAAACTTTGACTTTTCACAGAAAAAAACAAGACTGAAATTTTGTTGCCCCAAACTGACAGTTTCTGTTTTTTGTCTGGAAATATTTTGGTTTTTGTGTGTTTGGTGTTTTAGCAAAAACGTGAAATTCCCTGCAGAAGGCAGACATGTCACAAAACATTTAATCTGAAATGAAACCCCAAATTTTTGTTGAAAAACAGTTTAGACAGAAAATTTTTGACCAGTCTCCTCGAACTCACAGATTTGCAACTTCTTTCACCTTGTCTCTAACATATGCTATTCTCTGTGGCCCAATGGTAATGTCCATAGCCTGCTGTCTGTTCATTGTCTTGTATGCATTCAATGCCTATGATTGACAGCTTTTGAGGGATCAATGCTTTCAATGATTTTACCTGCCCCATACATCTGAAGAGCTGTGAAGAGTCCAGGGTTTGTGTACATGCTGCCATCTCCGTCTTTGCTGCTTTCAGATAATATTCAGTATTTGGTGTATTGCAACTGTAAACATTCAAAAATCATGACTCAAACCCAACAAAATGTGGGAATGGCTTAAAAAATAATTTTGGGTTCTTTTTGTTTATTCTTGTTTTTGAGCCTTCTGGGCTTATATTCTGAAGCTTTTCTCTGCCATTATGAGGGCTAAAAACTTCTTTTTTTAATAAACGAGAGCTGAGAGTCTCACATAACCATATGATTCTACGAGCTGGGGCTTCAAGAAAAATACTGAATATCACAAAAATCATGATAAAATCATTAGAATATACAGTGTATCTGTGCTGCTTTTAAAAAAAATCCTTTATGCTCTGGGCCAAATTCTGCCCCCCAGTGACACCCATGGAACCCCATTAACTTCATTGGCAGAATCTTTCCAATCCTAAGAAAAGGACTGGGCACTGCAACTTCAAAATCCTGCACTGAACAGGAATAAACAAATATTGCAAGAAGCGTCCTTTCTGAGGATATTGAAACCAATATTATGGTACCATCATATAGACCTACAATAATGATACGAGACAGTTGTGCTTATATAACGGCTGAAAGGCTACGTAAGGATGAAGTGTTTCCATCTTTCTAAGTCATGTTCAGTGAGGAACATTCTGTTCAGTCCTTGAAGAACAGCCAGACTACCAGTGTTCAAGCAAGCTACATACACAATGAAATGCAGTTCCTGGGAACAGGCATTCTACACTGGTGAGCCGGAGAGTGAGGGGAGCTGGCATGTTCCGCTGTCCACTCTGCTGATACTGTCCCATTTTACTTCATGGGGGTTGGGTGGGGAGATGTCAGTGCAATATTTAGCTCCAAGGACTTCAGGATTTAGCCCCAGGAGATCTTTCAAGCTCTTTAATAAAATTTAATTCCGTCTTTTCCTATTGTATCCAAATGCTGCAAACAATACCATTTAATGTATTGTGATGCTGGTTCATTGGTTCTGAGCAATAACTTTTTACTTAGTTCTATTATCCGAAGATTAATATTAGTGTATTGCTTCATCTGATTTTTTTAAACCTATTTTAATTTTATAGACCTTGTGTGAATGGATAATATTTGTTCTTTATTTTTTCCTTTGCAATCACTGTTCTCTGATATTAAGTCTTCCAGTTGCCTGCATCCTTTATATTGGGGTGTGCTGTTGCTGAGCAACACAAGATTTGCTCTTTAAAATTATCCAGGGTTTCTTCAGCCAGCTTTCTGAGCCATGCAGTGGGGAAGCAATAATATGCCTTAATGCTGTGAAAATATGCCCATTTTTAGTTCAAATTATTTATGAACATTTCTAGTACCTGTGCAATAATATATGATAGTTGACTGTATATCTGAAGAGTTTGTAATTATAGTTTCATTTCATTTTAAATTTACTCCTGCTGTGTAGATCGATCGATCTATCTATCTAATCATATATTATATATATATATAATTAAAGCATAAATATAGTTAGAAGGACAATTTTAATTTGAAAGATTTATAACTAACATCTTACTTAACTTTGCAGACAACCTTAAAGTCTTTGTACATTTCTGCTTTCAGAATGCAGTATATCACATTCCCAGCACCTGGGAACATATTGTGAGAGCTGGCAACACTATTATGGTCTATTCTGGCCTTAAAATCAATGAATCATACTACCTGAAGGCCTATTAACTAACATAATTTTTAGATGCAGTTTTTCATCATTGCCACTAGTGGAGAGTAAGGGGTGCAGAGAAGTCCGGTGGATTCAGAGCTAAGATCATTCTTGGTTCACTTTCTGTTAGGGTGACCAGATAACAAGTGTAAAACATTGGGATAAGGGTGGGAGGGTAATAGGTGCCTATATAAGAAAAAGCTCCCAAAATCGTGACTATCTTTATAAAATAGGGACATCTGGTTACCCTACTTTCTGCATACTGTGAAAGTAGAACTCAGTACAGTTTCACAGTATTAGGTGCAGCCATTTCCATGGCTGCCTTCAGTCATCTGCACCACCATTGACTTCAGTGTGTTTGCACAGGTGTAACTAACAGCAGAATCTAACTTTGCTACTTTTGCTATTTACCAGTCATTGTATCTACACTGCTAGAAGCCCTCAGAACACCAAACCCACCTCGATGATAGTCTGTTGTCTAAAGATATTTAGGCTCAATTACCTAATACACCTGCACAGGGGAATAAAAGACAGTGTGTACGGCAGCTCCTTACTTTCCACCATGGGCTACCTGCAGTGCTGGTTTGTAGATGTGGGGAAAGCAGCTGTGAAGCAGTAGACAGGACTGGGTGGACAGGACAATCTAGGCTCTGCCCCCTCTTCCAACATTGCTGGTCACTGCAGCTGACACGGAGGAGGAAATGAGGTAGGCTAGGTAAAATGCTGGTACAGCTTTCTTCTCCCACTAGAACAAAGGGTATGGAGGGACTGAACAGAGTCACAGTTCGATCCTTGGCCTGTTCCTGGGGCAGTGCAACTAGATACTCATGGTTTGTAGTAACTCCATGATCCAGCCCTTGAAGGAATGTAATCTTTACCATCTGCAAGGCTACTAACTTGTTCTTTTCCACCATTCATGTTTGTTATGAAATGCAATAATATTAAACACAGCATGGGTTGATTCTGGGTTGGTTTGTCCCTGCCTACCCCAAACTCCTCTAGAAGTCAACGGGGATTTTTGGTGTACAAGGAATGTAGGATTAAGCAATTTGTGGATAATTAATGTTGTTGTCTGGAATTCATCTCTCGGTATATGAGTGGGAGGTAAAATTCCCCTCACCTACAGTTTGTGCTCTTTCCCCTCTTTTCTCCTGTGGAGATTAATATAGAAATGTAAATATTTAAAGTGGTGATAGCAGCAGATCAGCACCACATCTGCCAGCTTCTAAGAAACGCATCTTCAGAAAGCGCAAGGAGTTTGGCAGTGGATCTGAAGGGGCTGGTGTGCATTGTTGTAGAGGGCTCTGACAGTGTAGGCATGGAGCAAGTAAGAAGTTTAGGCCCTAATTCAGGAAAAAGGCACACACTTAAATTTCAGTACATGCTTAATTGATTTCCTGAATCAGGACCTGAAGCTGCTAAAGTTTGATTTATAAAATTAGCTGTTGAAGTGGGTATTTCTATACTGCCTTAAAAAAAAAAAAAGCAAATGAAGAAAAATGAATAAAGCCAAAAAAGGTCAAAATGTTAAATTAAAATAGCCTGCAGCTGGTGCCTAGAAACTGCCAGAAACATTAAAAAAAGAAGATGACACGTTTTTAATTACCTTCTGAGGTTTGTTTGTAAGGTCTGGTTATTTTACATTGATTTGACTGGCTAGCTATAGATCTGGGACAGTTTGTAAGTTACGGTTAATTTACATTTATTTGACCAGCTTGCTATAGAACTGGGAGTGTTTCTGAATGTTGCTAAAATTGCTCACATTTGCATCAGTTCTCTAGGGGGAAAGGACAATGGGAGGATTAATTTCTTGGCGATTATGCTCACTCTCCATTTTGAGAACTTTGAATACTTCCTGTGTTTGATTTGGTTTTGGATTGCTGGTTTATTTATGTTCTCTTCTAGGCCTAAAGTACTATGGGGAAATACTTTGGCATTCTGGGGAAAATAATTATCTGATCTTGGAAATCTTATTTAGCATGTTACCTAAAAAACAAAACAGAAGTGCTTACGTGAGTGGTGTAAAGTGGGATTTGTGGGCATATCTAATCAATTTTAAGCACATTTCCCCCATATTTTCACATTAATTTTTTAATTAAGTTTTTATCTGGACCTTAGAAACACATGAATTGAATGCTCAATCCTCTCATTCCTCAACTTCAATTTCTAAAGCTAAATGTAACAGATTCCTCTTAAAATCCTTGTAATATCCCCACTATGGACCTGATTCTGCAAACAATTAGGCCTCTGTTCAACAAGGTAATAAGGCATATGTGTAACTTCACATACATGAGGAATACCACTGAAGTCTGTAGGACTCCTTGTGCTTAAAGATACATAAGTGCTTTGATACCTTGCTTAATCAGGAACTTACTGTTAAGTGTAGCTCTTAGTCCCATCAAAATCCATTGGACTACTCATAGCACTAAGGTCCTGACTGAGAAAAGCACTTATTCACATGCTTAAGTCCATCCCTATTTGGGATGTCACTGAAGCACATGACCACTTTGGGATAACCACTTAAACACATGCTTAAGTCCCATTGACTTCAGAATTGATGTCAGTGAGCTGTAAGCACATTCTTAGAGTTAAGCATATGCTTAAATGCTGTGCTGAATAGGGAAACTGCTGAATTGGGGCCTCAGTGTTTGCAGGATTGAATCCTATGGGCTGGATCTTGCACCATTAAATTTAATGGGAGCAGTGACAAGCTCTGTATTGCCAGAGGATGTTGTGAAGGCCAAGGCTATAACAGGGTTCAAAAAAGAATTAGATAAATTCATGGAGGACAGTCTATCAATGGCTATTAGCCAATATATCACTATATTAGATGATATCCCTAGCCTCTGTTTGCCAGAAGCTGGGAATGAGCAAGAGGGTTGATTGCCCATTCTGTTCATTCCCTCTGGGGCACCCGGCATTGGCCATTACCGGAAGACAGGATACTGGGCTAGATGGACCTTTGGTCTGCCCCAGTATGGCGGTTCCTATCTTCTTATTATGTTGTTTACCGATTACAGTAAATAATTGCTGCCAGTTTTAAAATGATTTTGAATCTGCTTTGAAAATGTGGATTTTTTTTTGTAACAATTAGGGCCTGATTCTGATCCCATCAATGCCAATGGGTGTTTTGCCATTGATGTCTTGGGAGCAGAACAGGGCTCATTTATAATAAAGATTAGAAATGGTTTTCTATTGCTCAGTACAGTTTGCAACAACTGAGTTTGCTGGTGATGGATCGAGTCCAGATGACCACCTACAACCTCTGATTTATTTAATTGGGAAATAGGCGTGTACATTGCAGCCAGTCGCAGAGTTACCATGCTGTCAATTATCTAGACCATCAATACAACAGAGCAAATGTCATTGCCTGAAGAGTTGAATAAAGTTCTAGCCTAACAATATCCGTGTATTTTTTTCTTTGTTTTTGGCCTTTTGTCACTTGCTTGGGTCATTTGGCGTATAACTTATTCCCTTTTTCTGGGAAAGCTGCCAGGAATTTTCATACTGAGAAAGCTGAAAGTTAATTAAGCGCTAATGGCTGACTGGAGGGCGTTTCCTGGCATTTAATGACCAAGTGCAAGAGCTGAGAGCTGGAGGCTTCTCTTCACCCAGTTGGTCATTACCTGCCAAGAAATACCTGACACACAGGATATTATTAATGCTGTAAGGTGGAATGTTTTCTGCCTGAGTGGAGTAAATGGGAAAAAGACGTTTTATAAGGCTGTTTAGGAACATAAGAACATAAGAAAGGCCATACTGGGTCAGACCAAAGGTCCATCTAGCCCAGTATCCTGTCTACCGACAGTGGCCAATGCCAGGTGCCCCGGAGTGAGTGAACCTAACAGGTAAAGATCAAGTGATCTCTCTCCTGCCATCTGTCACCCCCCTCTGACAAACAGAGGCTAGGGACACCTTTCCTTACCCAGCCTAGCTAATAGCCATTAATGGACTTAACCTCCATGAATTTATCCACTTCTCTTTTAAACCCTGTTATAGTCCTAGCCTTCACAGCCTCCTCAGGCAAGGAGTTCCACAAGTTGATTGTATGCTGTATGAAGAAGAACTTCCTTTTATTTGTTTTAAACCTGCTGCCCACTAATTTCAATGGGTGGCCCCTAGTTCTTCTGTTATGGGAACAAGTAAATAACTTTTCCTTATTCACTTTCTCCACGCCACTCATAATTTTATATACCTCTATCATATCCTCCCCTTAGTCTCCTCTTTTCCAAGCTAAAAAGTCCTCGCCTCTTTAATCTCTCCTCATATGGGACCATTTCCAATCCCCTAATCATTTTAGTTGCCCTTCTCTGAACCTTTTCTAATGCCAGTATATCCTTTTTGAGATGAGGAGACCACATTTGTACACAGTATTCAAGATGTGGGCGTACCATGGATTTGTATAAGGGCAATAAGATATTCTCCGTCTTATTCTCTATCCCTTTTTGAATAATGCCTAACATCCTGTTTGCTTTTTTGACCGCCGCTGCACACTGCATGGACATCTTCAGAGAACTATCTACGATGACTCCAAGATCTTTTTCCTGATTAGTTGTAGCTAAATTTGCCCCCATCATATTGTACGTATAGTTGGGGTATTTTTTCCAAAATGCATTACTTTACATTTATCCACATTAAATTTCATTTGCCATTTTGCTGCCCAATCATTTAGTCTCGTGAGATCTTTTTGAAGTTCTTCACAGTCTGCTTGGGTCTTAACTATTTTGAGCAGTTTAATATCATCTGCAAACTTTGCCACCTCACTGTTTACCCCTTCCTCCAAATCGTTGATGAATAAGTTGAATAGGATTGGTCTTAGGACTGACCCTTAGGGAACACCACTAGTTACCCCTCTCCATTCTGATAATTTACCATTTATTCCTACCCTTTGTTCCCTGTCTTTTAACCAGTTCTCAATCCATGAAAGGATCTTCCCTCTTATCCCATGGCAACTTAATTTATGTAAGAGCCTTTGGTGAGGGACCTTGTCAAAGCCTTTGGTGAGGGACCTTTCTGGAAATCTAAGTACACTACGTCCACTGGATCCCCCTTGTCCACATGTTTGTTGACCCCTTCAAAGAACTCTAATAGATTAGTAAGACATGATTTCCCTTTACAGAAACCATGCTGACTTTTGCCCAACAATTTATGTTCTTCTATGTGCCTGACAATTTTATTCTTAACTATTGTTTCAACTAATTTGCCCGGTACGGACATTAGACTTACCGGTCTGTAATTGCCGGGATCACCTCTAAAGCCCTTTTTAAATATTAGCGTTACATTAGCTATCTTCCAGTCATTGGGTACAGAAGCCAATTTAAAGGACAGGTTACAAACCCTAGTTAATAGTTCGGCAATTTCACATTTGAGTTCTTTCAGAACTCTTGGGTGAATGCCATCTGGTCCCGGTGACTTGTTACAGTTAAGTTTGTCAATTAGTTCCAAAACCTCCTCTAGTGACACTTCAATCTGTGACAATTCCTCAGATTTGTCACCTACAAAAGACGGCTCAGGTTTGGGAATCTCGCTAACGTCCTCAGCCGTGAAGACCGAAGCAAAGAATTCATTTAGTTTCTCCGCAATGATTTTATCATCTTTAAGTGCTCCTTTTGTTTCTCTATCATCCAGGGGCCCCACTGGTTGTTTAGCAGGCTTCCTGCTTCTGACGTATTTAAAAAACATTTTATTATTACCTTTTGAGTTTCTGGCTAGCTGTTCTTCAAATTCCATTTTGGCTTTTCTTATTACATTTTTACACTTAATTTGGCAGTGTTTATGCTCCTCTCTAGATACCTCAGTAGGATTTGACTTCCGCTTTTTAAAAGATGCCTTTTTAACTCTCACTGCTTCTTTTACATGGTTTTTAAGCCACAGTGGCTCTTTTTTAGTTCTTTGACTTTGTTTTTTAATTTGGGGTATACATTTAAGTTGGCCTCTATTATGGTGTCTTTGAAAAGTGTCCATGCAACTTGCAGGGATTTCACTTTAGTCACTTTATCTATTAATTTCCATTTAACTAACCTCCTCATCTGTGCATAGTTCCCCTTCCTGAAATTAAATGCTGCAGTGTTGGGCTGCTGAGGTTTCGTTCCCAGCACAGGAATGTTAAATGTTATTATCTTATGATCACTATTCCCAAGCGGTCCTGTTATAGTTACCTCTTGGACCAGCTCTTGCGCTCCACTCAGGACTAAATCAAGAGTTGCCTCTCCTCTTGTGGGTTCCTGTACCAGCTGCTCCAAGAAGCAGTCATTTAAAGTATCGAGGAATTTGGTCTCTGCATTTCGTCCTGAGGTGACATGTATCCAGTCAGTATGGGGATAATTGAAATCCCCCATTATTATCGAGTTATTTATTTTGACAGTCTCTCTAATCTCCCTTAGTATTTCATCGTCACTATCACTGACCTGATCAGGTGGTCGATAATAGATCCCTATTGTTATATTCTTATTAGAGCATGGAATTACTATCCATAGAGATTCTATGGAGCATCTGGATTAATTTAAGATTTTTAATTCATATGATTCTACATTTTCTTTCACATATAGTGCCACTCCCCCAACCCCACGACCTGTTCTGTCTTTCCAATATATTTTATACCCCTGAATGATTGTGTCCCATTGATTGTCCTCACTCCACCATGTTTCTGTGATGCCTATTATGTCAATATTCTCCTTTAACATGAGGCACTCTAGTTCACCCATCTTATTATTTAGACTTCTAGCATTAGCGTACAAGCACTTTAAAAACTGGTCACTGTTTATTTGTCTGCCCTTTTCTTATGTGTCACATTCTTTATGTGAAAGTTTGTCATCTGGTCTGGCCTCTCCTTTATTCTTTACCATTCTCTCCTTCTGACTAAAACCTAGAGAATCTCTATCAGTAGACCCTCCTGTAAGAGAAGTCTCTAATCCGATCCACGTGCTTCTCTGCAGCAATCAGCTTTCCCCCATCTCTTAGTTTAAAAACTGCTCTGCGATCTTTTTAATGTTAAGTGCCAGCAGTCTGGTTCCACTTTGGTTTAGGTGGAGCCCATCCTTCCTGTACAGGCTCCCCCTATCCCAAAAGTTTCCCCAGTTGCTAATAAATCTAAACCCCTGCTCTCTACAACATCGTCTCATCCATGCATTGAGACTCTGAAGCTCTGCCTGCCTAGCTGGCCCTGCGCGTGGAACTGGAAGCATTTCTGAGAATGCCACCATAGAGGTCCTGGATTTCAATCTCTTTCCTAGCAGCCTAAATTTGGCCTCCAGGACATCTCTGCTGCCCTTCCCTATGTCATTGGTACCTACATGTACCACGACCACAGGCTCCTCCCCAGCACTACTCATAAGTCTATCTAGATGCCTCGAGAAATCCGCAACCTTTGCACCAGGCAGGCAAGTCACCATATGGTTCTCCCGGTCATCACAAACCCAGCTGTCTATGTTTCTAATGATCAAATCTCCCATTACTAACAACTGCCTTTTCCTAATGACTGGAGTTCCCACCCCCGGAGAGGTTACCTCAGTGCGAGAGGATACCCCAACAGCAACTGGAAGGAGGGTCCCAACTGTGGGAAGGTTTCCCTCTGCTACCACTGACTGCTCTCCTTCCCTGAGCCTTTCATCTTCCTCAATAGCACAGGTACTGTCTAAGTGGAGGTGAGACAAATCTACAGTGTCCCTGAAAACCTCATCAATATACTTCTCTACCTCCCTTAGCTCCTCCAGTTCTGCCACCCTGGCCTCCAAAGCCCGTACATGGTCTCTGAGGGCCAGGAGCTCCTCGCACCTAATGTACACGTACGCCACCCGCCCAGAGGGCAGGTAATCATACATGCTACATTGAGTGCAATAAACTGGATAGCCCCCACTCTGCTGCTGGGCTTCTGCCTGCATTATCTTTTAGAGCTACCTAGGCTAACAACAAGGTTTAGTTTAAATCAAGAAATTTGGATTATAGCTCAAGTTAAAGGATTTACAGACCAACAATTATACCTCACCCCCTTCATACTCCCCTTCTGAACTTCCTCTCGAAACTCCCTGCTAGCGGACCCTGTTCACAAGCTTCCTGGTCGCTTGCTTACTGCTTTATATAGCCCTGGCCTTCCTGATTAGCCCCGCCCCCTGATTAGGGCTCAGCCACTGATCAGAGGCTTACGGATCGGCCAATGACCAGAGGCTTCTAGATGTCACAGCTTCCAACTGCCAGCCACAGCACATGGTCCTTCAAACAAACACACAAACAAACAGACAACCAAACACAAGCTCAGCACACAGCAAGTACCCCCAAACACACACACTACAGACAGCCACTTACCCCAAGGGTCCTGTAGTTGCTCCTCCTTCACCTGGAGAACTCCCTCTCGAAACTCCCTGTTAGCAGCCCCTGTTCACAAAGGAAGGAAATCGTACTATAAATCATGATTGTGTAAAGATACAGAAAGGGGATCATTAGATTAATGAAGAAGAGCTCTGCTCTCACTTAGCAGACATAGAAGTCTCTGGGCAGATACTCTTCTCAGCTGTGCAGCATATTGGGATTCTAGATATGCAAAAAATGGAGTGATGGTTCCATGATGACATGATCTCTTTCTTAACCAACTCCTTTTGAAGTTCAGGCCCATGCGCTGTTGGAAATCTGTGGGCCTTTTGCTGAGGGCCTTTTGCTGGATGTGGCTGCTCACATTCCCCTCCGTAGCCAGCAGGAGGAAGTGTTTGTGAAAGATAACACAGCACTAATTTCCACTGCCATGGCTTTGAGTGCACAGTCATGAAGAAGTGTCAAGCCTGAGAAAGGAGCTGTAGCATGTAGGGGAGACTGACTGGCCACATGGGCCAGGCCCGGGGAGGGCAGACACAACGCACAGATGCTTGGGATCTGTGGAATTAGCTCACAGATCCTTGGATGCCCCTGGTGTTTTACAGTTGCCATCTCTGCTCCTCCATAACCCTTGCAGATGCCTACTCTC
The DNA here is from genome assembly GCA_007922305.1 of Dermatemys mawii. Lineage (NCBI taxonomy): Eukaryota > Metazoa > Chordata > Testudines > Dermatemydidae > Dermatemys > Dermatemys mawii. The sequence continues at coordinate 13,370,048 of ML677358.1, read as the reverse complement.
TCAGGGGAGAATGCTGCAGGAATTCTCTCAATTCACAGTGTTTCTGTGGCCCTTCTTGTGGGTATTTTCATGGAATGGAGTGTGTGGGAGCTTCAGGGCAGTATCTTTGCATGCATCAATGGTACTGCTTCCAGATGAGACTGTAAACAGGAGTGGGTGGGCTCTTCTCTAGCAGAATTTCCTCTTTATTGACTGTCCTTCTGTGGTCAGTGCAGAGCAATGTACAAATCAGAGATCAGTTTTAAATTAAAAAGAGAGAATATCAACCCCAAAAGATGAAAAGAAGGAAGCTAGAGAGTTGGTGCTCAAATGCACCTGCTGAGCATATAAAGCTAGATGAAATGCCTTGGCAGTCATTGCAGAGGAGGCGAAGAAAAGAATTACAGCCGTTAACAATCAGAAACAATGATGATCATGTTTCCAAATGGCTAGAGCTCCTTGAAAATGTCGACCAGAGCAGTGAATACACCTATGGGACACACAAGGTTATTACTGAGGAATTAATAAATCTTAGCAAGGAGACAAAACCAGTATGAGGGGGAAGTGTTAGAATGATGTGCCAAAGATGAAAGGATTTCTTAAATCCAGATGTTCTTCTATAAATCCATGGAAAACAACGCTCTCCTTGATTAACACTTTAAAGCTCTCCAAGGAGAAAATCCACATTTGTAATGTGAACATTTTACATGTAGTTCGGAGTAAGGACCCCCTAATGCTCTCTCTCTTTAGCAGTCAGCTCTAGGAAGCCTCTCCCCAACATTCCATCAAATCTCTCTTTACAAATTTTCTTTGTTGTGATATCTACAAAAATTTTGACAAGTTTGGTAGCTGGTGTTCTGAGACCACTGCATCGTGCTGACCAGTTCTGTCCCATTGTTTGACTGTGCTCTCCCATGTGTGTGTCTGTGTCCACTGTTCTCTCGTCGTGTTCGTACATTGTAAGTTCTTTGCGGCAGGGACCATCTTTCTGTTCTGTGTTTGTACAGTGACTAGCACAATGGGGTCTTAGTCCTTGACTGGGGGCTGTTGGTGCTGCTACAATGCTACTAATAAATAATAGCAAAACTCCACTATTATTTAAAAATAAACTATCCCCAACCTTAGGCCCAGGCAGGAGCCATCTAACCTACAACCACTCTTATACATTGGTACAGCCTCAGGCCCCTTTCCTGGGAGAGGATCTGCTAGTTTGGACCCCTGCGCACCGTATAGAGCCTCATTAACTATGCTCATTGATCCAGTTGTTCAAAGGGAACCTTAGTAATTCCGATGGGTTACAAAGCCAGCACCAGAAGTTGTAGAGAAAATTCTGAAAACATGAACCCTAATGACTCAAAAAAAAAAAAAAACACAAGGCAATGAAAAAGAATCACAAATTGATTGGTTTAAAAATCATGTGATTTTTTAAAAATAATGTCAGGAGATTAGCATATTAAATATAGGCTCACGCTAAGTGCTTTGCTGAATCAGGGCCATAATGGGAGGAGAATACTGGAATCAAAATCCATCAGTGGGTACTGAGTGCGTAACATGGCCATGGTCTTAAAGAAATATAGACACTAAGGCTATGCAGTGTACAGCTGGTAGGTGTAATTCCCAGTTTAGGTAGAGGTACACATGCCAGCTATGCTAGAGCTAGCATGCTAAAATAGCAGTGTGGCCACAGCAGCATGGGCAGTAGGTCAGGCTAAGCACACGGCTACATATCTAGGATCTCAGATGACGTGTACTTGGGTGGCTAGCCCAAGCCACTGCCCATGGCGCTGTGACCACACTTGTTTTTAGCGCCTACATGTGATCCAATGACATAAAGATGAAATCAGGGAGACATCTGAGGACGATCTCAGCAGGGGCATCGTAGTGGTGCCACATCAGGACAAACTCATTGTCCTTAGAGACTTTAATGTTCTTGTGGGAGCTGAATCTGACACGTGCAGCAGGGTTCTGGCCCATCATGGCATTGGAAGGTCAGACTTCAATGGTCAGCTACTTATCTCCAAGTGTGCTGAGTTTAGTCACTATTACCAACACAGTCTTCCAACAGGCCAACAAATACAAGATGACATGGATGCATCCCAGGTCAAAACAGTGTCACATGCTGGATTATTTAATTGTACAGTCTAAAGGCATTAAAGATGTGTAGAGCACCTGCTATTTAAGAGGCACCAAATGCTGGACAGACCACTGGCTTTTGAGAAGCATCCCAGTGGCTACACTTCTCACCAAAGCATCTCAGAGGATACCTCAAATCCCTAAAGAAGATCAGTGTGGCTGCCATGAAAGACCCCAGCCAACAAACAAAGTTGGAACAGACATAGGAGATTGCTTTAGCTGATGTCCCAAAGGAACCCACAGATGCTGAGGCAATGTGACAGAAGCTCAGAGATGTCACACATAATACAGTATCCAAGGTTCTTGGCTTTGTAAGGCAGAAATTCCAAGATTGGTTCAATGAGAATGACCCTGAGATTGGCTAATGGAGACCATGTATGCCACACACAAGTCCTACATCTTTAAGAAGAAAACAGTAATGAAGAAGACTATGTACCATCAGTCCAAACATACATTACAAACATGACTAAGGTTAATGAAGCACCATTGGTGGGAGCAGAAGGCTACAGAACTCAAGGAAGTGGCTGCCAAGGATGACATTAAGGCCTTCTATGAAGGTCTCCATGCTGTGTGTGGCCCAAAATCCAGTGTAAAAAACCCTGTCCTTACAGCAGATGGTAACTGGCTGCTCACAATCAAAATCTATATTCTATCACTAGGGAGAGCACTTTGATAGTCTCCTGAATTGTTTGTTCACTGTGTACAATGAAGCCACTGATTCCCACAGCATCCTATCCTGTCGGAGCTGTTCGTGATCCCTTCTTTTGATGAGGTTACTAAGGCCATCAAACATCTGGCCTTGATGGCATTTCACCCAAAGTGTACAAATGTGGAGGTGCCCACTGGTCAGGAAACTCACCAGCTTTTTCAAGACTATATAGGAATAAGATAGTGTGCCCCAGGGGTATAAGAATACTTTCATAGTCCATCAATACAAATGGAAGGGATGCATATCTAGCTGTGACAATCTTTGTAGAATCTCACTGCTGTCTATAGCAGGGAAGATCCTTGCATGGGTTGTCCTCAACAGACTCCTCTCTCACCCAGTGGATTCAGTTTATCCAGAGTCATAGTGTGGCCCTTGTGCTGGCTATGCCACCATGGACATGAGTTTTGCAGCCCAACAAGTACAAGAGAAGGCATATAAAAAGAACAAAGACCTTATATGGTGTTTGTTGACCTAACCAAGGTCTTGGACATGGTGAATTGTGAAGGCCTATGGAAACTCCTTCATAAATGTGGTTGCCCAGAAAAGATGACTGCTGTCATCCACTCATTTCATGATGGCATGTTGGCCAGGGTGATAGAGCTTAGTGACTTGTCAGAAGTCTTCCCTATCACCAATGGCACTGAACAAGAAGGCTCCAAGTACTCTTTGCCATTGCCTTTTCAGCCATGCTTTCATTTGCATTTCTAGACTTTGACAGAAGTGTACATATCTGGTTTACGCTGGATGGGGGGTCTAGTCAATCTACAGCAACTCAGGGCCTGCACCAAGGTAATCAAACAGCTATTAAGAGAGTTCTGGTTTGCTGATGATGCCCTCATTGCACACACACTAAGGACACATCCAGTTTATCAGGAACTGCTTTGCCTGTGCATCAAAATGCTTCAGTTTATAATCAGACTGAAAAAGACAAAGGTCATCTACCAACCAGCACCAGACCATCGGCATCACAAACACCATGATTGACAATACACCCCTCAACTCAGTCAGGAAATTCTGTTATCTTGATAGCTTACTTTCTAGCAATGCCATGTTGTATGATGAGATTATTCAGCGCCTGGCAAAGAGCACATTGTAAAGTCAACACCTCAAACCCTCCCTACAATGACTACACTTGCAAAACATGCAACTGCATTTACAAATCCAGGATTTGACTCACTTCTCATGTGAAAAGCTGTACAAACAAATAAATCCCGAACTCAAGTCAGTACTAGCTGAACACTCATCCATTGAAATGACAGGAGAATCCATCATCATCATCAGATGCAAAGATTTGTGTATTGAATTTGGTCTAAGAAAGTGTTTCTAAGTCAATGAACCTCAATTTTTGTTTGGTTGTAAACCCTTTCCCATTTCTTCATTTCCTTTTTATTAAGAGAGAATTAAAGCCACTCACACTTTGTCAAAATACCAGTTAACACTTCTGCAAGACTGACAGTTTTGTTTCAATTGCATAAATTGTCACTTTAAGTCCCAGACAAAATCTAGCAGAAACAACACAGCCGGATCATATAATTAACAGTTTGATAACTGGAGCACGTAGCTGAGAATGGAGGAAAATTTCGTAACAAATAAGAATGTTATTTCCCACTCAGTTGTTTGAAAGAATTCAAAGAGGGTGATATATGGACACAGAACCTCCAATATATCACAGGAATAGGTTGTTATGAATTTGTTTAATGTGTTACAGCTGTGATGGGATGAATTTTGATCCTTTCAGCTAAACAAATTTCTGTTAACTCTTGTAGCAAAAAGTTCATGAAAACGTCTTATTTTCTGAATTACATGAATCAGAGGTTAGCAGAAATCCTGAGAGATGAAAGATGTTTTTTATGGCGTACTTGATATTTCGGAATGTGTAATTTCAGTTTTTGAAAGTCACAAGTTACAATGGATGCTACACATCATTATCTAAAACAAACATTCCATGATTTCCCTCAGCACATCCTAGAAATAATGATCATTTGCTGCTTACAGAAGTTAAACAACAAATATTGTACCGCAGATAAGATGAAATTTGCACTGAAGCATTTACCCATTTCCACTTTGCATTTGGACATTAGACAGATGGCATCTAGAAGAATCTTTATTTACACACCTATAGTTAAACTCATTAAACTCAGGCAAACTTTAAGCTGTATATTTGGTTTCCAAATTCTCATTAAATTCTTGTACTTCTTCTGCATCTTCTGTGACAATAATTCAGAATCACTGAAAGTGTTGCTGTCTTCTAACACTGAACAAGGAGCTTTATTAAAAAAAGGAAAACATTTTTTGTTAGACTAAGGAAAATTGTTATCCCCAAAGCTACTCTGTCTCTTTTCATACTCCATTTTTCCCGAAGCACTACGTCACAGAAAGTCAGGCATTAATGGCACTGTTGTCTCCTGACAATATCACCATTATTGTACCATACTCTATTATATGTGTATTTGTTTGTATGTGACAGTAGGTGCTTCAGGTAGCAAAAGAAAACAATAAAAAGCTGCTGCCTCACAGGGTCTTAATAAGAGGGCTCTTGCACACTTTGCAGGTTCTCAGTGGACATGACTATACAGTCATTCTGCATTGTACTGAATGGCTTAAACTCTACTAATACAATTTTATGGCCTAGTCCTTCAAATCTTCCCATGTAAAAAGTCCTTACTGACACAATAATCCGGTTGAAGTTGATGGGGTTGTGCGCATGAACAAAAAATACTCCTGTGAATAAGGCTGACACGATCAAGCCCTTACTCTTTGCTACAAATCTTCAGAAAGTTTTTCTTAATCCATTCACTGTGAGAACTGAGTTACTATTAAATATGGTTTCCAAAGCTCTGAATGTTACAATAAATTTGGAGCTTGGGGCACCTGCAAAAAGCTAGGGTTGTTTGCTTATTTTGGAACCCTTAGCTGAGTAGCTTCCACAGGCAAAACCCCACAGAAGTAAAGGAGCATTTAAACTTTGTAAAGAATATAAGATCAGCTCTTCATTGGTATTTGATTTTTATGTATCCATAGTAAAAATCAAAAGAATAAAGAGCAATTCCAGCAAGGTACTGAGCACTCCTTACCTCCACTGAATTCAGGGGGAGATAAGGTCTCCAGGAATGTGATATTCAGGCATATGACGTACCACCAAAGCTGTATCGAGCAAACACTGTTCTTGAGGCTGAGCTATTGAAATCAATGGCAAAATTTCATTAGCTTCAGTTGGTGCAGAATTTAGCCTCTGGTTTCTTAAGTTCTTGTTTTCTTAAACAACATTTTTAAAAAATGGTGCAAATCCATTTGCAGTTGTGTAAATGTATGATCTTTACATACTTGACTTATCTAAATGCTTTGGCCTACATTCAAAAGGCTAAAGCTTTTCAATGTTGTTTTAAACTGGAATGACATTTAGAATTCCTCCCTGTATGAGTAATAAGACCAGAGCTTGGCAAGAATTTGTCTGTTGCATTGCAAAAATAAAACAAAAAACCCACAAAAACATAAATAAGAGGCACAACCTCCAAAACTTTTTGTTCTCTTAAATCCTCCTTCTTCATAAAGATCTCATGTTTTACATTTAAGAGTAGAATCTAAGAAGAATACAATAGAAACCAACCCCGCTCTCCACTCTTGGACTCAGTACTTAATGTGGCTGTAATATTTATTCTTTGCTTCTTGTATCAACTGCAGAATCACCTTAATTTTCATTGTTGATATTCCTTTGAAAAGGTGTTAAATGGGAATATGCATATTTTATTTTATTAATATTCATTTTCACCAAAAATATCTTGCAGAACGACTACAGAGCCACCCATAATTGTTATTAATATAGTGCTATAGGCACTTTACAGACAAATAATGAAAGAATGATAGATCCCTGCTTCAAAGAGTTTACAATGTATGGTCCCTCCTAATCCTGCAAAGATTTATGCATATAAATGACTCTAATTACCTGAGTAGCTCCATTGACTTCTGTGGAACCATTTGTGTGATTAAAGTTACTTGAGTGCTTAAATGTTTATAAAATGAGATCTAAATTAGACAAAACATGGCAAGGAATGACAAAGAGTGAAGTAGTTTTATAATAGTGAAAGATCAGAGCATACTGAACTTGGTAGATTCACATCACGTCAGTTATTCTTTGTTTATGTAGTGCCACACCCCTGGGTGGATTGTTGGCAGCAGGATTGAAAAGTGAGACCTCTGGAATTTAAAGCATAGACCTCTCATGCCTAAACTAAAAGAACTAGGACTATGGCTACACTAGAGACCTTAAAGTGGTCATTTGCACTGATGCAGCTGCACTACTGTAAGCTTTCTAGTGTGTGTGTCCTTATTTGATCGTATCAGCATCTGTGTGGTGGTGGTCAAAGTAGTACCTCAAATATTGAAGTATACAGCACAAAAGCATCTTTCCACATAGTATGAGGCATTAGAATACTGAACAAAGTTGCACATATTTACATGGAAACAGGTAATGGCTCTTTCTTGTGTAGATTCAATTGTTTTTAGTATGAGAGTGACAGTAGTTTACAAAGATCTTTGGCATATAATAAGGATCTAGAAACAGTACATGGCTGATGACCTTAACTTTTAAAAGGTTACTGAATTTATCTCTAATGAGGAAGCTGACAGTACTGAGAAACACAAAGGTAAAATATTACAAATGGCTATTAAGGGACATCCATCTCTAAAGGTGGTATTTTTTACAACTGAAATATGTTACACTAAAATACTCCCAATTGGCTTAATTAAAATTGGGAAACACAATAAATGCTGTCTTGGTGCTGTTAACCTATAGGATGTGCATTTATGCTTGAATAAAGCTCATTAAGGATCACATAATTTCAAGGTAAGAGGCGAAATCAGTAATAATGAGGTGATAAACCCATGACTGTATATTTTATGGTAGTTATAATGAGCTGCAGAAAACTCCATTTAGTAACATTAGGTTTAATACAAATAGTAATTTGAAACATTGAATGGTTCTTTGTGCGAACAAACTTTGATTTCCGGTGTGCTGTTGTGCATACTGGATTCTGTATGCAAACCAAAGTAAATTTAGGGTATCTCTACACTTAAAATGCTATGGATCTTTCAGACTTAGCAGCACTGTGGACTGCGTGGTCAGTGAACTAATACAGTGTCCTATTTAAACCTGCTTAGAGATAATAAAAAATGAGCCATGAGAAGAGTTTGTTTAGATGGAACCAGGTCAAAGATGACCTATATATTGCATCTCTAGTGCAAATCTTAGCTTATGAGGCAGCAGAACTTGCATTTGTAACCTTCATCCCTTAAGGAAATTTAAGGTAGGAACTGGCTAAGAGATTTCTTAGAATACCTAGACCAAAGGTGCTTTGTTCTTGTACACAGTTTAAATTGACACTTTGTCTCGCAGGAATTTATTCTTTTTTGAGTTGTTGCAACTCAGGTGTTGTTTATTCTTGCATCTGGTTTAGATTCTTTTTCACTGCTTGCTACAGTATATAGATATGAACTTTTCCCTTTTGAAAGCTATCGGGTATCAGGAATCAGAGTGATTCTTCCCAATTTCTTTCCTTTCCAGTTTTCTCTTTTCTTGATTTTTAAAAAAATATTTTTAAAGGTAGTAACATCTGGTATTTTCTTTCCTCCTATGTATATATTGAGAAATAGGCTGCAACAGGAACCTCAAATTAAAAACCTTCCATTTTCAGCAAGGGAATTTTTTCAGTCATACGCTCAGATCCCATATCTGTCCCTACAGCTGTGGATCTAAAAACCGAAGGGCCCTATTTTCTGGTACCTGTTTGTATAAGTTCAAAAACTTGTGCAAAGAGCTGATATTGGAAGATTTCTAGCATTTTGGACCAAAATTTGTTGAGAACAATTTGAGATTTGGCCTCAACTCAGACCTAATCTGGAGCAAAAGACCACTTCCTGGGCTCATCACTACAATATATGGAACACTGGGAATGAGTCAAATACATACACTAACATTTAAGGAAGTTAGGTGTCCAGCTATCATAGACAGTCAATGGGAATTGTGTTTAAGAACTTTTGAGAATCCCAGCCCAAATTAAGTCTCCAACAGCATTTTTCAATCATAACAATAGGTGCTCCATAGGTAAAATTGATGCTATCTTCCCAATATGAAGAAATCAACATTCTTGAAATCCTCCCAAAGTTGAATTTTTCTGCTTAGTTTGGTTAAAAATTTTAAAAAGGGAGGTTAAAGTTATGGGCCAAGATTTTGAAGAATGGGAGCCTAAAGTTAGTTTCTTAAATCTACATTTAAGCACTTCCATAAGTGATTTTCAAAAGTATGGCTGGATATTCAATACATTAAAATTTTTTTAGAATCATAGGACTGGAAGGGACTCTGAGAGGTCATCTAGTTCAATTCCCTGCACTCAAGGCAGGACTAAGTATTATCCAGATCATCCCTGACGATGTTTGTCTAATCTGCTCTTAAAAATCTCCAATGATGGAGATTCCACAACCTCCCTAGGCAATTTATTTCAGTGCTTAACCACCCTGACAGGAAGTTGTTCCTAATGTCCAACCTGAACCTCCCTTGCTGCAATTTAAGTCCATTGCTTCTTGTCCTATCCTCAGAGGCTAAGGAGATTACTTAAAGGCGATAAACTGTGGAGAAACTAAATAAATTCTTTGCTTCAGTCTTCATGGTTGAGGACATTAGGGAGATTCCTAAACCTGAGAGGTCTTTTGTAGGTGACAAATGTGAAGATTTTTAAGTGTCACTAGAGGAAGTTTTTGAATTAATTGACAAACATAACTGTAACAAGTCACTGGGACCAGATGGCATTCACCCAAGAGTTCTGAAAGAACTCAAATGTGAAATTGTAGAACTATTAACTATGGTTTGTAACTTGTCCTTTAAATCAGCTCCTGTACCCAATGACTGGAAGATAGCTAATATAACACCAGTATTTTAAAAGGGCTCTAGAGGTGATCCTGGCAATTGCAGACCAATAAGTCTAATGTCCATATCAGGGAAATTAGTTGAAACAATAGTAAAGAATAAAATTGTTAGGCACATAGAAGAACATAAATTGCTGGGCAAAAGTCAACATGGTTTCTGTAAAGGGAAATCATGTCTTACTAATCTATTAGAGTTCTTTGAAGGGGTCAACAAACATGCGGACAAGGGGGATTCAGTGGACATAGTATACTTAGATTTCCAGAAAGCCTTTGACAAGGCTTTGGTCACTCACCAAAGGCTTTTGTGTAAATTAAGTTGTCATGGAATAAAAGGGAAGATCCTTTCATGGACTGAGAACTGGTTAAAAGACAGGGAACAAAGGGTAGGAATAAATGGTAAATTTTCAGAATGGAGAGGGGTAACTAGTGGTGTTCCCCAATGGTCAGTTCTAGGACCAATCCTATTCATCTTATTCATCAGTGATTTGGAGGAAGGGGTAAAGAGTGAGGTGGCAAAGTTTGCAAATTATACTAAACTGCTCCAGATAGTTAAAACCAAAGCAGATGGTGAAGAACTTCTAAAAAATCTCACCAAACTAAGTGATTGGGCAACAAAATGGCAAATGAAATTTAATGTGGATAAATGTAAAGTAATGCACATTGGAAAAAATAACCCCAACTATACATATGATATGATGGGGGTTAACTTAGCTACAACTAATCAGGAAAAAGATCTTGGAGTCATCGTGGATAGTTCTCTAAAGACATCCATGCAGTGTGCAGCGGCAATCAAAAAAGCAGACAGGATGTTAGGAATCATTAAAAAAGGGATAGATCCACGGTGCATTAAAGTGAATGGGAGGTAGATTATAAGAGGAGCTTGGGGTTTGCACTTGAAGGTAAAGTAAGAATACAAAATATTTATTAGGATTCATGTGGTAGGAGAAATTGGATTCTTATTGCTCTGGGTAGCGATGTGGGTCATGAAAATCAATGGGGAAATTAGCAATAAATGAGCAGTATAGTCATGCCATGTCCAGTAAACTCTTGATTCCATTACTTAAATTTTGTCTTTTCAGCACATGCTTAACTTTAAATAGGTGCTTAAGTTCAGCTGAAGTCAATGAAACTTAAGCATATGCTTAAAATAAAATGCCTACCTGAGTAGGGATGGACTGTTTAAACTACTGCAGTTAGAGGCAAACATCAGACAGCTGAAAAGCAAGTGTATGGAAACTAAAGATTGCTGTTCTTTTCCTGAGTGTTGGTGAGTTATCAGAACTCTTTTGCCAACAATTACAACCAGAATATTCCCCTTCTCAGGTTTTGATAAAACTAATGAGATATTGAGGTAAGAAAGTCCAATGTGTTGCTACACTATACAATATGGATCAAATTAATTTCTGGTGTAAATCTACTAAGTCAATGGAGTTACATCAAAGATGAATTTGTTCCTGTGTTTTCTAGTTCCCATCAACTGAATTCTTTTTGATAAATCTTAAGTTATTCTTCTTCCTCCTTGCCTTATCCCACCAATCAGAGTTGCAGCTCTTGTTCTTCATCTCCAAGCATTCTTGTCAAGTGCATTTACCAATCTGACACCAATCTTCTTCATATCCTCCATCAATGTCTCAAACCGCCTTTTTTCTGGGTCTTCCTCATTGTCTTTGTATTTATCCTGGGACTACTAGCTCTTGTACTCTGGCCAACATATCCCACATCTTGTCATCTCACATGACCCACCCATCTCAGTTGAAACTCCATGACCCTTTTTGTGATGGGGATTACCTGCATCATGCCTTGTATTGTTTCATTGTCAGTTGTTTTCTTACTCAATGTCCACCTGCATATTCTTATTTTGATAGTGTGAAGTATTTCTCTCTTCTTCGCTGGCTAGCATTCTGACCCAGACATTGTAGCAGGCGTAATCTTGGTCTTTGCTCTTCAGCTTACCTGTTATATTCTTATTGCAGAGAATTCCTGTCAATTCCCTCCATTTGCACCAAGCACTCTTCATGTGGCCCCTAACATTAACATCCACAATCCCATCATGACTCAACATTGAACCAAGGTATATGAGTTATTTCACAGACTTTAACTCTATAACATCTAGTTCTATTGACTACTCGTTGTCCCTCTCAATAAATCATAGTCTGTATTCTGTCTTTTGTCGGCTGATTAGTAAACCATGGTTTTCTAATGCAGCTCTCCATCACTGTGGAGCCTTTTCTAGTCTGGGTTTATTTTTGCAGTACAGCATAATGTCATTGATGAAAAGCATCCTATATGAAGCCTCTCCTTTAATCCCTCGTGTCAAGTTGTCCATTACAATCACAAACAGGAATGGGTTTAAAGCTGATTCTTGATGTAAATCTACTGTCACAGTAAATGGCTCACTGTAGCCACAGCTCCTTTTCACTACTGTTTTGCTACCCTCATACATATCTATGGTAGTCTGAACATATGTCTCTGTCAGTTTGCATAACTGCAAGCAACACCATAACAATTCTCTAGTAATTCTGTCATAAGCCTCTCTACATTTACAAACATTAAATGCAATTCCTTGCATTTCTCCCTATACTTCTGCAATATTCAGGCTGAAGACACTGCATCCATTGTTGACCTTCTTGGCATAAACCCAAATTGTTTGTTGCTTACATGTTATTCCTGTATCTCACTAAGAATTTTTTCGATAATTCTTTTGAACCATTTTATTGTGTGACTCATTGACTTGGTGCACTGGAAATTTATTACAGTTTTGCATTCCTCTTTACACTTGAAAATAAGCACCAATAGGCTCCTCGTCCACTCTTTGGGTGTTTTCCAGTGTGGAGAATTAAATTGAAGTGTTTCAGCTTCTTTTATTTTGTCTCTCTTGTACAAGCAGTGTGCATGCGTCTTCTCTTCAGTGTCTCTTGGCTGCTTCCCTTGATTGCCTGGTCACAAGGAAGACAGATGTCATACTTGGGCCACACGCTCCCAGAATAGACTATTCTTTGGCCATTTTCCACAGCCATCAGGCAAAGTGACTGTGTATTGATTCTGGGAGATGCCCTAGCATTGTACTGATATACTCCTGAAGATGAAAACCCATAGAGTATATGTGATTGGCACAACTTTAACATGCCAGCTGGCTAGGCCTAATGTTCTTGGTTTGAGATCAAAGTTCTTTCTCCTAGGTGGTCTGCCTGCCACAGCTGACAAGCCCCATCAGTGAGGAACAATCTGTTTATAAAGTGCCAGACATCTGCCTTTCACGCCCCCACTTCCAGTTAAGAACACATCTGCTATGAGAATGCAAGAGGTAGAAGGTTAGCTGTCCGAGGCTATATATTGTGCTGGCCTCATAAAATTTTCTAGGTAGTGACAGCTCGTCCTCAAATTCAACTCAGCCGCAACAGTTCTTTACATCTAAAATGATTGGCTATCGTAATTAAGCATCACAGATGTATTTTTCCTGCAAACAGGACTTAAGCCTGGGCAATCACCATTCCCAGGCAACCAACCAACATCCCCAAACTGCTACCCAACATCAGCTGTAACCCAGCTGCTTCCTGTGACCAACAGTCCACATGGGATGTTCTGCCCAGAGTGATCTTAGTGACAGTTGTCTTGGCGATCAACAGGAAGTGTCCAGGCAACACTATGGATCTCTACCTAGTCTCCACAGCTGCTCTGTTTCTGATCTCCTGGTATTTACCTTGGCTCTGACTTGGACTCTGACTCCTGACTGACCCTTAGAACCGCAGCACAGCCCCTGATTCCTAGTTCTATCTCGAGCTCTGACCCTCAGGCTGATTCCTTATACTGATGATCCTCAGCTTGACTCTTGACCCAGATACTGGCTCCGATCCTTGGCCCCCAAGTTCCTGCCACTGGTCCTGCCTACCTTCACTGAGGATCCTGACAAATCTTAAAATAAAAATTGACTTTGTATAATCCATAAATATTAGAAAATCCTATTACTATGTAATAATTGTATACATTTATATGTAACCCTTCTGCCAAGCGGAGCCAGCAACAACCAGGGCTGGGTTCAATATCTAGGGGTTCCTATTCAACAATACAACACAGAACCAGCTCAAGCCCTCACCCAGTAACCTGGGAAAATTACACACCACTCCTGGGCACCTCTGAGAGGCAGAGTTCCTCACTCATGAACAGAGTCTGAGTGTAGAAAACAAACTTAATGAAAGGAGAGAAGTCACTCATCATTAATTATGGAAAATGCCACAAGCAGGATTCATAAACATAAAACTGTGAGCTGGACACCCACCCCAGCATCTGTGGAGCAGTGTCTTCTGCCTCATGTTCTTGAGTTCTACAACCAAAAGTTCCTCTATGGTGTCCCCCCTCTGCTCCCTCACCATACCCCACTCACAGTGGTTATCCTTGGTCAGTGAGGACCCAGGGTTCAGAGCTATATCTATGTCAGTTCACCTCCCAGGTGAGGAGAAAGGCACCTTGCTTGCTCCGCCCTCTCAGCATTTGCTCTGGCCAGCCACCTGCTCACCACTCCTGCTGGCCATCCATCAGTTAGTCACTTTCTGCTGCTACCTGTCTCTCTTCTGTGACCTCTGCAGGTCAGTCTCATAGTGATTTTTAGCTCTTAACAGGCTAGGCAGAAATAGAGTCCCACCACCCCTCATTTCATCTCTGATTGGGCATTTAAAATAACAAAGAAGCTCCTAATGAAGCCTATTTAGCCCTTTTTCTGAACAGTGGGGACTGGGAGGAACAAGTTAAACTACATAGGAGACCCTTAGGGAGAGTCCACACCTCCTGGCTCAGACAACTATCCCCACCCCTTTTTCCTTCATAGGGGTCTGGCATTTGAGCCCCTGCTTAATGAGGTTACCCCCTCATTTAGGACAGGTTAAGCACAGTTCTGCTTCCCTTTACTCATACAATAATGACAACAACATTGATAACATTTCATTACCCCTGCATTCAGCACTAAAGTGATTTGTAACCAAAGTTGATTACTTTGAGCAACACTGCTCTATCTGCTGGATATCTAAGCAGAGTAGATGTGTTCATGTAAATACAGTTTGCTCCTGAAGTCTCTCCCGCTCCCAGCTAGCTGTCGGGAGAATTCATTCAGACCCTGCTTACAGGTTACTAACCGCAGAATATTAACATGTCATAAAATTAAATAAGTGAAGTTTTAACTCCAATATGAAAAATTACAGCAGATGATATTGTGCCATCAGTAAATGAAAATTTGAAATGTTTCTATTGTTCAGCTGTTCTATTACAATCCTTCATAGCTTTCTATTCTCTCTGCCTGCAGGTTTTCATTTCTCTGTCATTATATCATTTTTCTTTATCTTTTTATGTTTCGCTTTCTGTCTGTTCATGACTTAATGTTTTCCTGTTTTCTTGTCTAAACGCAAGTAGAACTTCAAATGTACTTGCTGAAATGGAGTATTCAGACCTTGTGATTAAACTCTTACAAGATTCATGGAGGTATTGGGAATATTACCAAACTTAATGAAGAAATAATCCTTTTTAGCTTTTTTTAGAGTGATGTATACAAAACAATATGTCCAGTGTGTAATTTCATGTCTATGCGCAGTAATAATTAGTACTATGTCCCAGACCATAAATGATCAATACCACATTAATAACACATTTCATCTAGAGTATGGGAAGGCACTCAAGATGCCAATAGCTATGTGCTATCTTTATGGAAATTATTAGTGCTTCGGGGCTTGCTTGAATGCCTAAGGGAGTCTTTCCATTGACTTTGGTGGAGACTGGACTGGGCTCTTAATAACCAAGGGATAGGGGAAAGGCAGTATCCTGGCTGAGTAGTGAGTATGTATTAATCTATGAATACTGATATGTAACGATGATATGAATGTTGTAAGTGACCTGGTCAGTGAGTTAAATTTACTGTATAGCTATGGTGCATTTTTGGAATTTCCTATATGACTGTATTGATCTAACTTCACAAGGGGCTGTGGTAAGAGTAAACAAGGAAGCAACACAATAGATCTAGATAAGGATACCCCAGTATGTATTTGAAAGACAATGGGGCAAGATTTTAGCTAACCATGTGGCTTTGTGGAAACGGGGAAACCAAGAGTTTGGGGACTGTCTACACATCTAAGGAGTAAGATTTAAATGCTTTGTAATGAGCTTTGGACTCTTCAGTATATGGGACATGTGATGGGATATATAAACCCCACATTGAGAAAAAAAGTTAAGGAATTGCTCTGGGTCCAGGTGGCCCCACCCCATCACACCTGCAAAGCCTTAATAAGCTGGAGGAGGAGCTTACAAAAAGAAGTTGCTCCCCAGTAGGCTGAGTGGAGAAATGAGCTGGTCTGTGCTCTGAACTCCTGGGAAGGAGCACCTCAGTAGCACTTTCTATGTGAAGCCTGGTGATCCTGACCTGACCAAGTCTGCACAGGAGGGACCGTTGACTTTTTGAAGATCAGAAATTTTATTTCTGTGTTCAGTTATTTGCTTTACCCTAAGTGAAGAGCAGGCACTGGTAGGAAGCTGTCTATCCTTGGACCGTGGATTGAAGCCTGGTGGAGAGGGTGGGCCTGGGATACCCTACAACCTTTAAAGAGGGACAGTGACAGAAATCTAGCCCTTGGCAGGGAACCAAGTTGGGGAAAACCCTGAAGATACAAGGGTACAGACCCCAACACCCTGACCAAGGGGGAAGCCCAGAAGCCCTTGCTGACTTCTGAAGATTCTCCATCATTTAACTCTGTGTACCATGAAAGGGGTGGATCTGAACATGTAATGTAGGTAGAGGCTGAGTGGCTAAAAGGACAGATTACTGCAATGCAGAACTTTAGTGAGGAAGGGGAACACCTGGGTGGAAGACTACCTGCCACATCTCTGCATGACCACTAGGTGGTACTGGTGGTGAGTATTCCCTTACACAGGGAGGTTCTCTGGCATGATATTGCTGCTTCATTAGTAACAGTTAAAAGACCAATAAGTTTATATCTCCCAGTATGGAGTAACAGGTAAATACTAGGACCAGGTTAGTCTCCTCAAGGTAACTCTCTTTCCTGTGGCTCTAGAAGGAAAGAGGCCATTGTTTCAAATAATAAATTGTCCTTGAATGCAGTTATGCTTTGAAGTGTTGTCCATTCATAGAACCAAGTTGTTCGCTGTCACACTAAAACTTCAGTAAAACTGCTTTTTCTTTTAACTGATGCTATCATTTTTATATTTTCAGTGACGTCCCCCTCTATTTGAGTGAGGCCCTGAAACACTTGCCTTTGTAGATGAGTCAGTTGGATAGTTTGGCTCATTACAACATACTTTAACTGAATCTCACTTTGCTTCCTCTATGTATGCTTGATAGTCAACAGTCTATGTAATCTGCTGTTCATGGAGGTGTCCTGCATGTGTTTCAGTGTGACTGATGCTTATTTTAATTTTTACAGCATTCATCGAGTTTTATATGGACCTAGCTCCTTTCTCTACTTTCAACTCCCGGATTCTGTTTAAGACTGGCATTTACAAAGGAGTCCTAAGAGGTGGACAGTTAACTCTGGTAGGTTCTTTTGACAGTCTCAGCCTAAGGGAATATTTGTTGAAGACTGTGTTATCTTCATTTTTTTTTTTTTGAGTCTGCTATAAAGAACCCGAGCAAAGTAGTGGACAAAGGTCTCCTGCATTTGCTCTGTTAGTGCTGGAATAAGTTCTGCATTTATCCTTAATTTTACTGATGGCCTCCTGTGAAGATTTTGTAATACAGAACTTGAATTTTCATAGCACGTACATCCTAAAAAAAAGTTCTAAAAGTTGCTAAGAAAGGTGGCAACATAATTTTAAAGTGGATTAGCAGCCATTGTATTACATATCTGCCAAAGACACAAAGCAGCCATACAGGATTATTCATCATTACTTTAGCTTCTGAATTTAAAAGCCATTGCATTTTAGAACTATATGTATGCATATAAAACTTTGGACTGCAATCAGAATTGTTCTGTCATGAATGCTTGTCTGGTTTATACCTGAAAACGCTCTTTCTATGAGCAGCACATACTGCAGAAGGGAAAACTGAGGTCAAATTTAGGACACTTCCCATTTGGAGGCAAAACGCTTAAGCCAACCCGATACAATGAAATTTTGCAATGACCCTTAAAACCTGCCACTGCAGAACTGAAGGTTAATCTGTTTTATACGTCAATCAACCACGAACAAGAAATATAGTACAGTGAGCAAAAGAATACGTGATTTCAACATGCTAATGAGTTAGACTTTCAATGTACCTATAACTGGAATTTTAATCCTGTCTGTCACAAGGCTGAATCTGTAGGTCATAGTAAATGATCCCCAATAAATTCTTAATCTATTCAAAACTCCTGGCAAATAGATGTACATGGATGTCTTGTTTGACAAGAGTGCATTGGTAGAAACTCTTGATACTTTTTCTCTTAATAATTATGAATACGTTATGGAAAAAGAAGGAACAGTATTAATGGTTGACAGTTACCAATGCACCGTCATAACACAAAGGCTACTAAACTTATCTGAAGCATTGTGGTGTTGGTCCAAATTTTAATCTGGTCTGGTGTATCAGAGTTACAGGACTGCAAATCTGTTTTTGAAAATGGAGCTTAGAGATATTAAGGAATAGTTGCACATTTGAAACCGTATCTCTTGTCATTGCCCCGAGCCATTATTCCACAAATTAGCAATGACTGCCAAAGATGCCAGTAAAGGATGTACTCTTTAATTCCCCAACCATAACATATAGGAATGGTGTTTGAGGGGATCTGGGAGTAAGCCAGAAGGAAAGGCATAGTGATGTAACTGGGTGCAAAACTGTTCCCAGAGAGTAGTTATCAATGGTTCACAGTCATGCTAGAAGGGCATAACAAGTGGGATTCTGCAGGGATCAGTTCTGGGTCCAGTTCTGTTCAATATCTTCATTAGTGATTTAGATAATGGCATAGAAAGTACGCGTATAAAGTTTGCAGATGATACCAAGCTGGGCAGGGTTGCGAGTGCTTTGAAGGAGAGGATTAAAATTCAAAATGATCTGGACAAACTGGAGAAATAGTCTGAATTAAATAGGATGAAATTCAATAACAACAAATGCAAAGTACTCCATTTAGGAAGGGCCAGTCAGTTGCACACATACAACATGGGCAAATGACTGCCTAGGTAAGAGTACTGTGGAAAGGAAGCTGGGGTCATAGTGGATCACAAGCTAAATATGAATCAACAATGTAACGCTGTTGGAAAAAAGGCGAACATCATTGTGGGATGTATTAGCAGGAGTGTTGTAAGCAAGACACAAGAAGTAATTCTTCCTCACTACTCCACACTGATTAGGCCTCAACTGGAGTATTGTGTCCAGTTCTGAGTGTCACATTTCAGAAAAGATGTGGACAAATTGGAGAAAGTTCAGTGAAGAACAACAAAAATGATTAAAGGTCTAGAAAATGTGACCTATGAGGGAAGATTGAAAAAATTGGGTTTGTATAGTCTGGAACAGAGAAGACTGAGACGGGACATGATAACAGTTTTCAAGTATATAAAAGGTTGTGGAATCTTCATTACTGGAGATTTTTAAGAACACCTGTCAGGAATGGTCTAGACTTAGTCCTACTGTGAGTGCAGGGGACTGTCTAGATGACCTCTCGAGGTCCCTTCCAGTCCTATGATTCTACAGAAGTATCATTTTATACTTAGATCCATTAATAAGTTCTGGCATCTGCATTATTTTTAATAACATAGAGGCCAGTTACGTGACAATAGTTTTATACAGGAGGTATTGAGAATAGCCAGGAACATCTGAGTTCTAACTCTGGTTCTGACACTGAAGGCCTAGGAAATGTCACTTAACTTCTCCATGGGTCAGTTTCCCAATCTGTAAAATGAGGATAATAATCAATAGTTGCATCACAGAGTTGTTAAGGATTATGGTAATTAGTGCAGCATTTTGAAAATGAAAGGCACTCTATAAATGCTAAGGTTTTTTAATAAATGTAGTTAACATGTGAAATCAAAGGTTTTTCAAATCTTAGTCTTTAAGAAAAGTCTATTAGAATGTAACAGGGATAAATCCAATAGGGATTCTATGGCTACTTCTTGAAAAACCTATGGAATTTAGTAGAGTAACATCTTTAGCATAGAAATTTTAAACCAGACTATAGGATTTAATAGAGATTATATCCCTGCTACAGAATTCTCCAGGTTATTTTAAAAGTTAGAAAGGATATAATTCTTTATAGCATTCTGTATGTAACCATAGTTAAATCAACTTCCTTATTACTTGTGGTAAATTTTACTAGGGAGAGGGAAGTGGGGGAGATAAACATGTAATTGGATACAATGGGAAAGATGAACTAAAATTTCAATGATTTATTTAATAAGAATTTCAGATCGCATATGAGAGCCCTTCAGTGTGTGTCTGACTCTAATTTACCTAATTGGCAGCTCATTAGCAGCTCTGAAAACCCCATGACAAAACAAATAATAGGGGACAGAGCCTCTACTTGGGGATTATATTCAAAATACAATTAGATTAAAAATTACAGTTGACAAAATACTCTGAAAATAATTTAGAAGAATAATCATAACATAATTTTAGAGCTGTGTCTATAAAATATATATTTCTGCAGTCAAAAATTTAATTTTTATATTCTCCACCTTTAAAATTTAATTGAGTTTTGGGATGACTTATTTAAGGGTGAAACATGTAATATGTATCATGCACTGGACATCTTGGGAGGTGTTAGTTTATTATGAATTTACAAATTTTATTTTGCAGGTGAAGATGTACTTAAATGTAACTGTTTTCCAACTTTCCCCATAAAACAGTCAGATATATTTTAAAAAGAAAGCCTTTTTCAATGTCTTGTTTTTGTCTGAAAAATTTCAGCCATTTGTTCAACTAAATGTGCTCAAATGTTTTCAAAACAAGTTCTCACAAAAATGTAGTTCAATTGATGTCTATGGTAATGAGCACCTTTGAAAATCATCCCCTGCTGCCCCATACTACTTGCTGCAACACTTGTCCCTGGCTGGCACTAACCAGCTCGTGGTTGCATTTGCTTTCATTTGGTTTTTAATACTCACTTCACTATCTTTAGTGCCTTCTGTTCCCTTGATAAATAGCTTTTCCGTATACTGACAGCAGTAGACAGTTGGTATAATTATCTGATTCCCAGCCTTTTGAAAATGCTAGGAAGCTGGCAAGCATATTGCAAAGATGAGGTGGGTCAGAACAAAAGGACTTGTTTTTAAATTGTTATATGGAAATAAACTGGGCTCTAGTGAGTATCTTGACTCCTAACTAAAAGCAAAACAAAATACTCATTGTGAATTGTCATCTCCTGAAAATTACTGCCCAGTTTGCAGTATCAATGTCTGCAGAGCCAAACAATCTGAAAGGAGCTCAGAATCAAATTGCTGGATATTGTTTATGATAAGAACATAAGAATGGCCATACTGGGTCAGGCCAAAGGTCCATCAAGCCCACTGTCCTGTCCTCAGACAGTGGCCAATGGCAGGTGCCCCAAAGGGAATGAACAGACAGGTTATCATCAAGTGATCCATGCTCTGTCACCCCATCCCAGCTTCTGGCAAACAGAGGTTAGAGGCACCATTCCTGCCCATCCTGGCTAATAGCCATTCATTGATCGATCTTCCATTCTGAGCTCCTTTCAGATTGTTTGGATCTGCAGACACTGATACTGCAAGCCGGGCAGTAATTTTCAGGAGATGACAATTCACAACAAGTATTTTGTTTTGCTTTTTTGTTGAATCAGTGAGCTGGATTTTTCATTGCCTTGCACCTTGTGTTATAAGATAAACCAGTGTACTGGGGAGTAAATCATTGCCATTGTGATTTAAGAGTGTCTTACCCTTGCTTTGCACTCACCTTGCACAGGGGTGAATGACTGCAGAACATACAGGGCAAATCTGTGGAATAGCACATGCAATTTGGCTTACATATAATAATCTTGAAATTACTTCTGATTCTTCCTCATCAACTGATATATTTTTTCCCTTTTTATTTGTGTTGTACAATATATATTTCATTTTGCCCCTGCATATTCATTCTAAGTCAAAATTCCTGTTCAGTTTCTGCATGGTTTTGAAGACTCACTGACTTGTTAGAGCTATTCAGATTCCAGTGTCTAGCTGTCTGATCTCTTGTGCGAATTATAAAAGCAGAAGATAACCTAAATTGGAAAAGCTGTGTTTAAAAAACTCCTGAAAGGTCACATGTAGTTATTTTTGCTTTGGACTCAGGAAGATCTATACCTAGCCATAACTGCAGATACATGATCTGAGCTAAATCTTGTATGTGTCAGTTATAATTCCATTAGGGAGGATTTATAGATTTTTTTTTTTGAGGTTTTATGACTTGAGATTCAATCTGTACTGTGTTCTTTGGACAAAGAGAGGAATAAAGAAGATCTTGTTTAAGGACTTTGGCTGTTTGTCCCATGGAATAGCTTGCTCCAATGCATGTGCTTTTTCATACTAGAAACATTGATGATTAAAGTGAAATAAGTGTAGTAAATTGCTGTGTGGCTGTTTGAGTCTGAGGGACTAAGTCAACCATGCCAGGTTTGAAAGCATTGCTTCCAGGGAACCTAGCAGCCTAATTCTCTTCTCACGCTGATGCAAATCAGGAATAATGCCACTGAAATCAATGGAGCTGTACTTGTGTAAAAACAGACGCGACAAAGAGTCCTGTGGCACCTTAAAGACTAACAAAAGTATTGAAGCATAAGCTTTCGTGGGCTAATACCCACTTCGTCGGATACATGCCATGTTTGTGTAAAAACAGTGTAAGTGGTATCAAAATCAGACCTTAAATATTTCAGACCTGATGCCCTGAGTGATGGTAAGAAGGGAAACGGTAAGTGATTTCTTAAATTTAAGACTCTTTATATAATGGGAATCTCCACTACTGAACTGTAATAAAACTATAGTGTCAGAAATGTCACGCTCCTTTTCCTAGATAACACTTTTTAAACTATATTTAAACTAGCTAAGCAAAATTTAATTACTATCAAGTAAAGATCTTTAACAAAAGGTTCCTCTCCAAAACTAGTTTTTGTTTGGGCATCTTTAAAACAATTGGCAGTTTCTTTCTATACTCTCTCTTGCTGCATTCTTAGGCATATTGGTCTTTCTGTGCATATTCTTAGAGTCACTCAATCAAAATGGTCTTCTGCTATGAATTTTCCTTCTTCCACTGAGTTGCCAAGAACAATATATGGTGCCAGCTGTGTAGCTAGATATGGAGAACAGTGAAGGAAGACTCCCAAAGAACCAGGGATCAACCACACAGGTTGGCTGGGAGCTGGAGCTTTGAATTTTGGCATAAAACCTGGCAAGATTTCAAGCTTCTCTACAGGGGAAAATTCACCAGCATAGCTATACTGGGCTAATTATTTTGCTATAGCCACTTTGGAAGGATATTAATTATTCTGGAATAAAATCACTTATCCTGGAATAAATATCCACATGGGAGAATTATAGTGTCTTAGCTATAGTGCAATAATTATTCTGCTGTAGTTATACAAGTCAGTTTCCCCCTGTGGAGAAGTCATTAAGGAGGGTCAAACTGATTTCTAATGTTTTGTTTGTCTTGAATGTCAGAATCATGTAAAGCTTTCCTCACATGTACTGCTACCATGTTTGGATTGGGGCATATAATGAACTTGGCAGTGTGCTTTCAGACACCTTTATGTTTTCACCTACACCTCTGCTCCTTAAGCATGGAAAGGTCTCCTTTTAAAAATCTGCACCACGGCCACTAAATCCCTCCTTAAGATTCTCCTCTGCCATGATGTCTACATAACTCTGTTTGCTGATAATATCTAGTCAGGTAATGAGCTGGTGACTTTATCTGTTTTACTTTCTTTCTTTTCCTACTCCCTTGATCTTACTAGAGTCCTCATTTTTGCCAATCCCACTGCATCCCCAATAAAAAACAGTTAGCATGTAACTTACAATGCTGGGTCAGTTCTTCATCCCATGTTTGTATGTTCTGTCCCCAACCACTGGTCTTTTTTCATGTTTCCCTGAGACTGGGCCTTCTAGGGCAGGGATTGTATCTTTCTGTTTTTGAATAGTGGACAGGAACCCTCATTCTGGTCTCTGGCCATCACTCTGATGTACTTTTTCATAATAGTCAAATGGAAGAGTTGAGATCCTTCTGAGGCTGCTGGGGGAGAAAGGAAAGGGAAGAATTAAAGGGATGAGTAGGGT
Source organism: Dermatemys mawii (assembly GCA_007922305.1). NCBI lineage: Eukaryota > Metazoa > Chordata > Testudines > Dermatemydidae > Dermatemys > Dermatemys mawii. The sequence continues at coordinate 13,346,089 of ML677358.1, read as the reverse complement.
GATGCAAGATCTATGCAAACCAAAGATATAAAGGAGGAAGAATATGCTGCACGTTAGAAAGCTCCATAGAAGAGCACACTATGAGAGAGATTATGTAGGTTTCAGAGTAGTTGGAATTTCTGTCCATTTTACCATCAGATCATTCCACTTTATTATTGACTTTTAAATTAAAAAAGCCTCAAAGGGGCATGTGTATCCCTTCAGATATCTTTCAATTAACTCACCCTTGATTGAGATTTTAAATACGACAGTAAAAGCTTAAGTGACAGCCACACTGGACGTGACTGTAATAAAGCACAGTAAAGACACTTTAATTTTACAGTTGAATAGCAGCTCTTGCAGAAAACATCCCCCGTCTGAGATTCATTAATACCAAAGTGATGGTTGAAGTCAGAACAGCAGTACCTATAGTGAAAATAATGATTACTGGAGTGAAAGGGAACAAAACACAGGAGACTTACGTGAATTTAGGCCTTGTCTTGTGACTGAAAGTTGTTTATTGGCCTTTGTACAATGAGTTTTGGGGGCTGAGTCCATTTCCCAATGGACAGGTGTTCACAACACAAAATGTGATGAAGAGGATACAAATCACAAACTCCATTGAGACCAGTCCTTTGAGGCGCTGAGGACACTTGTCTTTCAGTGATGTCAGGATGTGCTCAGCACCTTTCAAAATCAGGCCCCAGATCAGTGAGAAATGCTACAGACAAAGTAGTAAGTAGTTGCCATGACTGCAAGAGCAATTCCCAGTGATCCCATCAGACCTAGATCCAGAAGCCAGAACCCAAAGTCACCGAACACACTGGAAAGACTTCCAGTGACTTCAGTGGGGGAATTACAGTGGGCTCCAGAAGAATCAAATCTCTGAAAATGAAGAAGTAGATTAAAATCCAAGTCTTGCAACTGGAGACAACGTGGGGGAAAGGGTATATGGGGTCACATGTCCCGTCTGGATTTGCTAGTTGGCTTGTACTGCACATGCTCAATAACACTGCTGAAGACAGATGCTCTCACTCTATCCCACAACCCCAACTATTGGCAGGCATAGGTTGTCTCTATGCAACCATCAAAAACAATAAGCGTTTTGCCATTGCTCAAAATGAAAGAGGGATTGGGCCCTAAGATCCTGATCCAAAGCCCACTTAAGTAAACTGGAATCTTTCAATTGACTTCAATAGACTTTGGATTAGACCCTAAATCAGTGATTTTCAAACTTTTTAGGTTACATACCCCTTCCCAAGTAATGTAGTCTATTGCATACCCTTGTCTGAAATAGAGTCATAATATGCCTATGGAAAGAGGGGAGAAATGGTCTGTAAGGGACAGTGCTTCTATATTGTGGTGCCAACTTTTCCCAACCTAGCGCTAAAAAATTCCCAGACTCTGGGAATTTTTCACCAGAACTGGGAAATTTTGAGCGCTAGCCAGTGCTTCTATATCCTGGGAAATCTTCCAAAATCTGGGAATTTTTGAGTAAAATGTTTCATCTTGGGAAACTGCTGTTAAAAATTCCCAGATTTTGGGAAATTTACCAGGATATAGAAGCACTGCTAAGGGATAACACGATGTGTTGTCTGTTATTACAGGATTTTTCTCACATACCCCAATTTGAAAACCAGTGCCCTAAATGATCATATTTCATCTGTGTATCACAAGCTGGCTAATAGATCAGTGACTGTCTGTACTGTTAAAATATAATGCTCACTGAAGCAAAGACTGTGAATGATAATTGACTTAAATAGAAATATTAGCTCTGCTCCACTTCTTTATGGAAAAGTCCTGTAGAATTCAGTAGAAAAATGATGGCCTTGCTATAAGTTTTTGAGCTAGCCCATAAACTTTAATAGAGAATATAGTCCTGTTATTGATTTTTCCAGGGTGTTAAAAATACCTCCAAGAAGCATAGAATTCTCTAACTTCTATCATTCTTAGAAATTCAGATGGCTTCAATAGAAAATACTATATAGAACCTTATTGCTTTGTTGCCTATTAAGTTAGGTAGGACTTTCCTGTTAGCTTTGTTTGCTATGCAGCAAATACTGTTCAAATACTTAGGAGAAAATACCAGGTATAAAGGTGTCAAGGTTTCCTCCCCCACTCTGAACTCTGGGGTTCACATGCGTGCGATACTTTGATGTCATGCGACCCCGTGACCCCACATTTACCGCGGTCAATATTTTTGGACCCCGATCGTCGTGGTATTGTGGGGTTGTACTAATCAATTGGTTACATAGTGAGCACAGATCAAACCCCTGGGTCTTTAGGACACTGAAAATCAATCAGGTTCTTAACAGAAAAATTTTATTAAAAGAAAAAAAGAGTAAAAGAATCACACCTGTAAAATCAGGATGGAAGGTAACTTTACTTGGCAAGATTTAAAAAGATTTAAACACAGAGGATTCCCCTCTAGGCTTAGCTTCAAAGTTACACAAAACAGGAATTAAAATCCCTCTTAGCATAGGGAAAATTTGCAAGCTAAAATATGATAATCTAACGCAGTTCCTTGCTATTACTTACAATTTCTGTAACTTTAGATGTATTATTTCAGTAGGAGATATTTTTTCCTGCCCTGGTCTCTAGAGAACAACAAAACAAAACCTCCCCCCACAAATTGGAAAGTACCTTATTACCTTATTGGTCCTTTTGGTCAGGTACCAACCAGCTGTTTGCTTCTTAACCCCTTACAGGTAAAGGAGGGATTTTAGGCTATCCGTAGCTGTATACTTATGACAAAAGGGCTCTTTGATCTCACAAGATCCAAAGGTGTGAAAGTCAGACAAACTCAAGTTCGAAGTAAGGTACAAATTTTTAACAGTGAAGGTGATTAACTAGTGGAACAAACTACCAAGGGAAGTTTTGAAGTCTTCAGATCAAGCCTGGATGTCTTTCTGAAGATATGCTTTATACAACACAAGATATTGGGGTCAACATAGGAATACCTGGGTGAAATTCTATGCCCGGTGTTATTGAGGAGGTCAGACAAGATGGTGTAATGGTCCCTTCTGGCCTTAAAATCTATTAATCTAATCTATAAAAATAAATAACTGATCCTTATTTAATAGCAACAAATATTACCCCTGATCTGCCTCTTGCTCCTTCCTTTGAAATATTTGGTGGCAGCCTCTGTTAGGGACAGAGCAGATGGACCACAGGTCGGATCCAGTGTAGCAACTCCTACGTAACATAGGGCCAAATCCTGAGAGATGCTGACTTCTCTGGGAGTTGCAGGTGCTCAGTACCTCTCAGGATTTGGCACATGTTGATTTGTCCCATGCTGTAGCAATGAAGAGCTTTTATGGAACTAGATATCTCCTTGGGAAAGTATATACTAATTTACCAAATGTAAAAAAAAACCCCTAAGCCAGGGGTCTCCAAACTACGGCCCGGGGGCCGGATCCGGCCTGTGGCTTCAATTTGTCTGGCCCTCCAGCTGAGCAGGCACGTCAAGCAGACATGTGGAGAAGCCACCGCTGCCTCCCCCGCCATGAGCTGCTGCCGGCAGCCCCATATGCAGAGGGGTGAATGCCTCCGCGGCAGCGACCGAAGGAACAAAAGGGAGCAGGGAGGCGCAGCAGTTACCGGAGGAGCAAAGGGGAGGGGTGCAGAAGCGGCCAGAGTAGCAAAGGAGGGGATTTTGCATATATTTGCATATATTAATTTTTTTCAGTTGCTTTGGCCCGCAAAGCCCCTTCAAAAATCTAATATGGCCCTCATCTCATAAAGTTTGGAGACACCTGCCATAAACCAGTGTAAAAAAACTAGATTGTAGCTCCAGAAACCAACCAATGAAGATCTGTTCCAAAGCAGTCAAAAGAAAAGTAGTGAAATCGGTTTCGTTTCTGTTGTCAGCTGATGTGCACAGATACTTGTGTGATTCTGCCTCTTGTGATGCTTCCTAGCAGTGAAATTTAATCCCTAGGATAACTACACTAATCCGGGATGAACCAGGCCACTGTGCTCAGGTTAGAAAATGTTTGTACAAGGAAGGTGACAAGGTCCAAAGTGTGAAATAAAAACTGTACAGCATGGGATGCTGATCATTTTTTTTTTTATAAAGGGATGACATCTTTACTAACCGCATCACTGTTCTGTTTCTGGGTTTCTGGTTGAAGCATCTGAAGTGATTTCTTGCTGGTTTCAGAGCTGTTTGTCCGCCAGGGGATCTAGTGTGCATGCTGTTGCTGGGAAACTGAGACTGGGAAGAAGGGGGAAAAATGCGGGAGGTGGAAGCAGCATGTGGAAATGTTGTTCCATTTACTTTTTAACAAGGTTTCTGAGTGTTTTTTGTGTGTGTACGTGTTTTAACACTCTCTGTTCCTGGTACTGTTTGGGGAATGGAGGTGTGTTCCTGGCTGAGAGAAGCTTGGTCTGAACAAAATGAAATAAGGTTTTAAAGAGAAATACTATCCTTATTGGTCAGAATGTTAGGAGAGAAAATGGCAGAAGCTTGCCAGGAGTAAGAGAACTACCTGATTAGTGGTTGTATATTTTTTCACTGCTCAAAGAGTGGAGCTGTTATATACTGACAGGCTTAGTATAGTGCCATGGGGAGAATAAATGTAAAAAGAGTTAGATTGTAAATTTGGGGAAGGGATCCTTTTTCTGTTACGTATGTGCAGTGCCTGTCCTGAGGGCCCTCTATGCACTACCACAATAGAATAATAAAAGCAAGGAGAGAAACAGGAGCAGCAAGCACACCCATAACCAAGGGTGTCGCTAGGACACGGAATTGCTGCTGGAACAGGCAAAGGGAATGGAGCAGAAAAAGGTCAAGTGAGGTTCTCCCTCAGGGATCCTGTGGTGTGAGGTTCCTTATCCTTGAAGTGAGTACATGTGATGGCTGACACGCTGGATTAAAGTAGGCTCTTTTTGAGCTAAAAGCATGAGCTTCTAAAGCATGAACTAAAAGGACATGGCTCCCTAGGCTGGGTTGTAAGACTCTCATCCTCTGTAGGTTGGACACAAAGGAAAGACTGTAACACATCAATGGGTTACATACAGACCACAGTATAAATTAACAAACAGCATTATTTGCTCAGAAAACCAAGGTTCCTCTCCCCACTCCTGCTGGTAGCAAACATTGTTTCTACAGACAGCATGTTGAATCCAGATGCTGATATAGCCCTGTTGCACAAAAGTTGATGGAGTGCATATTAGTGTATTAGTCATAATATGAAAACAAATGATCAGGAAATAAAACTGGCTGATGACTAGAGAAAGGATGGACTGCTTCATTTTTAGATATCCATTAGAAAAATAAATGCTTTACTTTCTTCCAGGGGACAGACTGACCTAGGGCATTACAGAAACTTTCTCCCCATTACCTTTTGGTGTTTGAATCAGGGATTAGTTAGTAAAAAAGAAAGAATAGAAACCACCTACTCTTCCCCCCGCTTTTTTTAGCAAAGGAAAGTGCAAAAGAGCTGAAACCCCCCTTAAAAGAAGATGCTCTTCCCCATCAGTGATAATACCCTACAACTTCTTTCACATTCCTCCATCAAAACAGGTGGAGGAAACAGGCTACTATACCAGAGAAACTTACAAGCCCATCCTCAGAAAGAAATGAGTGGACCCCAAATGCACAAAAAATTAGAAGGGCATACGGTAGGACTGGCGTATGCCCTTATATGGGTGGTGTCTTTCATTTGTTTCTCTCTCTATTATTGGCTCTCTGGGCTTCAGAATTATCACCTGTACTCTGGTAGCACCTAGAGGCCTCAGTACCATCTATTAGGCACTGTTTAAACATATAGCAAAGAACCCTGAAGAACTTACCATATAAGCATCAAATTAACTTCAACCGCTCCTACTTCTGCTCCTGTTTAGCTTGCCACAATATAATGCTTATTATTAAAGGGGCTTAAACTGGATGGTACCCAGTGCCTTCCAGTCCCAATAGTGTGGTAGAGATGTACTGAACACATTGCAGGAGTAGGTCCAGTTTTGCAGAATAGGAGGAGATGAGAGAATGTTAAACAGAAGAGAGATTACGTTGTATTTTCTTATGTGCCCTTGCTTCTGTGTGTGTGTGTGTGTGCATGCACATGCATGTACATCTGTGCACCTGTGTTGTGTTTTGTTTTCCAAAGGAAATAAGGGTTCTGGTACTTTCTCCTCCACTCCTGCCTGCTTCTTTCCCCTCCCGTAAGTTTGGCAACGCAGCAATAGGCAATGAAGCTGTAGGAATTGGCCACTATGGCCAGCTGGAAATGTGAATAAATTATACCAGCAAGTAAATGATGGTAATGATTAGGAGTGTGAATCTGATTCAAAATTGTCCCCTTACTGTCCCCTCCTGAGATCCCTCCACCCTAACTGCCCCCCTAGGACTCTACCCCCAACCTGCCCCTGCCTGCCCAGAGCCCTCTCCACACCCTCGCCCCCTGACAGGACCCTCCAGAACTCCCGACACATCCAATCCCCCCCGACCTTATCCCCTGACTGCCCTTCCAGAGACCCCCTCACCCCTAACCACCCCCCAGGACTCCACTCCCTACCCAACTCCCCTGCTCCCTGTCCTCTGACTGCCCCGACCCCTATCCACCCCACAGCCTCCTTACAGACCCCCGGGACTCCCATGCCCCATCCAACCCTCCTGCTCCCTGACCAACCCCTCCAGAGAACCTCCAGCCCCTAACCACCACCCTGGAACCCCACCCCCTATCGAATCCACCCTGATCCCTGTCCCCTGACCGCCCCGACCCCTATCCACCCCACAGCCTCTTTACAGACCCCCAGGACTCCCACGCCCTATTCAACCCCCCATTCCCTGTCCCCTGACTGCCCCCCCCGAACCTCTGCCCCATCTACACCCCCCGCTCCCTGTCCCCTGACTGCCCCTGGGACTCCCTGCCCCTTATCCAAGCCACTCGCCCCGCCCTGGTCCCAGACCCCTTACCATGCCGCTTACCCTTGCCTTTCCCTTCTGCTGGAGCTTCAGCGCCCCGTGTCTAGGAGCTGCCCTGGACAGTACTGCAGTGGCATGGCTCTGGTGAGGCCTGAGCTCCTCCCGCTGGAGCTCTCCGCCCCGCCCCGCTACCACGCGGCTCTGAGCAGCAGGATCTGAGGGCCCACTGGAGCCACGCCGCTGCAGCGCTGTCCAGTGCCGCTCCTGGACAAGGGGCACTGAGGCTCCGGGAGAGGCGGAAAGGTCGGGGCGGGAGGCCGGAGGGAGCCCCCCTGGCCGACAGCACGGGCACACAGGGCAGGACGAGCTTGCCCACCCCTGCACTAGGGTGTGCCTGGGCACACCTGGCACACTCTGTGCGCATGCCTATGGTTGTGTCGTGTGTAGTTGCTGGTGAGTATTTGCTTCAGGTTGGGGGGCTGTCTGGACTGGCCTGCCTTCCAAGGTCTGTGAGAGTAATGGATTGTCCTTCAGGGTAGGTTGTGGATCCTTGATGATGCGCTGGAGAGATTTTAGTTGGGGGCTGTGGGTGACTGCTAGTGGTGTTCTGTTACTTTCTTTGTTGGGCCTGTCCTGTCGTAAGTGACTTCTGGGTACCTTTCTAGATCTGTCAGTCTGTTTCTTAACTCCACCAGGTAGGTATTGCAGTTTTTGAAATGCTTGATGGAGATCCTGTAGGTGTTTGTCTCTGTCTGAGGGATCGGAGCAAATGTGGTTGTATCTTAGAGGTTGGCTGTAGACAATGGATCTGGATGTGATATGGTCTGGATGAAAGCTGGAGGAATATAGGTAAGTATAGTGGTCAGTAGGTTTCCATATAGGGTGGTGTTTATGTGACCATCTCTTATTAGCACTTTAGTGTCTAGGAAGTGAGTCTCTTGTGTGGATGGTCCAGGCTGAGGTTGATGGTGAGGTAGAAATTGTTGAAATCCTGGTGGAATTCCCCAAGGACCTCCTTCCCATGGGTGCAGATGATGAAGATGTCATCAATGTAGCACAAATAGAGTAGTGATGTTAGGGGACGAGAGCTGAGGAAACGTTGTTCTAAGTCAGCCATAAAAATGTTGGCATACTGTGGGGCCATGCAAGTACCCATAACAGTCCCACTGATTTGAAGGTATAAATTGTTTCCAAATCTGAAATAGTTGTGGATCAGGACAAAGTCACAAAGTTCAGCCACCAAGGTTTGCCGTGACGTTATCGAGGATACTGTTTAAGAGAGTTCTCAGATATGATCCTGGAAAGTAAAGGAAGAAAACGAATGGTTTGCTATCTGCTGTTTTAGGTTCCCATTCTGCCCCTGTTACTCACTTTGAGTTGAAATCAATGGGAATACTCACATTGCAAAGTAATGCTCAATGTAACATTTGTTTAGCATCTGGGTCACCAGATAGCATATGTGAAAAATTGGGATGGGGGTGTGGGATAATAGGCCCCTATATAAGAAAAAGCCCTGAATAGCAGGACTGTCCCTGTAAAATCAGACATCTGGTCACCCTGCATTTGTTGCAATACCACATAATTGATTTCAGTGGGTCTACTTAACATGCCTAAGGATGTGTTAAAAATTTTTTTTTAGTCTTCATCCTTAAACATTTCAGCTTCATTCATTATAGCAACACCACAATATCTTGATACATTACAATTTGGGTAGGAATTCAACCACTAAGCTTGCTCTTATGATTCAAACCACCCAGTTATATGCAGTTGAAACAATTGTAAAACATAAACACTTCTATTGCCTCAGGAATTTCATGCTTAAGGGCATACATTCTGAGTTGTTCCCCATATGTACTGTAAACTTCCAATATTTCAGAATTCCCAACACATGGAAAATATTTTGGATCAAGATGTGCACATAAGCAAATACTGGGACAAAAGAGGAAATGTGCCATTGAAAGCCGCTAAGCAGGCACCATGCCCAAATTATTTGGGCAGAAAATTTAGGAGAACAACATACTTGCAAGTCATCCGCCTGTTAGGAAGTAAAGTAGGAGGAAAGGATATGACTTGTGCAGTCTTGTTTTATTGGCACAAATGTCTGCACAAAATGAGTTTCAAATGAGTGGAAACTGAATTTTAAATTTTCAGGGGTATTTGTACCAGAAGTATTTGCATTCATCCAGTCAAGGAACAGTAACAATACCATATGATTTATCTGAACAACCTCAGCTAGCCATCACAGCTTCAATGGCAAATACCAAATACTTGCAGAGAAGTGTTGGTTATGAATCTATGCGCGTTTTTAATTGCCAAAACGTCATCTAATAATTTCAAAAGAAAAGACAGTCTGTTCATGGAATATCTTTGAATAGTGAGAGGTTAAATTTGTCAGATTATTCTCTCAGCCATCAGCCTTTCAAGAGGAAGTCCCTGCCCCAAAGAATTTACAGTCTAAACAGATTAACAAAGAGGTGGAGAAAGGAAGTACTAAAACTCACATTTTGCAGCTAAAGAACTGAATCACTGAGAGTGACTTGCTTGGAAGTCTGTGGCAGGGCTGGGAATTTAACTCTGATCTCTTGAGCCCCTAAAGTCACAAGACTATCCATCCTCTTAATTAAGCCACACTTCTATAGATTAATCAGGAGTTCTGTTTTTATGCCTAAAGCCCTGATTCTGCAATGACTGTATGACAGTCCTTATGGAGTGCCATTGACTCTCTACATGACTCCCTTTAACACAAACAAAGGGTTAAAATTAAGAGTCCTTAAATGAATGGATGTTTTGATTTAAATCTGTGCAGGAAAGTGTGGTTGAAGGGTGGAAGAGGTAAAATATAAGTTGAAATGTTCTTTGTTTGATCTGTGGTTTAGGAAAACCCCCTCAATTGACAGGACATTAAAAGAAAAATCAATAGGAAACTAGTGTGAGTTATAAGACAAAAAAAAAATCTCACATTGAGAAGTCAAGCTAATGAAAAAGGGGACAGATATATAAATAATTGCTCCTTTAGTTTAATATTGATTAGAAAACTATATTTTCAAACTGAACACAATTTCTGTAGAAAATTAATGAATGCTACTGAAAGGAAAGAGAGGGAAGCCATTATACACTAGCATAATAAATGCCATAAAGAGATTTATCCTATTACAGATATAAAAATTAATAGCAGATGAATCATTTTGAAGTTTCTTAGCATTATTCACCATCTTTATTTACCAGCAGGTGTAACATATCTTGTAGCATACTTTAATTGCAGTAGGTGATCCAATTAACTATTTAATCAGGTAATTTATTTATGAAAGCTGTCATCCAAACTGTGAGAAGAGAGGGACATGTGAGCAGTTGAGCTTTTTAGGAATTCCTTAAATTCCATAGGCTTGCACAAAGGCTTGAAGAAATCTGCTGTTGCAGCACTGGTGTATTGTTTCTGAATTAAATGACACCCTCTTTGTAAAATGCACATTGAGCAACCATAGTGGGACCATGGTCTGAGCATGGGACTGAACGGCACCCTTCTGAATTGGATGTTGAGTATCAATTCGTTAATACTCAGTTCTTTACAAATATTATTACTATTGGATTTAGGCCTGATCCAAACACCCACCTGAATTCTTTGGCAGTCCAGATCCAGAGCTAAATGCTGCAACTAGATCCAACTAAGGGCCAGATTAATTGTTGCAGACCTCAGCCTACAAGCCTTGCATTTCATCCTCACTTATTTAGATTCCTAATACATGATTATTCCCCTCCACAGACTGATCAATCTTATGCTTCTGTAATCCTACAATTTAATTCTATTTAGCATACAATGATTATATATTACATAACGTGTTAGTTAATTATAACATCACACAATAAATGAACAGTAAACTAAAATCATTGGCTAAAATGCATTAACTTCATTTAGATCAAGCCTCAGTTGTAGCCAGCACAAAGAATGGGGGAGAGTCCTTACTCTTTTCTGCCTGGCTGTGTGCTCATCATTGTATTTCTGAACAAGTGTTGCTCCCGAAATGCATTACTCACAAAGAATTCCTATAGTCTAGTGTTTTGTCCTTTATAAAGCTAAAGTTTTATTACTGTGGGAAAAGGAGGCCAAAACTGATTACTTTTATTAGAAAAGTCGTTCAGTAACCTATATTTGTTTTCACAGAAATAAGATATGGAGGAAGGAAAACAAACCAGTCCGATTCTCAAGGAAACAGGTAAGCATTCATGTTTTCAGGGAGTTGTACAATTCAAAACCATCAATTTATTGAAAGACCATCTTTCCTTATGGACAGATAATAGGTATGTTGCGAATTGACTGAATATTTCATCAGAGGTAAATATGATTCAGTGCACACTCAGGCATGCTCATCCTTGATGTAGCTGATAAGATAAAATGGCTGGCTAGCCATATGTATACAAGTTCAGTGTGTTCCCCGGAAGTAGCTGACAGGATGATATTTTAATCAGGCTGGGATTCTCAGTGGAAAACTGTAGAACATGCAGAGAATAGTTAATTATTTTTAAAATGTCATGGAAAAACTGAGCACCAGGCTCCTGTTAAAAATTAGTAGAAAAGTTCACAAATCAGAAGGAATGTTTTCACTTAGTGTGAATGTTAAAGAGGAGCTTCCCGAACTTTGTATCACTTTGTCTCTATTTCAGACCTCAAACTGTCAGAACCAAGCCCTCAGGATATTATGATCATGAAGGCAAGTCTGAATATCCTCAAATGCTTTGATGCATTACAGATAAATCTACCTAATAAAATACAGTAATATGTCTTTAGACAACAAGCTGAATCACTAGTAGCAGGATGCCACAATACAGCACAAGTCAGTACCACTAACTCAGAGGTGGGCAAAGTTTTTGGCCAGAGGGCCATATCGGAGTTGCAAAATTATATGGAGGGCCAGCTAGAGAAAGCTGTGCTTCCCCAAACAGCTTGGCCCTGCCCCTATCCGGCCCCCTCCGACTTCCCGCCCCCTTACCGACCCCTCAGAATCCCTGACCTATCCAACCCCCATTGCTTCTTGTCCCCTGACTGCCCCCTCCAGAGACCCCCCACCCCTAACCACTCCCCAGGACTCCATCCCCTACCCAATCCCCCTACTCCCTGACTGCCCCAACCCCATACACCTCCCTGCCCCCTGACAGACACCTGGGACTCCTGACCCCATCCAACCCCCCCTCCTCCCTGACCATCCTCTCCAGAGACCCCTCACCCCTAACCACCACCCTGGGACCCCGCCCCCTATCCAACCCACCCTGCTCTCTGTCCTCTGACTGCCCCTGGCCCCAGCCCCCTTACCGTGAGGCTCCTAGCAGCATGTTTGGCTCTGCATGGAGCCAAACAAGCTACCCCATGGGAACGCATAGCCCCGCCCCCCAGAGTTCTGTCTGTGCAGCGGTGTGGCTCTGGGGGAGGGTCTGGGGGCAGCCTCCCCAGCCAGGGGAGGCCAGACAGGACGGTCTTGTGGGCCGGATGTGACCTGCGGGCTATAGTTTGCCCGGTCCTGCACTAGCTTCTACTGGACAGAAGAAGGGACTTTGATGCTAATGACAATGAGTTACTTGAATTCAACATGGTAAGAAGTGGATCCATAGAACATAACACTATAAAGATACTGAATTTCTGCTATTTCACTGTCACTGCTGCAGCTCCTTTGGTGGTAGCAACAGTGGGAGTGCTAGGACAGACCAACCACAGGCATTTTCGCTACTGGGACAACATGGTGGCTAAAATGTCAGTGGCCTGTCTCATATGTCCATCATTGCTACCTCAGGTGGAGCTACTGAATGGAGGAGAACAGCAGTGGGAAATTTTAGAAAAAGAGGTGCCTGTGGACACTCCCAGTTTCCCCAGGAAATGATGTGGAATAACAGCTAGCTAGTATCTAGCGCTTTTCATCAGCAGATCTCAAAGCACTTACCAAAAGGGCCAGCATCATCCCCATTTTACATATAGGGGAACTGAAACTCAGAGTGGTGAAGTGCCTTGGCCAAGGTCACACAGGAAGCCAATGGCAGAGCCAGGAAAAGACCCCAGATATCCTGAGTTCCATTCCAATGCTTTATCTACCATGTGGTTCAATTCTATCCACACTTGCAGTTCAGTTGCACCTGTTGTTGATGCTCATTGTCAGCAATGGGCAAATTTCTTTGTGTAGGTAAAGTGTGTAGGCACAATACCTCCTAGAGCTTCCCTAGGGTCCTCTGGCTCTGCACTGCCTGTAAGGGCCCTGTGACAGATCAGCTGTTTCTTTGTACAATCTGGGCCTTTGATCTTGACCTTCTGTAGCAGGTAGTCAGCACATCCCCTCCTCAGGGCATAGCTTCAAAAGGCTGGGTTTTTGCATGACTGGAGTTGAGAAATTTGCATTAACCTCTCCCTAGGGATTCCCCAGGAATCCTACTTAACCTATGTTGTCCCCAAAGTCAATACTTGTTTAGCACATTTTCAGTACAGTATTCTGAACTACCAGTTTTTTTTGAACTTTTATAAGTCACATCTCTTCCCCACCTGCCCTTTCTGCCTCTGAGAGGTTACAGACAATGCAACCCACATTAATGCTAAACTTACTACAATACCCTCTTTCCAAGATACTGCAGGAAATTGTCTTATCAGTTAAGTTCCTTGATACTGTGTGTATTTGACTATCATTACATTCTTTGTCCCTAAAAATTAACTGTGCCCACCAATGGTACAGCAAACAACCAGCAGTTCAAGGCCAGCATGGCCTTCAACTATTTTTGTTGCTAACAAGCAGATGTGAAAAGAATTATAATTGCTACTTTTTGTGCTATGAATGATTTGAATCTGTTAATGATTCTGTTGCTCATACTTAATGTTTAAAATACAACCTGTGCTATATGTAAATTATGCGATCTTGGAAGATGATTTTAGGTGACTAGAAATTGAACATCTGTTCTGTAGGTGAACAGAATGGCAGCTAATCTCTTGTTGTCTTGGTCTCTTTATTCTCAAACTTCTTGTCTGATGTTTGGCTATCATTTGGTGTGGAGTGATGAAAAATACCTTCTTTGACAAGACAGTGCACAAAAGCATTTCAAACATGCTGATGGCTGATTTAAAATCCTTTGCCATAAGCTGATTATGCCAGCTGTTGAAAAGTAGTCACAGTATGCATGTGCTGTAGTCAAGAGATGCAATTACTATATAAATCATACATCCTTTAACTTCAAAAACAAGGACTTTGACCACTTGAGCTAAAGGAGGACTACCTTAGCTAGCACTAGGAGTAGATTCCTTGCCCTGTCTGTGTGCCACCTATTAGAGGGAAATATTACTCATGCACAGAAGCAGCACTACCAATAGCCCTTCACAATATTTCTTAGCTAGTGATAGAGATTATGGAGTCTCCTAAAAGACATTGGGTTACAATCACATTTTCTATAGAAGTAGCTTATCCCAGCAAGAATGGGAAGGGGCTGTCTTTTTTTTTATTTGAATTGCAGATTTGTTCTTTTAATGGTAAATGAGCATTAATTAACAATGGATTTTTTTGTCATATTTTGGAAAGACAAGGCAGCAAATATGAATTATTTTGGAAGAAAACAGTCTGAGTGAGTTGCTTTGATTTGTTCTATAAAATTAACTGAGATGCAAATATAAACCTTGAGCCACATTCAGGTTCTCTTTGCAGAATTTTTCTCTGCATTGCTCCATGATGTGGTGATGGGAGGAGGGGGAGAGATGGTGGTGGTTTGGTATTTATTTCTTCTCTCCCTTCAAGCCTTCTCTAGAATAAACTAAGGGCGTGGCCTATAAATCATGCCGATTACCTGAGGTCCTTATAGGCCATGGGATCCTTTGCCTCTGCATCAGCTCTAAGCTCCTATCCCCTCCCCTACTTGCTCCCTTGCAGCATGTTTCTAATGGTGGGGAAGAGTAATTTCTGTGTAGATGGGAGGAACTATGGAAAAGTAATACCGCCTTTGGCAGTATTTCAGAGGAAAAGTAACTTCCATGGGGCATTTCTCAGTGTTGCCTGCCCACTCTTTTGGCCCACCCACTCCTTACCCCTTACCCTCTCCTCTTCATGTGAGAGGTTGGCTCTACACATAGAGGATCCCCTTCTATATCCCAAAGGAGTATCTTTAGGCTTAGAATCAAAGGATGCTTTTGGACCCATACCAATGTGGAAGGAGCAGAGTAGTACTTTGTCTGCAGTACATATCTGGACAAAAGTACAATTCATATAAGGATGGCTTACAACAGTCAGTAGAGAGCCTATGAATCTGTTGCCCTCTCATTATTACAGTATGGCTGGGGTGAAAGTAAGGCAGTATGGGCCGGTAAGGCATACCGGTAAAAAGTGGCCACCTGTACTGGCCTCTACCACCTTACTTTAAAGTGCCGCTGCTGCAGCACTTTAACATCGCTGCTCTTTTTGTGCCCCCACATTGGTGGCCCTGCTAGGTCCCTACTGCCAAGGGGGGAGCAAAAGAGACAGGGATGTTAAAGCGCTGCTGCAGAAAAGGACCTTATCCCTTCCCTCCTCCTGCTCCCCCCCCCCCGGGCCGTTGACGGGGGAGGCGCAAAAGGAAGAGCTACCCAGCCCCAGGAGGCGCGGTGGGGGGCTGGCAGAGGGATGCTGATCCCCAGCCCCGCCCCTTTGGGTGGGGGTGAAGGGGAAGCTTCCCCCTGCCAGGAAGTACCAGTAAGAGATTTTACTTTCACTCCTGAGTATGGCATATACAGTGACTTAGCAGTTGCTACTCAGCTGTACACAATGGTTTGTTCAGAACTTCACAGTAAGAGCAGGGATAAAACACAGATCCTAATCCTTAAAAAGCACCTGCACCTCTCACTTGAGTTAAAGAAGAGCGCTCTCCTTTTGCTGCCATCAGAACTGGACATTCACACACAACCTTACTGTAATCAGTAGAAGGCAGGGGTCCCCAAACTGTAGTTGATGGAGCACTTTCTGGTGGCTTGCAGAGAGCTGGCTGGTCATATGGTACTTGCTCTCTTCCCTGTATCCAGATATTAAATTGATTTAAAAGACAGCTAATAATATAGCAGTACTTTTCCAGTATTTTCAACAGTTGCCACAGGATTATTGTTGTTGTGTATGTAGCAAAGGAGGTCATCTAAGTAATCATGATGGACTAGGAGATGCCTGTGTGAGGCAATGCAGCTGACAAGTTTGATAATCCCAGAGTACTTGTAACAGGGCAGTCTGCTTCCTTAAGAGCCAGAAGCTTGGGTCCCGTCCAGCTCTGTTCATGAATTGGATGTAGCCCAGAAGGGGGAACAAATGTTCCCTATAAAGGGCTGCAGGCAGGCAAGGAAAGTGTGTATGCTGCAAGAAGGGACAATCTTTTGCAGTAGTCTTGGTTGTTTGGACAATAAATGGAGGCCGAAGGAAAGTTGTATGTTGTCTGCCTGTGGATACCCTTAGTATTTCTTAATTTTGAGATAGTTACCTAAAATACTCAAATGAGCTTTTGATTTTAAAGGAACACTGTTTTTTTAAAACCAAATCCTTTGAAATATTTTAATGATTTCATTTACTGTAAGGATGGTTTGGAAGCTGTAGTCAGTGGGGAATATCTGTAATAGTTGTATTTTGATGGGAAAAGGGTCATATTACTGACAGAGCTCAGTATCCAGCTGCTCCCTCTTAGAAGAATGGGATCTGTGGGTACAGAACACTTTGGAGAAATCTGGCCATTACATGGAGACTCCTTGAAATGCAACATACTGTAACACCACCTCTGATCAAGTAATATACTTTTAAATGAGTTAAATACCAAGTTAGTGCAGTTCTGTGTTATATCTGAGCACATCTTATTCAGAAACTGCAGATCAGCAATATTGTGTTGGGTTTTTTTAAAGCTAACCCTTTATCACAGTCCTTCAGTGCTAGAGATATCAAAATGCTCTTATCATGGAAATCTCTGAAACCTTCTTTAGGCAGTTTTCAGTGGGGGAAAACACACAATCATAAATTCCTAGGAAAGTGATAGTTACAGTATCTCATATTTCAAAAGAAACTGTCCATCAACACTTCTTACCATCCACGTATGGAAACATTAACTTTCCCTATTATAGTAAATATTGTTAGTACCACTAATAAAATGTTCCTTACGTGCCATAGATTGATGGGTTTCCTGTGGAATCATATGAATTCTTCTGATTCTAACTGTTTTCAATATTAAGAAAAGTATT
Organism: Dermatemys mawii; assembly: GCA_007922305.1. Taxonomy (NCBI): domain Eukaryota; kingdom Metazoa; phylum Chordata; order Testudines; family Dermatemydidae; genus Dermatemys; species Dermatemys mawii. Next base: position 13,329,050 of record ML677358.1, on the reverse strand, counting down.
TGCAGAACTTCAGTAGCAGAATAAGGCGACTATTCCCAGGAAATTCAGCTCCAATTACAATTTTATTGAAAAAAGGCCAACAAGGCCAAAGTCGAGTGCTTGTAGACACATTTCCTTGTCATATGTGGAATGCTAAATTATTGCCCAAGTGCAATGCTTGTGTTTAGAACCGAATCTGCAGTGGGAAGCTTAGTACATTGAGACCAAGTGGGAGTTGGCAAAAGCAAACACAGGGGAAAGCCTATACACATTTACCATTATCAGCCATTCATGCAAGGCTTTGCCTGTCTGCCCCCAAGGACCCTACACATCTTTCTTTGCTGTGGAGTGCCAGTCTCTTTTCCAAAGCCCCCATGCCACACCCTTCATCTTCCTGAATTCTTTACCGCTTTCTGGCATTCATTTGCTGTGTCAATCAGAAACATCTGCTCCTCTGTCCTGATTCTTCTTCTTCTCTTTTTTTAAAATAAAATTACTTCCAGTTCTTTTGAAGAAGTGCACATGGTAGACTACTGCTCACATAAGAGGCATCCTTGTCTCAGTAGATATCACTGGGTGTACAGAGTGAAATCAGAATGTGCACATGTAAGTTCATCTTGCAGAGCAAAAGGTGGATTAAGCTTCCAAACTATCTAGTATTTAGAAACTAAACTGATCACAGTACTTTCAGCTTGATTTTCACTTCCCTTGATCTCATTTTTAAGTAATTAAGCATTTTTTATTTTCTTTAAAAATGTCCAGGGTTGTCATTTTTCTTTTGGAGGTAGCCTTGTTTAAAGGGAGCATTTTATGTTCCTCTCTCCATCACTTAGTTCTTACCTGTTGCTCAAAGATTCCTCAGAAATTCCAGTTGCTGAATCTTGATCTTCCACTGCACAAGCTTGCTTTCCTAAATATAAATGTTCTTTTTTGCAGGCTAATATGCTGCATGCATGAAAGTGTGAACACAGGAACATAGGAATTATCATATTGAATCACAGCAGGAGTCCATCCAGTCCAGTACTAACAGGGGCCAATTCTAAATACGTCACAGGTAGGTGTAAAATCCCTGTGACGGGTACTTAGGGAATAAACTGCTTATAGTGGAAATCTGTTTTCTGAAACCCAACCAGTTAGTAGTTTGCTTATGCTCTGCAGCATGTGAGGATTTTGTCCTATCTAATGTAACTGAAGTTCTTTATCTTATTCATATAAATGTCTAAACATTTTTGAACCCTGTTTTTCTTGGTCACAGTGATACCTTATAGCAATGAGTTCAAATGATTAATTTTTTGACTGTATGTAAAAAACTATTTCCTTTTTAATTGTTTTAAGTTTGCTGCCTTTTGTTTTTATTGACATCCCTCTTCTTCTTGCATTATAGGAGGGTAAATAAGAGTTTGCAGTTTATCTTCCTTTTAGCTTTTGTATACATCACTATGACATCCCCTTTTACTCATCTGATTCTTAAACTGAAAGTCCTACTCTTTTAATTCTCCCTCTACATGTGAAAGTGTTTCCATATCTCTAATAACTTTCATCACCTCTCCCTGGACCTCTTTATTTTCCTGAAATCACTTTCCTGGACAGGCCAGCAATGGACTTGTGTAAAGTATGGTGGCAAGTGAATAATCATGGGACGAGTTCATGTGTGTGTGATGGGATTGAGATGGGATTGTCACTAATGTTGACATATGAGGATTCAGCAAATGCTATAGGTGAACATGTATGTGAGGTCAGATCGGCACTGTTCTTAGATTATAGTGGGAAGATGTATGCAATTTCAGTTATACTATCTTGTCCACACAAGCCATGTGCCATACTGGTGCAGAAATTGCAACAAATAGGGCAACAAACTTGGGTGCAGGTTTAAGTTTGGGGCTTCTTCTCTTAGAAAATGCCATTGACCCCTCATGGTTCCTCCAGAGTTACTTCTTGAAAGACAATGATGTTCCCTTATTGGTTGTAATTGTCTGGAGGCTTATTTAATGGTGGCCTACATTCACCATGTCTGGTACGGTCTCTGGACATCTATGGCATTTTAGAGGGACAGCAGTGCCACCTGCTGTTCTACCACACACTGTTGGGACTGACATCAGATTGACCGTGGCTGTTTATTTGAATGGGTTCCGTGCTTCCATTGCAGCTACTCTTCATATTTGGATGGCATTACTAGGTAACCAGAAAGCAAGTGTGAGAAATCAGGACAGGGAGTAATAGGAGCCCATGTAAAAAAAGCCCCAAATATTGGGACTGTCCCTATAAAATCTGGTCACTCTAGGCATTCCACTGTCTGCAACCTGTGGATATGCTCATTGGCAGATGATGTTGCCTCTGGGAAGTGACCCCTAGACTGTGTACACCTATTTTCTAATGGTTGGAATTAAACTGCTTACGCGTGCACGAAGGAGCGCCTCGTCTCGTTCAAGCATTAGGGCCCTGTGCTTTTGGAGTAAAAAAATCTGGGTTCCAACTCCACTGTTGTGAATTTCCAAGTAGTCATGCGGCATACAGTGGAGTGACACCTGTGAAGTGCCTAGGTGGCCAGAGATTGGTTACAATAATAATATCCTAGTTTAGATATTAACTCTCATGTCAGAGTATCAAAGCATTAATCACTGCTAGGCCAAAAAAAAAAAAGTTTCCTCAGAAGAAGATTGAAAAGTTTGGTTCCCCCATATTACTCAATAAGTTAGTGAAGTGCTGAGGAGTGGCCAACATCCCGAGCTCTCAAATGGGCAGATAGCTAGATGTGTGTGTTATTTGAACGTTTACAACAAGCCCGCATGGTTTGAGGTCTTATTTCAAAGTCAAAACCGGGGCCAGGATCAGGAGCCTGGGCTGATCTAAGGTTTTGGACAGACAGGCATGTGAAATTCAGAGGCTTCAACATACAAGCAGGCAAAATCTGCCTGGTTTGCAGTGATTTGAACAATGTTTTGAGGGAGAGATGAGAAATTGCATATTCTTGTGATTAGGGCAGTAGACAATGAAACAGGAGACTTGGGTTTTATTCTTTGCTGTGCCATGGAGCTCTCGGACAAGTCACAGCATCTTTCTCCTCCCACCTTTTGTCTGTCTTGTCTATTTACAACGTGAGGTCTTCAAGGTTGTCCATTTACCGTGTGCCTATACAGGACCTAGCACAATGGGAGCCACCAGATATTATGGTAATATATGGATTGCAGGGAAAAGTAAAAAGAAGTTCACTCAAATCACTGCAAACTAAAGCTGCCTGTTTTACTAACAGCTATTAGTTAATGCTCCTCTTCAATTATACGTTTTCTTCCTCTTTTGTACTGGTACTCTGTTATTTATGTCAAAGTGAGATGTGACTGAGCTACAAAGTTGAGGCAGTTCAGGAGCTAGATCTGAAAGTTTGAAGGGTATTTGAACTGAACCTCCCCCTAGTTAAGGTCAGAATCACAGGCAGCTTTAGTTTGTAGTGGTTTGAGTAAACTAAGAAGAGTGATCACCGGCAGCTTAGCTTGCATTTCAATCCTCTCGAGTTTGAGAGCAGAATTTATAAGAACTTGTCGTCTATTTTCAAGCCCTCTCATTTTCATATGATTTGCACCCTCTTCTCAAACACCCATTTTCTGTCCTCCCCTTATCCCTGTTGCTTTCAACTCCCCACCTGAAGAATGGGAGAGCACCAGCAGCAGTGTGTGATTGACATGTCTGTGCTGTTACACCAAGGTCTGTGTTAAAATTGCATTAGAAAAGATGAGGCAGTCTGGAACGCAGTAAATGAGACACAAATTAAACCCAACACTAGGAACTTCTCAGTACCAAACAATTATGGATAGGAATGAATTGCTGCATTGTTTTAACAGTCTTTAAAAAGGACAAGGATTTAGAAATGCTTTGCTTGATCCAGGCTGAAAGGATCATTCGCTGCTCTATTTTTCCCCCTTGGGACATGAGCTGCTAGTAATAATGGTACCATGCCCTTCAGAGGACAAAAATAATATAGGCTTCTTAAATGCACCAAAAAACATTTGTGCTACTATGTTTTTTTCTCTTGTTCTTCTTTGGAGGGGGGACTACTTGAATTATGATCTCTATAATGTAATCAGTTTGCGATAGAAAACATAACTCACATGAATACTGGTGGATAAAAGATCCATGGTTAAAACATAAAGAAGAACTGGGGCCAAAGAGGTGGGATGTGAGATCTTTGAAGACATTTTTCTGTCCTTGAGGACAGAGTTGTTGTGTATAATTTGCTCTACAGTTCGATTTCCAGTTGGTGCACTGATATTTATACATTACATTGGCAGATAATGTATGAACTGCTTATATCAGTATTCTGGGACTATCCACCTGGTGGATCCTGTACTGTGGCTCACTGGCCAAGAAAGGGAAGCTGTTGGTTGATATTGATCTGGATGATGTAGAAGATTCTTATGAATAAAAATAAAGTTGATAAGCTTTTAAAAATATTTGCTTTTAATTTATTTAAAAATGCTGTAGTGTTTGTATTAGAACCTGTGTCCATCATGTTAGTTAGCATAACTTAGCACTAGTACATAAAGACTACCATGCTGTCCACCAGCTATGAATAACCCTACTGTTAACTAGAGCTGCCTGATATATTAACTATGGGATGTGTTTAATATATGTTCTAATACAGTGTCACTTCCCAGTGTAGACATGATCCTTGGTAAAGCATCAAACTGATCTCACTTTTGAAGCTTCAAGTATTGGTTTCAGTTCCTTGGAGGCAGGGGTGGTGTGTATGTGTAAGTAAAGTTAGGGTGAAGTAAAGTGGGGGGCGGGGGAGAGAATGAGGCACAGAGACTAGATAACCACTAACATTAAGAATCCTCCCCTTTATCACTTACATCAGTGCATGTATATTTTAGAACAGATACTTGTAAACCCTTCCAGGCAAAGAATGAAATCCCTCTTATGAGGACAGATGGAGAGTTATGCAATTTCAGGAGGATTATGCAGATGTGTATATGTTGTGAAGTCGCCTGGTTGATTACAAACTTGTGTAGTAGCAGCAGCACAGGTTTGGATTAAAAAAAGCTTAACTTTCTATGGTAGTGAATGTAATGTTTATAGAAGGGGCTTGAAGGCCAGAGTCCTCACTGAACCAATGCAGCCCAGTTAGTGCACTGTCCCTTTATAGTGTCTAAATCTGACCAGGTGAGAAATGCTTTGTTCAGTATCAGAGTCAATGCCAGTCCAATCCTTGTCTCTTACTGATACCAGAAACAAGATGCCAATGGTAGTTTGGTTTTGTAATGTGGTTGCTTTTTTCACTAGGAATTAGACTGGGACCTATCAACTCATATGACTAAGTGCCTATGAAATGATTATTCTAGAAACTGTGATGGGGTAAAGGGAGGGGGTTGCTCCTTAATTTCTTTCCCCTGGCTCTCACTGATCCTGGTAACCATGGGATTCTGCCAGCTCTTCCGAACAAGAGGATGTGATGTGACTCAGTGAGCACCTGGGGCCTTTCCAACCAGAAGATAAAACCCCAATGTACACAATGATTGTTAACGATTGATCAGAGCCTAATCTTGGCCAAAATTCAAAATGGGGAGGTGGTTTAAAATTTATTACTGTTTGAGCCCTTCTCCTAACAAGTATTTTATGTAGTTTAATAAAACTGTAAGGTATCTAGAAGATACATGCTAGCTGGCACAACTGCTTCCTGTTAAGAACTAACATTTCTGTTGGGCTAGATGAGTTTGAACATCTGAACTCATGCGCCACTCTGGAAGAAATACATGTAACCATCTCAAAAGCGACAAAGAGTCCTGTGGCACCTTATAGACTAACAGATGTATTAGAGCATAAACTTTCGTGGGAGAATACCCACTTCATCGGGTGCATGCATGTAACCATCTCAATAAGCCTTTTCCAAATAGGAGTGCTAACATCAAATAAGCAGGGTCTAAGGCGTGGCTATTTCTTGTGACTGATTTCTCTTTCTACTCAATCAAAATATCCCTCTTATACAGAGCTAGGAGCCACAGAAGGTCCCCCAGAGTTAACTGCTCTGTCTTCAAATCTGCATTGGAGAATGAAATACTCCTTGCACATGTGAACATAGACGAATGGTAAGAAGTTATTCGTGTGCCAAAAAGAGAATTTTTGACTGACACAGGCAAGATGCCTCGACCATCCTCGCTCGCAGATTCCATAGTTCTCATAAGCTGCCACCAAAGGAAAACAGGCCCCATAAGTTATTACCAGTGGAAACATTTGTTTGAAAATGTGAATCACATAAGAATGGCCATATTGCGTTAGACCAAAGGTCCATCTAGCCCAGTATCCTGCCTTCTAACAGTGGCCAATGGCAGGTGTCAGAGAGGGAATGAACAGAACAGGTAATCACCAAGTGATACATCCCCTGTCACCCATTCCCAGCTTCTGGCAAACAGAGACTAGGGACACCATCCCTGTCCATCCTGGCTATAGCCATTGATGGACTTATCCTCCATGAACTTATCTAGTTCTTTTTTGAACCTGTTATACTCTTGGCTTTCACAACATCCTCTGGCAAGGAGTTCCACAGGTTAACTGTGCATTGTGTGGAAAAAATACTTCCTTTTGTCTGTTTTTAAACCTGTTTGGGTTTGGTTGATCACTGAGATGCCATCTTTTATGTAATATCATATCATTTCTATGGAAGTGAAAACTCATTAGTAAAACCCTATATTTCAGTTTAACTAGTTTGAACTTCAAACAGCACAATACCAAAAATGTATTCACAATGTCCAGGGGAGTAAACAGCTAGAACATGACATTTCAGTAGGTAGATTTCACATTTTTCACTGCTTGCTTTGCTTTCTACATTATAGGATTTCTTTTCTGTCTGACTATGAAATGCCCTTGAATAACTTTCAATGGCTCCATATTAGAGGATTGAACATTAAGCTAAAGATAAAATAATGGGAAAACTTTCTTGTAAATGTAATCTAGAGTATAAACATTGAGTCTGATATTATCAACATCCATTTCACACTGGGGACACTGTACTGCGTATACTGGGGTTACTCCTGATTTACACTACAATAAAAGGGAGGAACAATCAAATCTTTTTGACATTCTGCAATCAGTGCAAAGAACCATAGCCAGGAAGACTTCTAACTAGTTTTCAGGTCACAAAATGAACCCTGTGATCTACTTGTTACTGTTGGTTAAAATTGCAGCAGAAATCAGCCATAGAATTGGTGAAAGTTAAATATTTGCATGAAAGTGATTTTATCACATTTGTGGAAATGAGAAAAGATAATTAAAAACATCCATATATCCTAGGGGCACTGGAATGCTTAATGCATGAGCTGTGTTTACTGGAAAAAGACTTTTCCACATCTTTGTTTCCCGGTGCAAATTGTTTTATTATGCCTTCTGAATTTTTTCCCGTAACCTCCATTTATATCCACTTGTTTTTACTATTTCCATCAGTCTAGAAGTAGCAGTTCAACAGCAGTCTCCCATGAACCACAATGGTTCTCTCTCTCTCTCTCTCTCTCTCTCTTTGTATGAATCAAGTTTTATTACTTTTTAAAGAAAACATACAATGGGCCCACTCAAGTAAGGGCTATTCATATTACAGATGAGACTTTAATGCATCATTTATAGAATGCACTGAGGAGTAGCCAATATTGTTTTACTACATGCACTTCAATAATGGCCCATCTTGTACTAAAGATTTTGCAAGTTGTTTTCATTACTGATATTTAGAACTAGGCTCACAGTCACCCTACCCTGCACTTTAAGGACACCAAAATCTCCCAGTGCAGTCAGTTGGGGTGCTGGGTATACCAGGAATGAATGGTTGGGCCGTAAATTCTGCCCTATGGAGGAGGATGGAAATGATTCTAGCTCCACTCTGTAGTGTTCCCAGAGAACTGAGTTTCCTTAATTTCCTAATGTCAGTGATGCATGTGGCTTACCACAGTAGATGTTTTATTGAAAAGTTCCCTTCCTCACTCTCCTCTATCCCAACCAGTGAAGGGCCGAGTAGGAGTTAAGGCAATTTCAGACTCCCCAGATGTTACCCCCTGCATGCACAGATACAGAGGCTGGAAATAAAGCAAATTTAATTTACTACATGGGCAGTAGTGATAGCAATGGGCTTAGGCAAAGCTAATGCCTGGTCTTGTGAGAGGAGGAGAAAGAGGGATACAAGTGAGGCACATATCCACCAATTCTCCACTTCACCATTGACTTTGACCCCCCGAGTCATCAATAAACATTTCTCTGTTTGTAACCATTGTGCTTCTGTGATAGGCTGAACTTCTCCCAGGGCAGGTGACTCTCTCACTGAGTCAGACTCCATGAACTCCCAGAATTTATTTGTCTCAGATACTCTCTTGTACATGCTCCTTTCCTGTCACCTATAGTACTTTAACAGCGAGCTATAGAAACAGTGTCACCTCCATGACTGGAGAAAAACCACTTAAAATGTGAGCTTCTGGCTGGCAGTATGTTTTCCTTAACCTAATTTGTAAGGACTTATATCTGAGTCAAGTGCGGGTACCATCCAATGAACTCAATATCTCTGCTTCTGCTCAAGGCTTAAACTCCTCTTTGAAGATACAATTAGTTACAGTTTTCTCCCGTTCAGTGTTAAGGCTCTTACTAGCCCAAAAGGCATGATTTAAAAAAATAAATAAATAAAACATGTAACTTCAATTTCTACGTTGCAAGTGTACCTGCATCCTTTGAGCTGGCAATATAAGATGGTGAGAATAGGATAAGGGAGGGAGCTTGTCCCTCATGGCTAGAGGAAATGAAAAGTTTCTGTCTGCAAATATAAAGAACAAAAAGCTCAAAGTATGTTTAAAAAAATTGTTCTGAATTGCAGGAGGACTTAAAATATGAGCAGCAATGTGGGTAGGACACTGGACTGGAAGTCAATCTATTCCCTCCACTACCACGTTGGCAAATTACTTTACCCTTTTATGCCTGTTTTCCCTTCCCTCCTTTGTCTGTTTAGCCTACAGACTTGGGAGCCACGGTATAATTGCACTGTATCTGGATTCGCATTATACTGGAGCTCCACTGTATTTAGACTGTAAACTCTTTGCAGCAGGGACTGTTATGCTGTGTGTTTATACAATGTATAACACACTGAGTTACCTACATCCACTGCAGCCTGGAGGTATCCCTGTACTACAGAAAAATACTCTGCAGCTGCAGAATCTCAAAAATGCTTTTTTAAAAAGGTGGATTTATTTGTAGAGACAAAAATCTATGTATGAAAAGACTGTATCAGACATGGGGCTGTGAAACGGGAGATTTAAAAATGAAAGGTCTCTGATGGCATTGCAGCTAGTCCATCCCTCTGTGGCTAAACTGCTATTTTTAGTGCAGCAGTACAATTTGCTGGTGTGGGTATGTCTATGTGAGTGGGAAATTATACCTTCCAACTTCAGTATAGGCATAATCTTGGGCAAGTCACTTAGTGTATGTCTACACTGTAACTAAACACTCAGAGCTGGCCTTTGCCAGCTGACCCGAGCTTTCAGGTCTTTGGCTAAAGGGCTGTTTAACTGCAGTACAGTACAGATGTTCGGGTTCAGGCTAGCACCCAGACTCTGGGACCCTGTGAGGTGAAAGGTAACATTGGTCGGGCTGCAGCCCAAATGTCTACATACCCTTAGGGTGTGGCAGAGAACTGAATGGAAATTGGCTTTCATAGATTCCAGGATAGTACTCTAACCACTATATCATCCTTTCTCTACAGGCCTGGTGGGTGGAGACTGTGGGAACACTCGTACTACTGCTGCCCACGCAGTGGAGTAATAGGGGATTGACAGCCCTGGGTGCTGAAATCTGGCATTAAATCTGCATTTAAAAAAAAATGAAAAAGGAAGCAAGGACTGGCCCCTTTGACTCTGTTTCCTCCTCTCAAAATAGGTATCATAAGTTTAGAAAGGAATTGGATAGTAACAAACAAGACTTCTTCAGGAGGGAAATTAAATGTCCCAATACTAATTAGCTAAAACTAGGATCATCAAATACTTGTATAGGAAAGGCAGGTATTCTGGGAACATGCTGGGTAAATCACATGATGAGAATGTTAATAGTGATGCACTAAATCAGCACAGAAGGAACCAAGGTGAAAATGTGGAGAGGTTGTACTAAGAGTTACAAGACTCAGTCTTCATGATGTATTTTAGTTATTCGGATGTCGGTTAGACCCATCTGAAAGAAGTTCTTGGAATGCTAACCCGAAGTTTCAAAAATTAGAGAAATTAGCTAAAGGGGAAGCAATTTTGGACATGGCATTGACAGACAACGAGGGCCTATGTAGGAACTTGGTGCTAAGCATAGAATTCTGGAGTAGGCGATCAGGAATTGATTGTACTCCCTATACTGTATTCAAGGGGAATCAAGTAGGAAGAGACAGCAACGTCGTGAAATTGTATAATCCCAGAGTAGATGGATGTTTTCAATGAGCACATGGAAACTAACTTGCACTAAGGATCTGCAGGATCAGTGGAGTCCCAGCATGAGCTTTCTGCCACCTTTACACCACTCCACAGCCTCTCCATTTGCACCATGCAGATAAAGATCTGTTCAGCTGTTTCTCTTGTTCTGTGGATTCATTTAAGATAGAATTACATGGATTAATGTTTGGAAGGCTGTCTGTAACCATGTGGATAGAAACTTTAGGGAGGATGGATGTCCAGGGTCTCGGTAGTGGTGGGGGCTAGTGCCCCCCCAACCCCTGACTGACGTTTGAAACTTGGCCTGGCCACCCCTTTGTGAGGATAGAGGGGCTGCTGGGCCAAATTTGGGTGGAGTTGTGACCCCATGAGCCTGTTTTTGCCCCTCCCCACAACCTTTACAGTCCCTTCAGTGCTGTTGGGCACTAGGCACCCACAGCTTCTGTGGGGAGACAGAGCAGGAAGAACCATGAATTTCCAGTTTCCAAAGGGATGGGAGTATTGGATGTGGGCTTTGGGTACTTTCTGGAGAAGTGGCGATGCAGGAGGAGGATTGGGTCTGGGGCTCCCAGAACTTACCTGGTCCCTGATGCTGATGATGGTCTTCAGCATGACTAGCTCTCTGTTCAAGAGCATGGGGCTGGGTGCAGAAAGGAACATGAGATAGCTTGGGACTGGGGATGGGGGAGCAGCAGTGGGAAAGGAGCGGGCTGGGTGCAGGGTGGAAAGGGAGATCACTAGGCCTTCTCCCTAGGAAAATTCTGGCTGCGCCTGTAGATGGTGCACTAGCCTGAAACTTGGGAGACCTGGGGTCAAGTCCATGCTTGGTCACAGACTTCATGTGTAACCTTGGCCGAGTCACTTAACTGACAGCTCCCCACTGTGAAATGGAGATGGTAGAATTTCCCACAACACCCATGGGAAATGGTGGATGGTACATTACAGAGTGAGGAGCTCAGATTCTACAGCTACGGGAGCCATCTAAGCACAACAGATAACTTGCATTTAAATTCTGTAGAAATTTTGAAACCACCAAGGAAGTGCTGGCTCAGTCTGGCCCTTTAAAGTCTTACAGAAACACCAGTATGATCTATGCTACACAAACATAAGCCTATTCTGCTATGCAGAGCTGATTCAGCCAATGCCACCAAAGCTGCAACCAAAGTCCCAACAGGGACTTTTCTAGTATTAAGTTTACCACTAATGGTGCAATATCCCATGGTGTGGAATACAAACTGAGACCCCAACAGGGCTCTTTTCTCCTCTTGCTTAACAGGAAACCACAATCCATTGTTCCCCTAACCTGCTCCACAAATGCACATGCCCTTAGAGATGTGTTTATCTGTTCACTTTTATACTTCTCAGCTTGGCCTGTTGCCCCCTAAAAGATTGCACTGCAAAGGAGTTTGTGGCACATGAAGTGGGAGGAGGTCACACACTAACTCTTAGGTCTTGGAGTTAGGAGGCTACATCAAATGCCTACATAAAAGGGTCCATCCTTATGTAAACATCCTTGCTAATAAGGGAAAATCCACCCAGAGCATATAGCCTCTGCTTCACCCAAGGCCTAATATTGGGCTCAGCTGGTACCCAAGGGCCTGTGTGGGTCCTCTGAGCTGAATTTCATCCTTCATTCATTTAGGGTGTTTTTCAATGTTATAATTTTCTTTCGCTCATCTGGCCAGTTGTTTTCACTGCTGTTGCTTCAATGAGGGTTTCTTTAGCTACCTCTTTCACAAGAACCTGTTTCTCTGGCACTGGAAAGGGTTAGTCCTGCTGTCACCTTATCTTAGAAATGAATGGAAATGAGCCTATCCTCTCTCCCCCCACCCCCACCCCCCAAAAAAGAGAAAAAAAAGCTTGAACGTTCACACTGATGTACTAACTTCTGCATCAGGCCTCACTTTGAGTTGTTTCTTTTTGTCACTGAACTCAGGTTTGTGGGAGGGGTGGGGAGGGGTGAGAGAGGAGGACAGGGCTGTTTCAGTTTTAGCTGCTGCTTTTTGGCATGCGGTATTGCAAAATACATGTTAGGTGGTGTATAGTACTGCCACGTATCAGGGATGAAAAAGATTCAAACAATAGAGGGCCTGGAAATTTCAAGCGTGGAGGAAATGAACTGGCACAGAACTGTAATTTTTCTTCCTTTTAATTAAGATTTATAATGTTACATTACTGGTATGTATACATATGGCTAGGAGTGAAAGCAGAAAACTATGATCTGCACGAAAATCACAAGCAGCTGATCTGCAGTCCTTTCACATAAAAGTAATAAAGTCACCAATAACAGAGTCAGAAATAAAGTTTCTCCCCAGCCTCACAGGAGAATCTTTGGAGTAAGAACTAGGGACCATGTCATGCCATTAGATTTGAAGCAGAACTCCCCCTAGGAATTTTATTGTGGGGGAATTCTGCTTAAAAACTGAAGGACTAATGCTCCTTGGAGAAGGTATAGAATATAAGAATGGTCATACTGGGTCAGACCAAAGGTCCATCTAGCCCAGTATCCTGTCTTCTGACAGTGGTCAATGCCAGGTGCCCCAGAGGGAATTAACATAATAGGTAATCATTAAGTGTCCTCCCATGTTGCCCATTTCCAGCTTCTGGCAAACAAATGCCATATAATACCAGAAAGACTTCCTCTCCCCCTCCCCCTCCCTGAATCATCAGTTTCTTATGTTGTTGAAAGGAATTCTCCTCTATAACAAATTAGGTCTTTGAACTCCCAGGAACAGGGCTTCTAATTGCAGAATGCTCTATAATATATTTAAAAACATTCTCTCAAAGCAGCAGCTAGTGCCATAAATTAAAGACACTTGCATTTAGTGAGCTAAGTAAAATGTGCTACAAGAAAGAAATAGTGCCCTGCACCTTCCGATCAGTCACCCAGAGCAGAGTCAGGTTATCCCGACCACCTCCTTCCACTCCTATGAAAACCTGGGTACTACCAGGACTCTTGGAGGCAAGACCTTGAATAGCTGAAGACTGGGGCCTTTACTCCAACTGTAATTAATGGTAGTTTTTCTGAACAAAGACTTCAGCTTTTCATTTAATGAAAAATTAAGCCTAGATTTAGAGTAGAGGTAAATCTCAAGGGGTGTAAGTATCAGGCTGAACTTGGCCAATTCTGTCAAATTTTTTAAAAAGTTTTATGCTGGAGTCTGGCAGCAAACGAAGTGGCCTTTAATTTCATTAGACACTGCGGAGCTGTTGGAGGTAGGTGGTCTGCTTAGTCTGGACTTCCTATACTGGATTATTCAGTCAAGTGCTTCTTGCTGCAAGGCTTCATGTTGTGGAGGATATCGCATCAATTTGGACAGAGCTACCTGCTGTTATGATGTCAGAACAGAATCTTAATGGGACACGTGCAACAGCCTCTTGCGTTTCATCTCGTGTCAGTCATTGAGGCTCTGGTGCTGGGCATGCCTGGGGCCACTCCCTCTGACTACACCAGGACCAGGATTTCACCCATTAACTTCAATGGAACTATGATGATTTATAGCAGCCAAGGCTCTGGCCTCATCATTTGACACTGAGGCCATGTCCACACTACAAAATTAAGTCAACCTATCTTTCGCCAGCGTACAGCTGCTGCAGTAATTATATCACCTGTGCATGTCTACACTTTGCTCCTCGTGCCAGCAATGTGCATCCTCACCAGGAGCACTGGTATCAATTGTACTGTCAGCATGGGGCATTGTGGGAAGGCTCCTGAAAGCCAGTAACTGTTGACAAAAGCAACACGGAGTCTGTGCTGACGCTGCGTTGACCCAGCTACATTGACTTTGACGCTACACTGCTTGAAGAGGTAGAGTTATTAAGTTGGTGTAGCTGGGCAGTTACGTCAGCGGGAGCAAAATTTAAGTGTAGATACTTCCATAGTTACGTTAATGTAAGCTGCCTTGTATCAACCTAACTTAGTAATGTAGACCAGAGCTGACAATCTTTTCAGATATTGACTTGTTTCTATTCTCCACCTTCCTAAGGGAGGGTTACTGAGAAGGTTCTAGGCAAAGCAGTTCTGAAGGTATCAGGAACCAGTGGATTTCCCTTGATCTTGTTTGGCTTTGATAAGACAATAACAACTGCATGTGAAACTCATTTTCTCCAAAGAGCAACTTGTGGAAGGGTTTATTGCTATCTTATTCTTCCTTGCTTATGTCATTGCCTTTCAATGCAGCTGTTATCCATATTAAGCAGATTTGCTAACCTCCAACTCTTCCAATTAGATTCCATCTCAATTAACACAACCCTCTTGTTGGCCAATCCATGTGTTGTATATACACAGCATCTGTTGTCACTGTATTCTCTCCCTCTGAAGCACATGCACATGAGACCTCTGGTAATAAACATGTGGCCTGTTCATGCTCCCTTTAAAGTCAAAGGCAGAACACCACGTGATTTAAATCAGAGCAAGACTGGATCTAGGGAATCTAAAGGAGCCATGTCAGTTTAAAATACAAGCCCAATAAAAATAAAGCTGGAGCTTTACCAGCCATGGAGCCATACTGATGAGCATATATGGGATTTTCAGTAAGAGAAGCTGCTCAATACTAGTTCACAAAAAAACAGACAAACAGGGAAATCTATTGCAAAAGCCTCTCCCAAGAAAAGGACATCTGAGAAAAACACTAAAGAGAAGAGTGATATGTTTAGTTTATAAGTGGTTCTGCTCTTACAGGTATCTATTGACCCTCGCTTCCTTTTTTTTACCAGCTTTAAAGATCAGACTACTCAAAAGTGGGGAGGGGGGGAACATAGGGATATAGACCAGGGGTTCTCAAACTGGGGGTCATGACCTCTGTTCCCTCTAAGCTATGTGCGTACACACAGATCCTAAACCCCACGCCCACGGTAAAACACCACACGCACAAAAATTTGCACAGAAGCACAAAAATTTGCACTGAAGAAATTTTTTGCACACACGCCCTGTCGAAAATTAGAGGGAACGTTGGTCATGACCCCTGAGGGGCTTGCAAGGTTATTACATGGGGGGTGGGTGTCCACAAAATGTCAGCCTCCACCCCCAAACCCTGCTTCACTTCCATCATTTATAATAGTGTTAAATATTAAAGTGTTTTTAATTTATAAGGGGGCAGGAGTTGCACTCAGAGACTTGCTGTGTGAAAGGGATCACCAATACAAAAGTCTGAGAGCCACTGATATAGACAATGCAAGACTAGATCAGAAATGAGGTCCATCTTCTCCTGTAGCCTGTCTCCCACACTGACCACTACCAGGTGTTTTTCAGTCTTATTCTACTTCAGTATTTCTACCCTTGGGGCTTGTCCTACACCCTTCCCACAGGATGTAACCCCAATGAAGTCAAAGGGGTTAATAATATAAAGGCTGAAGGACTGGGGAAGGGATAGCAATAAACAGGGATAGCTGGTGTTCTGCCATGCTATTCCCTGCCCTCCCACCTGGTGAAAACTTGCTCCAGGAAACTATGAGATGCAAACAATGTAAAGCGTGCAAATACACCTATGAGTAAGACCCCAAACCAATGACAACAAAGAGGCAAAGCCTTTTAGGCTACTGCAAAATTGTCCAGCAAACTGATGAAAAATGGCAAACGATCCTGAAAAAGTAAACATTTTATATTTATTCAACTGTTACATTAACGTCACATGTAAGCATTGGGCCCTAAGGCTGTGTCTATCCCTGTGGCAAATTTTTTGTGGTAAAAAAAGTAACTTATTTTCTTTACATAAAAATCACAGTTAATAATTATCAATTATTATTTGTATTTCAATAGCACCCAAAGTCTCCTTGCAAGATCAGGGCTCCATTGTGCTAAATGCTGTACTGATAGTTCTTGCACCAAATAATTTACAATCTAAATATTCTCGGTCTGCTCCAACTGTATTAGATCCAGGTGAAACGCTGTGAGTTTGATTTGCATTAGTCCATGTTATTATTGTCTTCAGTTCTGATCTTTGCAGTTCCAAATGAATCTGACTCAAGTCAAAATACCTGAATTTCACCTGGCTGTGCATGAAAAAGTTGCTTGTTTTTCATACAAATCCATGGATTAGTACCAGGGTTGCTCTCAGATGGGACCAAGTTTTCATGACAGAGTCACAAACCACTTTGGTTGACTGGCTAGCTTTCAGGTTTTGCTGCAAACGTTTTGCACAACTCTACTTGTTGCTGACAAACTGCAAATGGGGAGGAAAATGTGTGTGTGGGGGGTGTGTGTGTGGATGTGTATTTAAATGCGTGTTTAGATTTATTTAGTACTACTGAGAATTTCTAGGGATGTAGCAGCTAATCAGACTGCTTGGCCAGAAATTAGAGGTGTCCTTGAATTTATACAGTGTTTGAGATGAATTTTATTGAGATGGAAGCTGACTGGTGAGACCCAAAGAAGCTAAGCTTCCCCGAAGGGGAGGTCAAGTTTGGCTTCTTCCAGAGAGCGGCCTGAGTCTCCCATTGGGGATGTGAGCCCAACTTCCCCCGAATGTGCTAGGTGTAGGGTTCTGGTGCACGGCTTTGGAGCCCCGTGTGTGTGTGTGCAAACCCCTTGGGACAAGGCCCGTGTGCGCCCCTCCGCTTGCTGCACGGGGTCGTAACGTCAGGACTCGAGAAAGCACAAGAGCTTGGCGCAGAACTGGGTGCGAGCCGGGCGCCTCGGGGCAGGAACTTGAGCGCATTAGGACCTGGAGGGAGCGTGGCGCTCACTACTCTGCGGGCTGCTGCTCGCGGAGAGTCAAGGGCACGGAAACGTGGCCGTGGAAGCGGTGGGTGGGGAAGTGTCCCGCAGCCGGAGTTGGATCCAGGCGGGAGGGGAGCCCCGGCACGGCTCCCAGGGCTCGCTCCGGAGCCGCGCTGCAGCGCCTCTGTCAATCAGCCTGACTCCGCTCCCCGCACGCCCTGTGTTCTCCCGCGCTGCGCTCCAGCCGCCTCCTGGTGTCTCTGCTTCGCCGCCAGCTCACAGAGCGGCCGCCGCTGCTGCGGGGCGCAGGAACCAGGGGAGCGGCGCGGGGCTGAGCCGTCCCCGCCGCGTTCGGGGCGGCGCCGCGGAGAAGGGGGCGGCGCCGGGCTGCCCCCCCCCGCCCCGGATGGTGTTGGGTGGCGGCGGGGAACTTTAACGCTGGCTCCAAGTGTTGGGCTCGGGCTGCGGTTCAGCTGCAATGGATCCTCCAGCGGGGATCGCCGGTCTGCTGCTCTGCTGGGCGCTCTTCCTGCCCGCGAGCGCCCTGCAGAGCGCCGGGGAGAGAGGTAGGTCCTGGGGTGGGGTTGCGGGGAGGTGAATCCACCCCTCAACCCCCCACCCGCTGCTGACATTCATTTGGCTTAGCCCCCGCTCCCCTGCAGCATCCCCCTCTGAAGTCCCACTTGGCTCCCCCTGGGGCTTTCAACTCCCCTTCAACTTCTTCTGCTAACACTTCACTTGCAGTGGCTCCCTGTGCTCTGCTAACCTCTTCTGGCAGCCGCAGCCAAGGGGCAGATGGAGCTGCCTCCTCGGGTTGGGGGGCGGAGGACGGACTTCTGGCATCTCCAGGGGTGACACTTCTGTGCCAGTGTCTCTGCAGTCCCATAGGCCCCCTCTGGCAGCCCCAGCGGGAGGATGAGCCCCTGGAAAGAAAGGAGGCTGGGGGAGATGGATTTAAATCTCCAATCGCATGAGTCAGAGTGTAGCTGGAGACGGGGTGGGAAGTGGGAACCTGGAATGAACTCATCGGAGAGACTGGAGTTCAGTGTGTCAGTTCCTGGAATTCCATGTGTCGAATAAAACACACGGTAGCAGGGTTTTTTTTTTCTTCAAACCATATGAATTTAAAAGCTCTAAAAGTCGTCGAGAGACTCCCGCTGGTCCCAGTCCGAGTTACCAGCTGTATATTGTGTCTGCTAATCACACGCTTTCAACTCGTTTAGGATTTGATCAACTTCTCCCACAGTTGTTTTTTTTGGGGGGGAAACTTATTTTCGTTTTAAATTTATGACCTGCAAATGCTGATATAAACATCCCCTTCCCCTAACCCCTATGTGTAGCCCTGGTCAGTCAGGGGTCACTTTAATAGACATTGAAGGATTCTCAAGGATTGTACCAGCAGTCCCCAGAAATTCAACATCCTGGGTGATTAATGACAACAGTCTGAATAGCTCAGCTGTCTCAGCTGACTTCAGTTCATAAAACATCTGGAAAGGGGACGCAGGGTGCTTATTTTGTAAGAGAACTTTGCTGTCTTACATTCTCTTATAATTGCACTTTGCTCTATGTTAGGAACTAAACCGTTTGAATGACCTCTACCCAGTATGTTTAGCCACACTCAGGAATGAAGTGGCTGTGGAGAATGCAGTGGCAATCTCCCTTATGTAATTGTCTGGTAGGATAATGGATCATGAACTAATAATTATAAACTAATGTTTAGTTTTAATATTTTTTATCTTTAAAGATCCTATTTTGAGGAATATAGAGGAATACAGACTTGTCGTCCCAATCAGCACAGATTCAGAGGGCAGGTTCCTATCTAACCTGGTGTCTGGACCTCCAAGGGGGCGCTTCCGAAGAGATGCTGGGGATTTGCAACATGAAGCTTCAAATGAGCAAATATTTTATAATGTTACTGTTTTTGGAAGAGAGTTTCACTTCAGGCTGAGACTGAACTCTAGGCTGGTTGCCCCTGGAGCAACAATTGAATGGCAAGAGGATTCTAATGTGACCCATATTGAACCACTCCATGGGAATTGTCTGTATGTTGGCGATATCACTGATTTGCCTAACGCTTCAGTTGCTATAAGCAACTGTGATGGGCTGGTAAGCTGCCTTGCTATTATACCTCATCTATTATTTTACTTAATTTTCTTATAGTGTGTATATATATTTAAACTGTTGAACTTTGGTCTTAAAACTTGCACCTCATTTGCTATGATAACTATGAATTCAAATTAACTAGGTGTTCCTTAACATAGAGGTAGCTGTGTTATGGCAATAGCTTCTTTTACAGGTAGACTGAGAACAGGTTCACTCAGAACAGGCATTTTCTATTTTAACTATTGTAACAGACCGCTAAGTACTGTAACTCAGTGGTGACTTTCATTAGAACTTACTTAAGGTTTTGAACATTTAAAAGAGCGGGCTAAGGGGATTTTTAGAAGAGGAGAACATCGCAGACAGATTTGACATAAGTTATGCTTTTGTCTTTGGTAATGAAACTTGTTCAAAGGATAGGGTCAGACCTTCTCAGTTTTATAGATCTTTCACTAGAGCCAATTCTCTTGCCCAGCCAAGTGATTTATGAAAAGTAGCAAAAGTGTTAAAGAGTTTAACAAGGAAACTGCTCCATATCATGTATTTTATGTGAGAGGTTGTTATGGTTTTCTATTTTGGAACACCCATTCCGTGGCCAAAACTATATCTGTTTGTGGCAGACATCTGAAAGAAGCACATGCTGTGATTTAACAGTAATTGCTATGTAGAGCAAAGTTTGTTTTAAATGACAAAGTGACTTTTTGGGACGGGGATAGTGAATTTCTAATTTAGACAATAACTTCTTGGTAGACTTTTGGGTGTTCTATCTTTGTGATTATTTAATTCCTATATAGATCTCTGCTCTTCCTAATCAATAACTTAACTCAGCTGTAGTCCATTTATTCTAGGTAGTCATAGAAAACTGTTGGCTTGCAGCACCAGAACACATCTCAAAACTATAAAAGTAAACTTGATGACCTTCCTTTCTCCTCAGTTTCCTTATTTCCATGCCTGTGATTCTTCCCCGTCTTAACCGTATATGTTCTTATTTCCAGAAGTAGGCTTTAATGTTGCTGTATGATGTGGACAGGTTGCTAGGGGCTAAAGTTCCTTCAAGAAATATTCTGATAGCCCATTTTTTCCTTGCCCCAAGAGCAGACGAGGAAGCAGATGACTTCCCCTTGCTCAGGTGGGGAGTGATTGTGCCAGCCCACCAGGTGTAGATTAATCAACACACAGTTGCAACTGCTTTGGCCAGAGCATTGCTGGGCTAGAGCCAAGGTTCTGCCCACTTCTCATGTACCTGCACTAGTGGGAAAGTAGCAGTCTTGTGGAGGCTGCTATCCCTCCTTTGCTGGCTATCCACACTGATGCGGGGGATGATAAGGAGACCTGTTCCTTCTTACTTCCCTGTGCACAAGCTTTAGATGGGTTGCAATCTAGCTATTAATATTTTAAGAGGAAAATATTGGTTGACTAGCAAAGAACTTAGTCAAAGCAAAAGATTAGAAGCCTCTATCCCCATGGCCTTGCATCTTGTGTTGTCATTTACGCTATAATACTGCTGTTTGCACAGATGTAAATGACTTCAAAAAGTGCAAGGTATAATTGGACCTCTTGTCTCAAGTGATCAGTAAAACCACCAATCACATAATGCTAGGAATAATTTTAAATAGCTAAAAGCTAGAAAACAACAGTAGTTTTCAAAAGAATGCTACCTAGTTGTCTAGTAATATCAATTAGTTAAGATAAATTAAACACAATTGCATTACCAGCTGTCTGAACCTTAAAGACTGACTTCTACAAAATAATATTTGAGTCAGTTAAGAGTATGATCATCAGAGTACGGGCATTATTTTTCACTTCTAGCCTTAAGCAAACCTTGTTTGTGGCCAATATGCATGGAATTCGTTGATGTGACTCCATTGTACCAACTTGCAACTGCCTGTTGCACTTTATTCACTTAGACCCAGTTCCTGAAAGATTTATGTGCTGTGCTTGATTTCAAGCTCATAAATGAAGTGCTTTCAGGACTTGGGCCTTGCGTTAGAGTAGAAATAATATCATTACCCTAGAATACTGACCCAAATGGGATATTTTCTGTTTTTCAGATAAACATCCTGTTTTACCTTTCGTTTGCTTTGTGTCACTGCTTAGTACTGGTTTTGGCATTTAGCTAGCAGCTGGAGACTGTTATCCTGTGACAGTGTTCTAAACTAATGACTAGTACAATAATCTTTGTGGGAAAAAATTAAAAAATAATAATTTAAACTTCAGCCAAATGAGCATCAGCCAAAAGTTAAAAGCAAATGCAGAAAAACATTCATAGTGGGTGATTCAACTCCCATTAAAGTCAATGAAAAGTCTTTTGCTGGCTTCTCTGGGTACTGGATTAGATCCTTAGTTGCTGAGGTAAATTACCTTAATAGAATACTTACTAAATTTCAAACTAGGCTGAAATACTGTGGGGAAGTTTCTTATCTGGGTCCATAATTAATATGCTGGGTTCTGTCCAGCATTCTTATTCCTGCTACCCCCCCTCTCACCCGTCCATTAGGGAAACTAAGATGCTAGAGAGAGAGAGTCAGTCTAGTGGTCTGAAGTCTAGTGGTCTGAACTTGGGTCTCTTGATTTATAGGTTAATGCCCTAATCACTGGACCACGTTACTGAACAGCTTCTGTGGTTCTCATATTTAAATTAATTGTTAAGAACCTAAAAGGTTCTAGGTATTCAGGTTTATTTGTGTGTTTACTGAATCTGAATCCTTCCCTTTCTGTCAAGGTTGCTTAGGGCACAAACAAGGTCCTGCCATCCCTGGTCTGTCCTGGGCTGTTCATTTCATGTCCTCTGTGTCGTTCAGTGACCTACAATTTCCCTCTCTAAGCATTGTTCAACAGAGGGATTCTTAAGATCGGCCTTTTTACATATCCCTCAAGCTGCCTAACGGCAGACTGTAGCACATGTTCTTGCTTCATGCCTAGCACATGTCCCAGATATTCCTCCTTTTTCGCTGGATACCTTTGGAGATAAGGAGTTGCTGAACTCTGAATTTATAACAAGTGCCAAGATTTGTCATTCTGTTTAATACCTCATATTTTCCTGAGACATTTGCTTTCAGAGCCATTTAGATATCTGGACCCTTTGATGGATTTCCAATGTTCACATCCTTATGTAAAGGCGGAAATAACATTTCAGTTGAAAATTTGTGGTTTGGTCTTAAGTTATAGATTTTCAGTGACTGAATCTTGTTTAAACTGGTGAATGCAGTTGCTGCCTTGCCAATTCATGACGTTATTTCCTTCTGCATATTCTTGTTGGCCTGCTTATTACTACCAAGTGTATCTTACATTCCAGTTAATACACATGAGAAAGCTGTCTGCTGCTGGTTGTATCAGAAAGCTGAGGTTGTTGGAACTGATATAAATCGCAGCAGTCGATCTGCAAATGAAGTTCCATGCTATACAATAGAGGGTTTTGTTTTTCTTAAAATCCTCCAGTGTGTGATCACTCTAAAAAGTACAATGGGGTGTGTATATACAACTATATATTATTTTTCAGTCAGAACTGAGGGTTGGTTGTTTTTAATGTGGGTTTTCCCACAGATTTCCAAAGTAGAAAACAACAACCAATTTGACTAAGCACCGGATTTGGGGTGGGGAGTGAGGAAGAGTGCCAGAGATGGATGAAGATTTCCAAAGTATGTATACCAGACACATTTTTCACAGCTGAATTAGGCTCTGAGAGATCATTGGCATACTGAAGCTAATTAGTAGGGAACTTTCCTTATGTTCTAGAGCTGTGAATGTGATTTTTAACCATGTAAAGAAGTGTCACTGTAACTTGCCTGCTTAAAATAAAAACAACTTGTTCTGTGTTGGGCTACTGGATATCTTCACTGTTGACTGAATCACACCCAAAATGGGTATGAGTGTATGCTGAGTTTACACGTTCAGTCCCCAGTTCTCCATTCGGCAAATGCTCAGTAGAGGGCACCTTTATGCCACCCTTGCGCTTCCCCGTATCCCGTGCCACAAAAGGGCCTGCCCTAGTGTAAGAGCAACCGCAAGGCAGCTCTGAAATTCTCAGCTGCCTGTGGCCTCTGTGGTCGTTCCAGAAGACACAGTGCTCTGGCCACTCACTTATCCTTGGCATGCCCAATACATTAGGGATGCTGCTGGGGCAAAATGAAGAGCCAGCTAGTACCTGGGTTAGGGTTATTCTCTGATGGACGAATCCACTCCCTTTACAACTTCTCTTCATTGCTGGAATGGTACAGGCATGCCACAGGGCAATGACGAATCAGGCCTGTGCCACACTCTCATGACTTCCCTCCAAAGGGCCATCTTTACTTCCCCCTGAAAACCAAGTATCATCTGAAGTCTCCTGGCCACCATGGGCACCTGTATGAAAGACTCATGACTGCACTGCAGGCTGGTGTTTGTGGCTGTAAAGCCCTACATAATGACCATCTGCTATATCACAAGCCTCCTTCCTCTCTGGAGAGTTTTCAATGAATGATGGGTGAAGAAAGGAAAGTTGTTGTTGGGGGGCGGGGGGTCAGTGTTTTCTGTGCACCTGCCAACAACAGTGCTTCTGCTCAACTACAAGACCCAATCCCCAGGGAACACCAGTGGTGCTGAAGAAAGAGAGGAAGCGTGCCATGGAGCCAGAACTCTCACTTTATTGCATCCAGATTTGCTGGTTTTGGAAAGAGAGGGGAACATACTGACTAACATCAGTACCAATATTTATGATGGCTGTGAAAGTCTTCAGCAGCATTTGCATTATGCCAACATTGTTGGGTGTAGAATTTCAGTGATTCTGGATATGCCGCACCCTCTTTATAATATATTCCAACGTCTGTATGAAACTGGCTAGAGAGCGTACTTAAATACAAACAGACATGAGAGAAACACAGTACAAACAAGGCACATGATTCCATGTAAGAGGTACAATATGCACACAATCTGTGTGAAAGACATCCAGGGTTTTGGATAAGTACAGAATCTAGCTTTGTGATGTATTTTAGTGGATATGCAAGTGATGCGTGCTGATTAGAATGCTTGAATTTCTTATACATAAGTCTGTCTATGCAAAAAATTTGGACTATAGCAAAATCTTAAATGTTTTTAATGACGCCAGCACAGTGCCACTGAAAAACACCCAGTGGTAAATCCTGAATAACAAGAATTAAAGTATTATAATTTATCACATGTCTGGAACATGACAGAAGGCTCAAATGTAATGTTGAACTTCGATGTCCTGCCATCTGTGTAAAATAAAATTTGGGTAGTTTATAAGTAATATGTACCCATGATGTTCACTTGTGTTTTGAGTTCTAAGAAGAGGGGTAGGTTTATATGTGAATGGGTGGATTTGAAGAGAAGGCAGGGAACTGAATCTCAAAATCATGAGGGCCAGATTCTTAGCTGGTGTAAACTGACATACTTCTACTAAAGTCAATAACATTATACCAATTTAAAGTAACTGAGAATAGGACCCTGAATAAAGCCCTGCGTGGCACTGGTTTTTTAAAATTGTGCTCCTGTCCCACCTCGCAGTACCTGCTCCCGCTTTGTTTCTTGCATTTTTCTCTCACACCTGCAAACACCTTGGATCCCACAAATCCCGCACGAGAGAGAGATTCCCTGATGCTACTAAAACAAAATTATGTATAAACAGAATTCAGACACAATTTTTACCAATAAAAGAATAAATAAATCTTGCTTAAACCATGTAAAAAAATACTTTAACTCATGTTGTAATAGACATCAAATCTTTCTAACCCTTGCTTAAATTTAAATATTAAAATTTTTTATTTTAAAAAATAAAATATTGTGTTCTCCACTAATTCCCACAGTCTGGTTGTTTTTGCCCACCCAGTCTCGCCTGCAACAAAGTACATTTTCTTCTTCTTCGAGAGATGTCCCTGTGGGTGCTCCACTCCAGGTGATGGTGTGCTCCTGCACCTTCGCTCGGAGAGTTTTGCAGAAGTGCCTGTATGGGTTATGCACGCTCAGTGCCTTCCTTGCAGGCTGTTGGTGCTCACAGTATCGTACACACGACCTGGACTCCTCAGTTCCTTCTCCACTGTCCCCGACCTGAGACGGCACTCAGCAGTGCCACTGAAAACCTGTAGTCCCATTCCACCACTGTTTTCCAGAGATGAAGCTGAGGGAGTGGAAGGGGTATTCTCCCCTCGCCATTCTTCTCCAGTTAGGACACCTATTGCTGCTGGGCCATTAACATCACGGTCCACATACGTTCAGGACATGTGACCTTAGTTTGGCCACCCACAGATGGGACTACCCATACCCTTCCCTTGTCACAGGTCATATTGGAGTCCTAGGAGGTCTTATAGAAGACACCATAGTAGGCGCCCTAGCCCATGTAGGGAGGATGCCAGATCTCCGCCTCCACCTTTGGAGACAGCAGCGGTGGACATGCAAGAGGAACCCATGGCAGAGCAAGAAGAGGACACTGTTCCCAACACCTCCCCACCCAAGAATAATTCTTCCTCCTGACCAGGGGAGGCTATTATGCCTCCACATCACCAATCACTGCAGATGACTTTATCCACTTCCAAGACTTGTTTAAAAGACTCGCTAATGAGCTTAAAATTGCTTTAGAGGAAGTGCCAGAAACTCAGCGTCTTCCTCCTCCAAGATAGTGTTGCGAATCAGTGCGGCTGTCATGGAACCTGCCAAAACAGCGTGGCAAACTCCAGCCACAATTCCACGAACTTGCAAAAGGGAGGTGGAAATATTACATTCCCTCGAAGAATATCACATTCCACCTCAAATTGCCATTATGATTGTTGGAGAAACTAATTTCTGTACTATTTGAGAGCCCAATCTTGCAAATATTTATGTACAAGAGTTACTCTCTTATGCAAGTAACTTTACTCAGGTAAGTGTTCATAGAACCTGTCCACGAAAAATATATCACATGAAGGCAAAGAAGTTCTTCTCTAACTCTTTTTTGTTTTTTCTCCACTGAGATTCAGCTCATATATACTTCTTGCGTGGATTTGCAATTTAGTTTTGTTTGTATTTTATTTTACATCTCCCACTGAGATAGTGCAGTGTAAACACTTCCGTGAGTCAACCTAAATTATGTGGATTTCCATTATATAGTTTATGTAACTGAACAAGCATGACTTAGATCAACTTACAGTGTTAGTGTAGACCAGCCCTTAGTTGTGTCGTATGCATAATGGTTAAAACAGATGTTTACTACAAATAATTCTAGTAGATGCATTAGCAATAAGGTCTCAGCACTTGCATTGTCACTGGGTTGTAAACACAACAAACATATCTGCCACAACAGAAATCTGGCATATAGCATCTCCCTACTTAAGAGCATTTCTTCCTGTTAAAGAAGGGAAGTCTTTAAAGTCTTTACCTGAGTCTCTAAAACGAAAACCAAAGACTCAGGATTGTGTTTGGTGATCGTGTAATGGCAAAAAATATCTTTTTGCTCTTTAAGCAAATTAAACAACAAAACAGTTACAGTGATGTAAATACCTCCTATAACACTGTGTACAGTTGAACATTTAAAGTTAGTTTTTTTATGATCAGGACCCTGATCCTACAAACACTTACAAACAAATAAGTTTAGCTTATGCCTATTATGGTAGTGCCTAGGAGCCCTAGTTATAGACCAGGACCCCATTGTGCTACGTGCTGTACAAACAGAACAAAAAAGATTGTCCTTGCCTGAAAGAGCATGCAATCTATATATAAGACATTCTATAGACTCAGACAGATGGGGTTGGGAGGGAGGAGAGTACAGGTAAACAATGAGACAGTATTGGCGAGCATGTTGGGCAGTGGTCCAGATAGTCCGTCTGAATTCAGCGAGGCTACTCATGTATTTAAAATTGTGTGTGTGAGTGTTTGCAGAATCAGAGCCCACGTTACTACCTTAAACCCCAATCTTGCAAATTTTCATGCACATGCTAACCTTAAGAACATAAGCAGCCCAATTTAATTCAGTGGGGCTACTCCAATGAATGTCAGTTTTTTTGCGGAACTGAGACTTAAATAATTAGCTGGTTCACTGGCTTTTTACCACTAATATGCAACATTAGTCTGGTAAGACAGCTGCTCTTCACATATTATAAATTGCCGAGGCTTCTCCTTTTAAAATGTACAGTCTGACACACACTACTTAGTTAGCATGATTCAGTCTCTTACTGGAGAAAATTATTCACTATATGCTTTTCCCTAGAAGGAAAATCTCTTACTATTACACGTTGTATTTTTCTTTGCATTTTTGTATGCAAATATTCTCACCTTCTTTCATCTGAAAATGGAAAAAGTAATTTCCTACATCAGGCAAGCGGATACCATCTGGACAGAATATCCTAAGGCAGTCAAAGTTGATATCTCTGCTATTTGTAAGCCTTTGGATAAAAGAGAGGCATTTCCTTATGTCTTTTATTTGAACTTGTGTTCCACTCTCCTTATTGTTTTAATATCCAGGGGTGAAAGTAACTTAAAGAACTTACCGGTATGCCAGAGGCCTGAACAGGGGGCAGGGCCTCAACAAGAAGAGGTGTGGCCTCAACTGGAAGAGGTGGGGTCTTTAAATCCCCTGCCTTTTAAATCAAGATTTAAAGGTCTGGGCTCTGGCTGCGTTAGCTGCGTCAGGGAGCCCTAGGACCTTTAAATTACTCCTGGAGCTACCAGCTTCAGAGGTGGCTGGGAGCCCTGGGCTCGAGGGTGATTTCAAGGGTCTGGCGCTTCTAGCTGCTGCTACCTGGGTCCTTTAAATTGCTGATGGAGCCCCAGGGGTCCAGCAGCGGGGTTTGGGCAGTGATTTAAAGGGCCCAAGTGGGTAGCAGCAACCAGATCCCCACACCCTTTAAATTGCCGCTTGGGGAAACCGGTCCGGTACGGCACACATGCTCTCCCCAGTATACCATACCGGGGCATACTTTCATCTCTAGTAGTATCTCAGACGTACTCTGCTGTTTGACCAGACAAGAATTAATTTTCCAACCAGAACCTAGAACAGTGTAAGCCCCAAAAATGGGCCTAATGGCTCCCTCTACTTTCCATCCTGAAATGTCCAAAAATAGTAGCTAATTTTGACAGTCATAATTACCTCCATGAACAAGCAGAACATCTATTTTGAGAATCCTGCCCCTCTTCAGCTTCCAGAGCCTGTCGCTAGTATAATGCTATTAGCTTGCAATAACCTTATTGCTTCCCTCTGGTGTGGTTTGTAGGCTTCTTTGTGGCTTTGCAAGATTCTCCGAGGAGCTAGCAGTACAAATTCCTGCAACTGGCCAGAATTTCCCAAGCTTGAAGCTGATTTGGAATTTTGGTTGGTATAGGAAGCTGGAAAAGATTTTTCTCAAATCAACCAGTTCCAACCTCTGCAGAGAGCAGGATCATTGTTTCCTATAATCTAAAATACAAAAGTATTTTATCTGACCTACTTTTGATTATGGTGACAGCTGCCTCTGTTGGCAGATCAGTCCATTGCCTAGTTGCCTATTCAGATAGGCAACTTCTCAAGTCAAAGCTTATTACCTAAAACAAAGAAATGGAGAAAAATTCTTTATCTTGCTGTGCTGAGTTACATGCAGTTCCCTTCCTCTGCTTCCCATTAACAGCTCTGTAATATTTGTACAGTATTTTCGTGTTAATCCTATCCCTCACTGAAACTTTGGGAGCTAAAAAAGCAATAAATCCCATCAGTCTCTCTTCGTATGATGTAGCCTCTATTCCCTTTGTCCATTATACCTGTGTCTGTTTGAAATTCATCTCTGTTTTCAGTGTCATCTTGACACTGTGTGTTTTCTTTTATTACGTAACTATGTAATGAAAGACCTACATTTCTAACAGTATTTTTAATGTCATCCCACTAAAAATGTAACAGTTTCTTTCATCATATAACAAAGGCTCTTTCATCATATAAGAGCCTCCTATCTAGACAAAATCCAAGATAGTGATTCTTTTTGTTTTATTCAGTGGTCCTGCACTGTTTGGTCACAGCCATTTTATTGTCCACGAGAACTCTTTTGACAATTGGTTTTCTTAAAGCTCCAGTACCTGGAGTCATGTGAATATGTGCCAAAAAAGCCAATTAAATCACCCCAAATTATATATAAATTCTTATGATTTTTAAGCCACTCTTGATATTGTGGGGCTTGATTCATTACTTTTGAACAGCTGAAGTGGCAGTGTTGCTTTTGCCTTCCTCCCACCCCATTGCATCTTTTTCTGCTTTATCGCTTCCCCATTACGTTTCCCACATTTTAGCTATGCTGATTATTTCTCTCTCAAGATGAAATTCTGCTTTCATTTGATGCAAGTGTTATGGGATTAGAGGAGGGAATATAGAGGCAATAGCTACACCTAGTATAAGACTCATTGCACAAGTTTAAGAAAATATTGCTTATGGTTTCCTGAGCTGGTTGATAAGGGATTTGCTGCTGGGTGCATTTTCCTCTCCTCTGTAAAGGTGCAGAGTTTACCCGTCTTTTGCATGGGCTTTACACAGAGCTAGCCAATTGGGTCTTGTTATGCCCCACGTCTGGCAGACCATGCCTCCGGGGCAATGAAGCCCTGGTCATTGTAGAATGTGACCCCTGCCTCATACCAGTCTCTTCTGGTGCTGGAGAGAGATCCTGTTCTGATCTCATTTACAGCTAACCTGTCTCTGTAACTCTGTATGAGGATTCTGAAGTTTTGGCTCTATCCACTTGGACATTCCCATCCCTTCCAGTTTGAGCCATCCATCTGTGAATTCTAATAAATGCAGGGTTCTTGGTATTACTGGTGATCTGTTCTGCTTGGTGTTGTATAAATAAATCCAGATGTATTTCCTTGGTATTGTCTTCCTCATTTTCATGTCCCATAGTTTCATCTCTTTCCAATTGTATTTCATTTCATGGTCACACTACATTTTCCCCGTGTTTTAATCTAAAACTCACTTGAGCAGGGTGCATAAATTACTGCCCATTCTCCATCAGAAAAATAGCACTGCTGTGGATTTATACATTTTTAGCTTTTAAAACGTACTTGAACGTTCGAACACTGAATGGACAAAGGTTCAGTTAACATTACCGGTGTCTAGATGAACAACAAAAGCTCTTCTTTCATCTATCTAGCTAAAGCTAATGTAATGCTTGTGAAGGTATAGGTTAGTGCTCTTCGCTGGGGATGGAACTCAGGAGCTGCTGTTCCTGCTGTGTAATGAGTGTGAACAAAACCATGGTGTAGCTAGCTCTAAAATATTAATCTCTTCCTTTAAAATAGGAAAACAAAAATCTGAATCACACTGAAACATTTTAATTGGATTCTAAAAGCCATAAAAGTAAAATATCTTTATGATATTTTAAGAGGACCGTGCTGTATCTTGACATAGGCCCTGAATATTTAAGCCCTTGCTGATGTGTGTTCTGATTTATTACGTGCGTTAAGAATAATGAACTGAACAGATTTTGGAGGAAAAATTGCACTACTAACTATCAGGGTTGCTGGCACCACTTCAGTGATTTCTTTTCCTTCCCTCTTTCAGTTGTGATACCTAAAATAGGTTGTCCATTAGAAAGACAGGGATCTGTAGGGTCACACTTCTGATGTAGAGCATGTTTTACAGGAGGCCTAAGTAGATCTCTGCAACTGTTGTGCTCTTGATCTTTCCGACATAGGACAGAACACTAATCCAGTTTGGCAAGGGACTTAAATGTATGTGAAACTTTCAGCAGTTAATAAGAGTCGGGTACCTAGATGTTTTGAAAAATCCCACTAAGCATGTAGCTGCAGCTTTAGCTCCAGGGCCTAGATTCACATAAATACTCAGTATTACAGCACCTAACTTTCAGTGACCTAGTGAGTCACAGGAAAACACTCTAGGTGGGGAGTTGCCTAAGCTAGCCAATGGGAGATGACTAAAAAGGTGTATGCTAAGCCTGCCCCTGTGGCGATAGGCACCTAGTTCTGCTTGAGGGTACGTCCTCACTCCCGCAGGCAGTGATCGATGTTTTAGCGATCGATTTCTCACGTCTTGTGAGGACGCGAGAAATCGAGCGCTAACGCTGGCCCTGTCGACTCCGGAACTCCAGCTCCCCCGGAGGAGTAAGCCGGAGTCGACGGGGGAGTGCGCAGCTGACTGCCCTTGCCGTGAGGACGGGAGGTAAGTCGGCTGCAGATACGCCAACTTCAGCTACGTGATTCACGTAGCTGAAGTTGTGTATCTGCAGTCGATCCCCCACCCTGGTGAAGACCAGCCCTGAGATTTGCAGCTTTGAACTCTCTCTGGAGTTAGAGGCCTTAGGCTTTCTGTTGAAAGAAGCAGGGAAAGAGGGAGGACCTCGCTCATAACTTTTAGCCCAGTAGTTGTGGGACGTGGGAGACCCCAATCCAAGTCCCCCTTCCACCTGATAGGAAGGGACGTTTAAAAAAAGAGATTTGCTACCGTCCATTGTGATTGCCCTTTGGGATATTCTGATGTGGGCTCCCTCAACCTCTTCTGTTGAAGCTGTTCCTCTGAACACTGAGTCTCCCAAATCCTGAGTGAATGCTCTAACCACCAGGCTAGAGAGTCATTCTTATGCTTATGCTCTTGTGCTCTCCCTGGTCCAAATGACACAATGGAACAGCTTCAGCAGGAGAGACTGAGGGAGCTGCATGTTCCAAGGTCCCATAGCTCTGGAGCTTAGGTGGGAGCTAGGTGCTCAGACATCTAGAGGGAGGCAGCATTGCATGTGCCCAGATGCAGAAACAGATGCCGAGGGAACTTTTTACTTCAAAAACATAAGTTGCTGAGTGAGTTTAGATGCTACAGCTTCAGCAGGAGTTCTGTGAATTGCAGTGGAGCCTAAGGGGAGTTTATGACACCTGGTCCCCAGACTGAGGTGCCTAGTGCTTATTATGAATCTGGGCCTTAATAATACCTTTTGAAAATATGGTCCATAGCATCCAGGAGCTTTGAAGGGGATGAGGGAGAAATGGGATCTATGCTCCTGAAAGTGAATGTTAGAAATCTTGGTATCTTCATTCTAAAAGTCTAACTCAGAGCAATTCAGTATAGGCTGTAAATACTGAAGAGTCTTTGATCTTTTTACTCTTGGCGTGTTTCACTGCAGCATTAACCTGGGCTCTAACACAACTGCCACCTATGCACACAAACCTCAGACCTGAGTTTGCTGATGCTTTAAACCTGGGTGAGCCCAGCTGTGGGTACCAGCTGGAACCTGGGTGCCACTTTCATTCAGACTGGTCACAGGTTAGTGAACTTGGATGCTGCTAGTCCACCAGCATGGGCAGCAGGTATAATAGGCTAAGTCTCCCCAAAGAGGCTGCAGCACACTTCCCTTTGGAGGTGTGTTGCTGCCCTGGTGCCTGTGGATTGCCACCGCTGCCGAAAGAGCGCGCTGGCAGTGACCTGGCTCAGACTCCAGCCTGAAACCTGCTTCTGTGTCCTGCTCTTAACCGGTGACCCCACCCACACTGCTCCTCTTCCTGTCCCTGCTCCGCCAGTTCCCTGAAGCCCCCCAACCTGCCTCTTGTGCTTCTCCACCACTTCCTCCATGGCCCCCTCTGCCCACTTGCATGTCTTTGCCCCTTGAGAGGTGGAGGTGAGTGGGACCCTTAGGAGGGGGTGGAGAGAGGCGGGAGGGGGGCTGAGTGGGGCCTGGGGCAGAGCAAGGGTAGAGTGTCTGAGGAGTCTCGGAGGTAGGAGGCTGAGTGGGGGCAGGCATTGGGATGGGACCAGGGGTAGGGCCATGATCTGCGCACCAGTGGGCCCCCCGCACTTCTAGGGAACTTCTAGCACTGAAGTCCAGCCGCCCCAAATGCAGGAGTCACGTGCTGCCCACGTCCACCCATCCCATCCCTCAATTCCCCGTGGGCCATATTTTTTTGCCTTCCTGATTCCTTCTGTGCTGGCCGTCACCTACCAGTTTATATACCCCAAGTCAGTGTTTCAGCTCCACATGATATGCAACCTGCTAGGTTTCTAATGTGCTTCCACAGCACTGGAACAGAGCAGGGGATGAGGTATAGGTTCTACTCTACAGTCCTTTAAAAGATATATGTGAAAGATTTTTGCAACTTTGCAAATCCCTCTCCCCTCAGAAACACTACTTGACATTTTTTGGTGCTATGATTCTTTCTACCTAATGAAACAATGCTGAAATTGACGCTTGTGCTGCCATTTTTCTTAACAAGATACAAATATAGTTTTTCTTTTGCCTCGGTTCATAGGTACAGGTTCAGCATGCGGGATTAGATAAGCATGCACAAACTCGAAAGCTTATCCAAAGTCTGAAAAATTAGACTGGGAACATCACAAGAATGGGCTTTTTCTGGAAATGAGCAAACCCTTATCAGAATGGGTAAACTTCAAAAAAGGTCAAAACATGGGTAAAGATTTAGGGGCTCTTATACCTGTACTGGTTCCACTACCTCTAATCTCAGCATTTTTGCTTGTCCACAGAGAGACTGCATTCCTCTTGCAT
Source organism: Dermatemys mawii (assembly GCA_007922305.1). NCBI lineage: Eukaryota > Metazoa > Chordata > Testudines > Dermatemydidae > Dermatemys > Dermatemys mawii. The sequence continues at coordinate 13,295,469 of ML677358.1, read as the reverse complement.
TGTATATCCTTTTTCTCTACAGGGAACAGCTGAATGTGATTGATACACAGTCCCTTATTATCAGCCTGAAAACATCCTCTCTGCAATAAGTACAAATTCTCTTCTTTCTCAGATGCTTTACTCCAGGGAAGCTCCTTTCTTGTTCTCCTTCAGCAAAATCCGCATGAAAATATTGTCCAAATAAAGTCAGTCTCTCTCTCTGACCAGTTAAAGAAATAGGTTTTTTGTTTGTTTGTTTGTTTTAAATTGCAGCAGTGTGAATTGCTTGGTTTTTTTACTCCAAAAAGTGCTGTACTTCTAGCCTTCTCTTTAAATGGCCTGCCCAATGGGCAGTACTACCTCTATTATCCAAAGGTCTCTCAGGGCACCCAGAATTGAAGCATAATTAGGCGGCTGGCTTTTGCTGCTGGTCTTTCCTCCAGTTATAGGCAGCTGACTTGCTTCTCCAAGGTCTGCCAACACAGCAGGACTAAGGCACTTTTTGATCCAACTGGCTGCATTATATCCAAACCTCACTTATTTGGAGCCACAGTGGCCTATGAGAAGTTCCTTTCCCCAGAACTATAGTCAGACAATGTGCTTCTGACAGGGGAGGTTCGGGTAATGAAGTTTGTGCTATATCATGTCAGTCCTATGAATTAAGTCAAATGCTTAGAAATTTAGTTCTTGGATACAATTTTCTAATGCTCCTAAGTGAATTAGGAGCGTAAGTCCAGTCAACATCCAATGAGGCTCAAGATCATAGGTACCTAAGTCACGCAGGCATTCTTGAAAATTTTACCCCTAGTCAAAACAATCTTTAATAATCCAGCGCCTGGAATACACTCTTTGGGTGGCAGTGGTGTTCTGAAGCTGAATGAACATACAAATGTAAGAAAACAGACATACGGCGCAATTGATGACATTCCTTTCTGAGACACAAACCTGTTTGAAAGGATTTCATGAAAAGTAATGTGAAATGTGGAAATCGTGTTAAATAAGACGGAAAGCAAATTATGGAGGGTCAAATTCTCTGCTGGCATAAATGGGTATAGTTTGGACTATTTCAATGGAGTTTTGCTCATAGGCTCCAATAGGGAATTTGGCCCAGAGAGTGTATAAATGACAACCTGGGCAGTCAGTCTGAAAGCTGTAATTGTATCCAGAGGTCTGACTCACTTTCCTGTGGTGTACTGGATTCTTTACATAAAGAATAGGTAGGCAATTCTTAAGAGTCTGTTGTTTTGTGTACTGGAACTTTAAATCTATAAGAACTTAACTGTAGCCATTTTGTGTACAGTTCAGAAGAGGCTGTTGGAAGATGCCCTCCATGTGCTTTTTCTCATTGACACTTTTGCTCACGTGCTTTTTGCAGAAAGGTGGGTCTGACTGAAAGTATCCGCTCAGTATGAACAAACCATAACATTTTATTATTAGGGTTCTGTACATCTGCACTGGTTGGTATGTGGAAGGAAACGTTGAATACCACAGCTGGTGCACGCCACAAACAAGATACCACCACCCACAAATCTCATCAAATATCAGTTAACTTTAGAATGATCAAAAGTTAAAGCAATAGAAAGAGGTCAAAACACCCTGGACAATAATGGAAAAGGTTGCACAAAGAGTCTACTTGTTAAAACAATAGCTATCTTTGCTGTGTGTTAAACATCAGGATTCAGTTCTCTCTAAGATATAAAAAGTTAGGCTTGATATCAAAGTAGCATATGCAAGTCCGGAAGTATCTGATAAACTAAACACATCTCCCAGTACTAGACATTGGTGAGGAATTGCAAATGCTATATAAAGTTGGAGAACTGCAAACTGGGTTAGGCAATATTATGCCCAGTACTGTCAGGTGCTCATGGGAGGGAGATAGGGCACAACGGGCCTCCCTTCTCCTTATGCTTCTGCCCCTATGTGCTAGCCACATACAGTCTCTTTTCTTGCATTCCAAGGACTTGGTACAACTTCACCTGAATTCAGTGGAATGATTCCTGTTGACTACTATGGGAGTTGAATTGGTGACTGTTGTGTACAGAGAGTGGGACTCGTGCCCCAAGAGCAGTACTAAAAATTCTGTAGGAGGTTGGAGAAGAGCTAGGTAATAACTCTGCCCTCCTCCACAGCAGCCAGCCAAACTGGACTAATGCAAAGGAAGAAACATGCTGCCCCCTTAACCAGGCCATACCAGTCCCTAACTGATTTGGAACTGAGGGTATTAGGCACCTCTGAAAATCAGGCTTAAGGCATCTTAAATTGGGCACCCAAAATCAGAGTCCACTTTTGAAGGTTTGACCCGTGATGATCTCGCAGAAGGAATCATCCCTACAAGTTATCCCACTGAACACATTCCATCCAGAGTAGTTCAATTCCCACTGCCCTGACCTCAGTGAATACTATACCTCAGTACTGTCTTGAGAAAGCAAGAATAGAGAGCTAACCAACATAAAGAACCAACTTGGCAGATTCAGTGGAAAAGAATAAGGCCTATTTTCTTGAGGAAATGAGTCAAAATATCCCAGGAGCAAAATTTAATACAAACCCTGTAAAAAATGATAAAGCGAGGGGAACAGGAAAATATACATTTTACACTTAAAAGCCCCTTTTGCAGGTATGTAAAAGAAAGAGTAATTCAATGTATCAGATGCCTATTGAAATGTATCCTACATGCACACTGTGACTTACGAGGTGTAATGTTTACTATTATGTTACCAGGCTTGTTGCTTGATGCTTATTTCCTGAGTAGTCGCATCAAAATCGTGTACAACACTCGGACCTGCGTTTGAAATGTGGGAAAAAAGCCTCTTTAAACCAAACTGCAGAAACCAGCCAAGGATAGGTGACAGCAGAGGCTGTGCTTGTGTCACTGATGGTGGGCTTTTCTTGTTCGTTTTGTAAACAGTGGCTTAAAGCTAAGTCCTTATCAGGATCAAACTTGCTCCTTGGTCATTTAAGTTTATCTTATAATTTTCATGATGCTTCAAACTGTTAATCAGTGGGCTTCTCTCACAAGCAAAGCTGCTGTAAGGGGAATGTGAAAGATGCTTTCTGGAAAATGTACAGCACAGCAGAATGTATTTAAAAACCATTATTTGAAAAATAAATGGCTACCTGATGATGAAGACAGCTAATCTGAGCCAAGAGTGTTTCACAGTCCAACTCTCTCTCTCCTGGTGAAAATTCTACTAAAAGTTGGCAGCCGTCATAGCCTGCAGAGCTGAATATGTCTTTTAAAAAGTTTTGCATATAGTTAAACAAAATATTTAAGTAACAGCTGGACAAAAGCATGGTTTTAGAACCTTTTAAAATAGTTTTGTAGAACAATGCAATCCAGCTAATAGCACAATATTGTACTTATTGCAAACCTCAAAGATTCATCGCTAACCACAAAGTTTCCCATCTTTTCAGTCCAATACCATAAAGTTCTCAAAAGGTTTGTGAACTTTAGGGATGAATTTGGACTAATTTAAAATTTGTAACCCAACTTGAAACCAGACATTGGAAAAAAGTTTTAGGTTTCATTGTAAACATTGGTACAGGTCTAGAATGTACTAGAAAAAGCTTCTGTGGTTCAAAATAAATATTAAAGATGTCTACCAATTTTAAATTTTCTACTAAGTTTACCATGCACTAAATTTGGAGCAAGCAGTTTGTTAAAGCAAAGGAGACTGTGGATTATTTAGAGAATGGCTTACCACTCTTCTAAAGCAGAGAAGAGGGAAATACTAAATTCAGTCCGAAGAGTAATGGCCTACCAAAGAGAAAAAAGGGGAATTTACAAGAAGTTTCTTTGAAGTTTCTCAGTAGTAGAAGTGGAATTACTGTGGCAATATAGTTGTTGCAACTTTCACTACTTCAGTAATAATCCTTCACATCTTGACTTTATAAAATGGGGGAAAATATGTCCAATAAATACTGAAACCAGAATTTAAATTCAGAATAATCTTAACATGCTCAAAACTGAGAACAACATGGAATAAATATACCGGAATCTATTTTTATTGCAGTAGACTTACTGTTTTGCATTAGTGCCTGCGAGACCCACTATGAATGACTGAGATTTGGGCTTGACCTGAAGCCCATGGAAGAACAATGAATATTTTTCCATTGATTTCAGTGGGGTTTGGATCAGGCCCTATTTGAATTAGCAAGGAACTGGAAAAAAAAATGCATGCTGCTCTCTTTGTCTTTGACTATGTTTTCTGTCCCTCATATGCTGGCAGCAGGGAAAGAGAATAATGGCTTAAGAGCTTCAACACCAGGTCTTTGCCACCAGAGGATCCCTCTTCCACTTGAATGATCTCCCAAGTCCTGATATGCTGGCTTGTTCATGTGGCAGCATGGAGCAAAGCAGCTGAGCCCCATGGGTAAATATGGCTCCATGCATGCAATGAACTTTCATATGTGGCATGTTTAGGTGTTATGGCCTGTAGTAGTGGGAAGATTGATCACTGTTAGTAAAATTCTGGCAGCTCAGCTGTTCACTGGTTCTTTTTGTTAGTGCAGTAATTGGTCATGGAAAGCCTTGGATCCTCAACATGTGTCCAGCCAGTTAGGACTTTACATTTCTCTGATGCAACTACTTCCCAACCCCATGTTACCTTTCTCTGGAGGTTCTGACTGCCAAAGTTCCAGCAGGCTGTCAGTAGCTGGGCTAATTAGAAGTTCAGGTATGATGGGCCAGATCTACATCTAATGTACATCATCATAGCTCCATGGACTTCAGTGGAGCTCTTCCAACTTACACCATTTGAGGACCTGCCCTTATAGAGCTAGTGCTTGCTCTCTTTTGGACTCTGCCGTAATGTATTAGGAGTATAGTGGGTTTTTTTGGGAAGCTGGAAGATGTGTAATGGCAAAGAAGCTGCTGACCTCATGGGGAGATTTTTTCAGAGGTAAGGACTGCAGGACTGGTTTCTGTACCTAGAAGCAGCAGAAGCATAGTTAATAAGGAAACTAGATTTCCCTAGCACTCCTTAAAGCTCTTGTTCTTGGTCCCAAAGTAGACAGCAGAGTAAAATGGTCAGACTTAAGTTCTAAACTGAACATCCCCAAATTTCTGAAGTCACTAAAGACCCTTACAACTTTCTGTAATCTTTTTTTACTGTATAGCGTATGATTGTGTAAATTTGTGGAGACTGCCATGGTCTGCAGTTCTGTTTAATACACTGTTAATACTTAATGTGAAATATATGTTGCAGTTCTCAAAGGGATAGTAAGCTGTTGCAATCTTGCATTCTTGTGGAGTGAGTGCAACATGTTCTTACTAGATATACAGACTTCAGTACTTTCTGCACATAGGTTACATTTTTGTAATGCACTTTTAGAATTAACTCTGTGCAGTCCATAGCTAGATGAGATCATCTTGTAATACAGTATTTTATTCTACAGTTGGTGAATATTGAACGGATATACTCGTAACTGTCATACTCTGGGAAACAAGTTTTCCTTTGTTTTGTATTTATTTTCTTTATGTCCACTTTTTCCTGGAGGTTAAACAGACCTAAGGGCACAAATTCAACCCTTAGTTACACCTGTAAGGCCTTACTGACTTCACTGAAATTGTGTCAGGGGAGTAAATATTAGGAGGATTTGGCCCATTGTGATTGACTGTGATGTATATTTTTACTTTTCAGTTCTTATAATTAAGCATCAATCAGAATAAAATTATGTGCTGGTTAAATGTGTAGAGCAAGTATAATTTTTGAAGCTAGCTACTTGCAGATCCGAAGAAAATTAAGATATAAAAACATTGGGCCATATTGTGTCATTGTCTGTGTGTTTTTAAAGCTGAACTCCCTCTTGAGTCAAAGGAGATTTCTGGCAAAAAATCTGTGGCATGGTATTGCTTGTTGAGCAATAACTGATACCTTTTGGCCTGTAACTTTGAATTAACCAGTATTGCTTTGCTTTGGAAGGATGGCATGTTGAAAGGTTAAAATTAAGAGCCATCTCTATTCAACCATATGCTTGTGAAGATCATTCTGTTAACAGAAGAGATAATCTAAAGAGGAAGATGGCAACCACCTGCTAGACAAGTCTCTCTTGGCAGATAATGTATGGAGTGACATTGACCTCAGTCAGAAGCATAGAGAATACTGCAATTGTGCCTGAGAGAAAGACTGGTTCCCTAAAGCAATGTGCAGGGATACTCATTATCCTTTTTGGACCAGTTTTGTGGAGTGAGAGGAAAGACTATAAAAATATTCTACGTCCTAATCAGTAGTGCCATCAAATAGCATAAAATAGCATGGGCAATCTATCTTATCTGAGACTTTAAAGCCATTGGGTGAGATCCAGACCTGGCCTAAGCATCTCTGCTAAAGTCAGTAGAGTAGGTGCTTGAACTTACAGCAGTTCTGCATTTGGCATACAGTCCATATGTACTTAGATTTTAGTTTTAATTTTTTTTTTCAGTAGGACCGCACATCTTAAATTAAAAAGCCAGAGCCATAGATGGTAATTTAATGTATGCGGGTTGCTTGGTGACCTACGTGATGCCAGGAAAAAGAGGCGAGATGCTTTAAGGTGTTATGAAGGAAGCATTATCAAGATGGGCTAAGCCCCCAGAGGGAGTTCCAGTGTTTCATAGGCAGCTCTGGGGATAAGTGGTTAGCATCTGAGGCACCATCACTGTAAAGCAGAGGTGGGCAAACTATGGCCTGCAGGACCGTTCTGCCTGGCTCTTGAGCTCCCAGCTGGGGAGGTTACCCCTGACTCCTCCCCACTGTCTTCCCTCCCCTACAGCACACCGCGCCACCAGCACTCTGGCCTGCCACTCCTGCCAGGCAATGGGGCTATGGGCTCCTGCTGCTCTGCTCAGCATGGTAAGGGGGTTGGATAAGGGGCAGGGGGCTCCAGGGGGCAGTCAGAGGACAGGGAGCAGGTGGCGGTTGGCTGGGGTGGAGGTTCGAGGGGGCAGTCGGGATGGGGAACATGGAGTATTGGATAGGCATAGGAATCCTGAGAGGGGGCTGTCAGGGGGTGGGGGTATGGATAGGGGTTGGGGCAGTCAGGGGACAGGGAGCAGGTGGGGTTGGATAGGGAGTGTGATCCTGGGGAGCAGTTAGGGGTGTGGGCATGGATAGGGGTCAGGGGACAGGGATTGGGGTGGGGGTTGGATAGGCATGGGAGTCCCAGGTGGGCCTGTCTTGGGGTGGGGGTGTGGATAGGGGTCAGGGCAGTCAGGGAGCAAGTGGGGTTGGATGGGGGTAGAGTCCCAGGGGGTGGTTGGATAGGGGCAGGAGTCCCGGGGGGTGGTTGAATAGGGGAGCAATTAGGGATAGGGTGCTGGGAGGGGGCGGTCAGGGGACAAGGAGTGGGGGGGGGGGTTTGGATGGGTTGGAGGTTCTGAGGGGGTCAGTCAAGGGGCAGGAAGTGGGAGGGGGCGGATGGGGGAGGGTCAGGCTGTTTGGAGAGGCACAGCCTTCCCTACCTGGCCCTCCATACAGTTTCGCAATACCAATGTGGCCCTTGGGCCATAAAATTTGCCCATCCCTGTTATAAAAGATGCTCCAAAGTTTTATCAAGCTGGAAATTTAGAGCAGTTTCCAAATCACATGTGGATGCTCTTCAGCTGAATCACTTGTGGCCATTTCTAATTAGTGGAAGATGACTTTGCAGTTCTGCTCTGGTGCTGAGGAGATACGATGGAGCAAAGTACTCAAATTGTGCATTGATCGTCTTGTCACATAGCTGCCTGTTTGCCTCAGTGTTACCATTTCCAGTTTGGGGACCAGCCTTTTATAAAAGCATGAAGCTAACTAAGTTTTGTTAAACTTCTGTATCTCTGTGTGAGCCAGCTGGCGTTTTCCCTGGCATTCTGTCATATCGACAACAACAACAACATAAAAAGCACAATAATGGGCCTCTCCTATAGGAGTTTCAGTTCCATATACATCTCATGAAGTCACCTATACGTGGTCATTTGGAACATTTGCCTCATCTCAGCTGATGTCTCATTCTGTAATAATATATCTAATTTGGTTATAGGCATGTTTTCAGTATCTGTGCAAAACTTACATGGGGGACAAATTTTTCTCTGGTTTCCCCCAAATTGGTGCAGATGGAAAGATGGCAGGAAGCCACCTCTGGCCTCATTCCCTCAGGTGTAGCTCTATCAGTCCTGAGGATCTGGCACAGAACGTGGCTTGAAAAATAAGATAATTTTACCGTCCTGGATGTATGCATCTACAGTATGCAAGCTAAAGCCATGATAGGAGGAGAGCAAAAGCTTACAGCAAAGTTGGTTGTCAGGTTGAGGAAGCATTGCACAGTTAGCATCTGATCATGATGCACCTGACTTTGAGATCTGTTGATGAAAAGCACTACATAAGAGCTAGGTCTTATTATTGATTCACAATTTTTGCACTTCTTGAAGCATGAGAGGACTGGCCAGTGCCAGAGGGCAGCATATTACAGTTGAAGAACCATTGCTAACTTGTGTGTGTGCGCGCACGTGCATAGTGGGACGCTCTCAAGCATCATTGCGACTGTTCCTCACCTAAGCTACCTCAAGCTTGTTGATAAATCTATGGATTCTCACCACATGCCCGCGCCAAAGCCAGTGACCATCTCAGCACTGTTCCTTTGTCTAGGAATGTGGGGCAAAGAGCCACCTTCGGAATTGATACCAGGAGGTCGTTAAAGTGCTACACCACATTTACAGGCTTTGAACTCTTAGACTAAATATTGTTTTCAAGTCTAGCTCCCCACAGGCTACTTGTTAGCTGGTGAGCAGTAGTGCTCTCCTTTTCATTAGAGGGAAATACTTCTTTCACTGGAGAAAAATGTGCTGTGGTTTGTACATAGCAGTGGGGAGTGTTCAGATCAGCTAAAAGACTGCATCTTTGTGTGTGTTGGTGAAGAGGCGTGGGCCAGCAGGGAGAGAGATGGAGAGAGCATTTAAAAGCATCAGGTGATTAGTATTAGCAGGATAGAATGCTCAATGCCATCATCACAGTTCTGAGGAAGCAAGGCATACATTTTGAGTGGACCCTATACAGCCATGTAGGGAGGAGCAAAAAGCTTTAGATGTGTCTCAGTCACTCAGTAGCTACTCAGCTACTTATTGGCTACTCACAGTAGCAGTGTCTGAGCCCTAGAATGTACAGGAAACATGAAAAGGTGGGAGTCACCATACCATCACTGTGATTATTTTGGGAAGCATTTGCTGTACTTAACGATATCATCCACCTCTTAGAATTCGTATGGCAACTTCCACCTTTTCATGTTTTCTGTCTGTATAGATACGTCTGACTTCTGTGTGTTCCGTTCTATGCATCTGATGAAGTGGGCTATAGCCTATGAAAACTTATGCTGAAATAAATTTGTTAGTCTCTAAGGTGCCACAAGTACTCCTGTTCTTTTTAATGTTGAATTGTAGAATGGACAGCTGGGTACATACCAGAAGAGAGAAACAAACATACTAAGGAAAATATAGCTGGATCTACCATATATGGACCACAAAACCTTATCCATCCAGGAATACCGTTATTTTGTAGAAGCTCAAATTACTTTCTGGGCTGGAGAGGAGGAACCAGTTTACAATGTAGTGTATAAAGCTGGCACTACAGCAGTAGTTATCAAACTGTGAATCTGGACCCCAAAAGTGGGTTGTGACCCCGTTTTAATGGGGTCACCAGGGTTGTCATTAGACTTGCTGGGGCTTAGGGCCGAAGCCAAAGTCTGATGGCTTCAGCACTGGTGCAGGGGCTCAGTTTACAGGCCCCCTACCTAGGGTAGTGGGGCTCAGGCTTCAGTCCCTGTCCTGGGACAATGTAGTAATTTTGGTTGTCAGAAGGAGCTCATGGAACAGTGAAGTGTGGAAACCCCTGCAGTACGTTAATTTGCAGTGTTTCTAAATTAAATTAAGTCAATCTCGGAACAAATGACAATATTTTCTCCAATGAAAACTTTTAATTTGACAGCTCTAGTGTTTAGGATTTTTTTTTTTTAAAAAAAGTAAAATGTTGCCTTATGTTCCATGCATTACTTTGTGAAAATTGCAGAATGTGCTTTTACACACAGTCAATTTACACAGTATTTCCATAGCAACCTCACCTTCTCATGTCCTGAGGCTATAGACATCAACAGATGACTTTTAAAACTAGAAAGCCTTGGTATGTATGTTTAATTACAAAACACAGAAACAAAGAGGGGAAGCAGAGCAGGGGCCAGCAGCTTGGAGACGTGTCCGAAGGACGGTCTCTCAGTGATGACTAGGCAGAAGTATCCATGATGAATATGTTGTTGTGACAAAATTGCTTGCATACTTGAGTATTGGATGGTTGGTTACCTGAAGCACATGTAAGCTCTTTCCTGATCTCACTGCTCAGAAGGCCAGTGCAAAGCCTATCCACTGCTGACTCACTGTTTCAGGGTTCAAGTGTGTTTTAGTGCTTTGTAGCCCTTGTGGTAGCCCTCTGCACACAGGTTAATTTCATCCTTGTATAGAAGTGCCTAAGAAGACAAGGAGTTAGTTAGCTTTCTCATCCGACTGCCAGGCAGCAGGGAAATAGTGAATTAGGCTAGGATCTGAAGGTCCACTCAAACATTTAGAAGACACACAAGAAACACTATGAAACCAGCTTCCATGGCACTTGTGAGCAGATAAGCTTTTGAAGAGCACAGCTCCACAAAAGGGTGAAATCCTGGCCCCATTGAAGTTGGTGAAAGTTTTGCTATTGACTTCAATGGGTCCACAATTACATTCCCAGGTGTTAGGAGTCTGGGTTGCAGCCCAACGTAGTTTTGTTTTTCATATGATTGTGTAAAATCTGTTGGTTAAACCCTGTTTATGCTAAGCTCCTGTCAGCCCCTGGCCACCTCTTACCTGCATCAGTGCTGACACTTGCACATGAAGTTGTTTGAATTTGATCCTGCAAAACCCTGATCTACTCATGGGTTTTTTTTGTGTTCAAGTTCTCACATCTGCACACACAGTTGTTTTGCATGTGCTAAGTCCCAGATCATGCTGGTACATGTGCAAACAAATAGATGGTGGGTTATAGCTTGGCTGGAAATTGAGCTCTAGGACTTCAGGTTTTTATTCTTATCTTGGCGAAAGCTTGGTTTTTCCTGCTTTGCTAGCTAACAGGCCCCTCTCCCTCCTGCTCTGGCTTGTCTCTCCAATTGCCCCACACTCTCATCTTCTTTCTCTGATGAAAATTTAGCCTTGACATTAGAAATGTTTCCAAGGGAAATTGTTGAAGCTTTAAAACCTGCCCAGACAAAATTGAGGGGTGGATTGTATGACTTAACAAGTCTCATCTGTTCTCAATACCTATGAGTCTTAGTCACCTGGTCTTTTGCATACAGCTAACTTCCAAAATTTGTTTATCCTTTACTATTTTACATTTAATCCCTTCACGTCAAAAAACAAACAAACAAACAAATAAAAAATTAGGCAAATATTTTCTTGTAGTGGATAACATTTCTAATGAACAGTAAAGTAGAAGTAGTTCAGTTTGCTTAACACAGTCACAGAACATGTCAAGTCTCTGCTTTGCAGGTAGGAGGTAAAGCTAACTGCTTACTGTGAGCAATGCCTTTGCTATCCTCTTTTATTCTGTTCCATGGCTTTGGCCACTGAATCAAACATTTAAAAGAAAAAATTGTGGAAATGGGCAACCTGCCAAAACCTTGTCACTCATTAAATTTGCCTATTGAGCTCTTTTTAAAGCTCTTGGGAAAATTAGCATTGTTCTTAGGAAGCTGATCATCAGTTTTCACTTACTGTAGTATTTTTAATAAGGCACTTTTCTGAAGGATAGCTCTGTTTGTACTGAACAGAAGAGGCAAGGTAGTGGAATAATACTCTCTGCTTTCAGGCTGTCAACATATATTTGGTTTGATCTCTTATGGGTTTGGTTTGATCTCTTATGGGACATGGGGGTGGGATGGTCTAATCTAGCAGAATTTTTCATGACCCATAAACCATTATTATAGTAATAAATTGCTGCACTAAATTAACATTATGTTAAATGCTTCTCACATTGTGATTTGTGACTAAACATGGCTTGTAACAGGGGAAACCACTTCAAGGATCATCATACCTATATGGAATAAACCTGGTTAGCTTTCTCCTCTGTCGTGAACAAAAATACAAATTGATTGTGATAACACTTTGCTGTTGGTAATAGTATTGAAGCCCCCACTCCAAATGTGCTTACTACTGAGATTATACCACTGGTCCATAAACTCAGCCCACTCACCAAGATACTTGCAAATACCAAAATCCAGGGTTCTTATATGGTAGTCTCTATTTCCTTTCCTGAACAATTGTGCGGAGTGGCAGTGCTGTGTTCCACATCAGAGGTGGGTAAATGACCATTGTCCAGGCAATTTGTAAACCGTTTTGGGGAGGAAAGATGCTACTGTAATGACCACCAATATGAGTCGCTACCTGGGACTGATCAGGGACTTTTGGTCTAAATGCAAAATCTGTACTCTTTGAGCTAAAGGTGTTAGTGCAAAGAAAGACAAGTGGTAAAACTCTTCAGGTACAGCGTGTAGCCATGGATTATTGTCCTTGTGAAGGCAGGTGGTATGCATTTGTTCTTTGGGTCACTCCATGGGTTTCTAACCAACTAAACTAGTATGCTCAAGGCTAGGTCTATGCTTTGATCCAGATCAAACATAATATGTGTGAAATTTGATACTCTTTCCTCCGTGCTAGTCAGGAAATTAGATAATTAATTTCTCTCTTTGGTGAGAAAAACTTCTAATGAATTGTCTAACAGGGACTGATTTTCAGATAGATTAATTATGTTTTGCCTTCTGTGGCAAGCCAAAAATTTTATACAAACAATCCAATAATCTTCATTTTTTACATTTCCCCTGAAATGAATCCAGTTTCAGACATGAGAATGAGTATTTGTCCCTTTCAAAATGTATTTTGTTCTTTTGAAATTCCAGGCATTTAAATAAATGTTTCTCTTCCCTGCTAATTTCCATATCTTGTTGCATCTATAGCAAAATCTAATCAAATGCTGCTTGCAAATCCTCTTTTGATTGCTGCAGCCAGTGAAAGTCAATATTCCCCTCTTTCTTTTTCTTTTCCCCCTTTTTTATATTGAACATAGCCCATTCTACTAGTCTGTCCTTTCAGGAACCCCATAAAAATAATTACTCCTCTTTGGACCTTCTCCTGTGTCCTTTCTGTATTTTGAAGCCACAAACTAAACTCAGTATTATAGTTGTCTTCACTAATGCTGAATAAGGAGAATTAGATTAAAGTATCCTGCATTAGTATTTGCAACTGCACTGTTTTGCTTACTAATGTTTAATGTTGCTCGTATTGTCACCTCTGGAGCTGTTTATACACTAGATCACCTTCCTCCCATCTGATAATTTTGCTTACAGATTCCCAGCAAGACTTCTAGTGTCTGGCTTCAGAGGAGTCTGGTACCTACCTTCTTGACCAAGAGAAGAGCAGAGAATACGAAAAGAGCATAAAATGGTGGATCCTCAAATTGTGGGTAGGATTATTTGGTCACTTGGGAAAAGGGCTTCAAAACAATTATATCATTAGAAAGCATTACTTCCCCTTCCCTTCTCCTCCCCGCAGTTTAGCTTCCCTTAGTCATTTTATCTTCTTCAGTTTAGCAATTTATATCTGGGATTGATAGTCCCTCATTCAGCTGATGCAGTGCCTTACTTTGCAGGTGAATGTTCCTAAGTTTCTTGTGCTTTCCAGTATTGTAATTATGTCCAGCTTTTGTAAATCTTGTGTCTCTTTGCATTGATACCAAGTCCATTAAATAGGAAGAGGAGCACTGACTTGAAAGAGGAAATGGTTGTTAGTTGCTGGTGAGGTGTTTTAAATAGTATTTTAGCCCAGATTTGCAAGGGACACTAGTTAAACTGTATTCCTCTGTCCAGTGTCAGATTAAAAATAGCTCTTGGACTAGCTAATACTAAAATATGGAGATATGCATATGAAGAACTCCTATCGATTGTTCCTGGTTATGAACAAGATTCAGTCCTTTGAGGGTTGGACTTTTCTTTTTGCCTAGCTTCAGACTCAAACTCTTCATCTTGCAGAAGTATTTGAGACTACTTTATCAGCCCTTAGGCCATGCGTAAAGGCACATATGTTTTGCTGAGCTGAGAGAACATGGGAGTACTCTGGGAAATCATGAAATCTTTAATTCAGGAAAGCACTTAAGCATGTGCTTAATTTTAAATTTATGCTTAAAGACCTTTCCTGAATATAGATGCTTTCTTGAATTGGGGTCAAAGATTGGATATATATTTTTAGTTGGTGAATTAAGATTTACGTTAATTATTGGGCAGAGGATGATTTCTGCAGGAGTCTATTTGTGTAATTATATTTTCAAAACATTTTGAGTAACACATAGAGTGAAAGACTGGCCTGCCATTTTAAGGAACATATGCAGAAATTAAAAGTAAGATACTTCAGGCATATTAAATAAATATTGATAAATTAAAAATGCCTAAAACAGTTTTAAAGGAAAATGAATGAGCAAGTGACCATTGAGTGTGTCTCCATAGTATATGGGAAAGATGAGTAAACTGACTAAATTTTGTGTACATCTGAGGTACACAAAATATATTAAGAGAAAAACACTGATAGCGGAAGCCATACCAACTGCAACAGGTAAGACTGAAACACAGCTTTCATTAGAAACCTTTTGCAGCTTCATGTAACATTAGCCAACAAATTCTTTTTGGGTCACAAGTTTTTCATTCCTGGGCATCAGGCCACGTGAATTTTTATGTATGTGAAAGGTTTCAGCAAAAATCCATTCAGTCATCCTTTTTTTTCCAGTTCTTTCACACTATAGGAAGGCTGATGAATCACCTATGCATGTATAACTCAGCAGTTGAACTTGTTTTGTTTTGTTTTGCAGAGTGCATGGAGGCTGAAAGAAATTTATTCAGTGCTTTAAGTTATGAGTGTAGAAAGTTACTGCATGTATGTGAGGCAGGTCTGTTAGATCCCTTTACTTCATAGGTTGTAAGTGACCATTATGGTCATTGTTTGATTCCAGCGTGACAAAAGGTGTCCAGTCTAAATTTAGACTTCTTGTGAGGGAGAATCCACCACATTCCTTAGTAAGCAGTTCCAGTGATTAATTACTTTCACTGTTAAAATTTGCACCTAGCGGCTGTAAATATCAGTACTTTAAAGGTCAGGAAACAGAGACCCAAGAGTTTCAAATGCCCCCAAACTATCATGTGTTACAATTTGACATGCTCAGATAATCTAAGTGGTGTTACACTATCTGTTGTGGTATTGTGGAGGTAGCTTATTTCTATTGAAATAAGCTTCCGCAGTTGAAAACTGCACCTTTCTGCATGAGTCATTTTGGATAATTCTCTGAAAAATATCCACTCAATGTGCAGCAGCAGTTAAAAAAAGCTAATAGAATGTTGGGAATAATTTAGAAAGGGATAGATAATAAGAAAAAAATATCATATTGCCTCTATATAAATCCATCTTGAATACTATGTGCAGACATGGTCACCCTATCTCAAAAAAGATATATTGGAATTGGAAAAGTTTTAGAAAAGGGCAACAAAAATTATTAGGGGTGTGGAACAGTTACATTTAATGAGAGATTAAGACTGGGACTTTTCATCTTGCAAAAGAGGTGACTAAGGGGTGGGGCATGATAGAGCTCTATAAAATCATGATTCGTGGAGAAAGTACATATGGAAATGTAGTTTACTCCTTCTCACAACAGAAGAACTAGGGTTCACCAAATTACATTAATAGGCAGCCAGTTTAAAACAAACAAACAAAAGGAAGTGTTTCTTCACACAACACACAGTCAACCTGTGGAACTCCTTGCCAGAGGATGTTGTGAAGGCCAGGATTGAAAAAAGAACTAGATAAATTCATGGAGGATAGGTCCATCAGTGGTTATTAGCCAGGATGAGAAAGGGTGGGGTCTTTAGCTTCTGATCAGAATATAGGAATGGGTGACAGGGGGTGGATCACTTGATGAATACCTTTTCTGTTCATTTCCTCCAAAGCACCTGGCATTGGCCACTATCAGAAGATAAGATACTGGGGTAGATGGACCTTTGGTCTGACCTGGTATGGCCATTCTTATGTGAAATCTCTTTTGCAATTGAATCTGGTGGCTAGTCGTGTCTTCTTTCCTTCTCTTCAGCTCTTGTTGGCTTTTATTGCACTAAAGAGGCTGTAGGCACAAGATTTGTCAGACTTTTCTCATTGGGCCTGGGCAATGCATGCAGAATTATGTGACTCACCCAAAAT
Organism: Dermatemys mawii; assembly: GCA_007922305.1. Taxonomy (NCBI): domain Eukaryota; kingdom Metazoa; phylum Chordata; order Testudines; family Dermatemydidae; genus Dermatemys; species Dermatemys mawii. Next base: position 13,279,235 of record ML677358.1, on the reverse strand, counting down.
CCATTTTTGAATATTGTTGGCTTAGTTGGCGACCAGCCTTTCATATGTTAGCATGACGCTGGGTTTAGATTGTAAATAACTGCTGTAGTTTATTTAATTTCACTGTACTGAGAGTTTATAAGGCTTATGCCACCATTTTGTCTAATTAACTCTGATATACTACAAGCTCTGTGCCAAAAATATATATAAAGGCTCTAAATTCAAGATGGTGGTAGCATTTACATTTGCCCATACCTAATTTCTGTTAGAAGACATGCAAGATAAGCAATTGCTGATAGATCAATATGGTATTTTCAGAAAATCAGTTGTTTAGGATCAGCAAAAAGGCTGAGGGGAGTTGGTGGAAAAGGCTGGTCCTCAGCAAATTTCTGGCACCAAAACAACTGCCTCTATGGTTAGTCTCTTATAATAACCTGGATTTCCATTAATGGAATACCTGATAGGCAGATAAAGAGTACTACTTTCTCTGTTCTAGTTTGGGAATGAATATTTTCTATGCTCTTCTAGATTCTGCTTTTTCAAGCTTAGAAGAAACAAAAGAGGTTAAGCACCCTTTGGCTGTAAATTAGAGTGTCATTATGAAAACTGCAGTGGCATCTAAAGTAGGAAGTAAATGTTATGTTCCCAAGCTGCTGATTAAAGCCAGGCAAATTTACTCTTGTTTAAAAAAAAATATGGTGTGTGTTAAAGGCTGTAATTGGCTCTGGAGAAGGCCTTTTACTTGTGTTCCCCAGTCATGGCTGTCTGCACTTATCTCATTCTTGGCATCCTCTCATTTTCAAATAAGACGTGGCAGTAAAGTATTCTGAGGTCAAGCCAAAGAGCAGACTGTTGTAGGAAAAAAGTGTTTCTTACACGTTATGTTGAACTCTGAGCTGCTAAGGAATTAGGCTAATGTTTGTCCTGTAGAGTTAAAGGAGGAAGATTGTAATTAGAGTGGCAGAAAGTTCTTTGCCAGTGTTTCTGAGCATGGTGAATATGGCTGGATGAGGAAGAAGCCAGATCTGTGCCTCAATTTACCTGTTACGCTTTCAGAATCTGACTCCTTTGTGCTAGGTACTTTGGTTAAGTGCAGCAGAGAAACATCTGAGACACTAAATGGTTTCTTGCAGGGCGGCTATCATTTAGTGAAAGTTGTGTGAAAGAGATAGCCGCCCTGCAAGAAACACTGCAATTAGCCTAATTCCTTAGCAGCTCAGAGTTCAACATAACGTGTAAGAAACACTTTTTTCTGCAAGAAACACTCTGCAAGAGTGTGTGGGTTCCTTAATGTATCTGAGAAATTGGACTGAAAATGAGTCAGAGCACGTAATTTTAAACGTACATTAACTGTGGCTCAAACTTCCCTATCAACAGGGTTTTGTAGCAGAAGAATACTTCTGCTTACCTCCTGTGGCAGAGACTACTCATATCCATTAAGCTCGGTGTGTGTTTGTGTGAGGCAGCGGGGAGGTGGGGACATCTCTATTCCAATGTATCTGTTAAATGCTAGCTTGGAATATTAAGTGGAGTAATGGAGCTACAGTTAGGAAGGAGAGGACAAAATGGAAAATGAGGATTGTTCTATTGAACATATGTATTGGTCCATAAACATGTATGTATTAATTTGTGGGAATTGTCTCTGGAAAGGGATAGGATTAAAAGCATGTTCTTCAAATATAGTAAATCTGGGTTGGAATAGGAGAAAGTGGTGGAAAGACTACAGATGGCAAAGGAAGACTATTTTTGTTTGACAGCATATGTGTTTTGAAGGTTAAGAAAGGAATAGGATGCAATGTTGCATGACGGAAAAGGAGGAAAATTTATTTTAATTTTAAATCAGACTGAGTGAGGATAATATTCATGATCAGGTTTTATCGGAGGCACAAGTTCACTGGCCCAGGAGATACTGAGCTCTTAACTGCATCTTAACTGGAACCAGGAAAGAGTTTCCTCCAAGCACTGGATCTGACCTGAACCCAGAACCTGGTTCGGTTTTGGGGATCCATCTGAAATGTTACGGGGTTCAGATTAGAGGTTCTGGTTTTGCCCCAAGTCTGGTTAAAATACACATTTTCTGATCTTGCATTTCATTGCATCCGTAGAGCAAAAACGTCTCAAAAATGCATTGAAACAGACCGGAAAGGGGTGTAATTTCACATGAAGAGAAATAGCTATAAAACTTTTGTCAGGCTGACTGCCTTGAAGATGTAGGGTATTTAAGCTTGCTCATCAGGCAAGTTGCTCTAAGATCTTCTCTGAATACTAATTGTTACAATTCTAAACAAAACATCTTGTCAAGGTAATTAAACATTTGAAAATCATACCTGGGATTAATTTGGCCTACTGTTTCCTGTCACAACTGAAAATGGTCTCTGTTATGATTTATTTATTACATAGTTTATACCAAGGTTTTGCTAGGTTAACATAACGAGTCTGACAGCATACCCGATACATGAAGCAGTCCCTCCCTCCAATTTCTCATTCTGCTAATTAAAGATGCCTGTTCTCCTCCCTACCTTCTTTCTAATAAGTATCTCCTTAATGAGTTAAAGTTCTGTTCCTGGGTGGGAAAGGGGAAGAAATGTGGCAAGCTGAATATCTAATAACTGATTCACAAGGGCTTATGATTCATCTTCCATTTAAGCAGGAACCCTAATCTTAGTTCCAAGTACCCTACTCATAGAAACCCTAACTCTAGGGCAGGGAGCCCTACCCATAGGAACCTTAACCTTAGCTCCAAGTACCCTGTCAGGATATGTTAACATGTCTTCAGTTAATGGCTAAATACTATATAGGGAACTGGTATAATGAAATTATTCAAAGGAATTAGGACAGAAAATTATTTAATTTGCCTAGCTGGAAATTGATCTGAGGCCGGATTTGGTTTAGTTCTGTGTGTATAATTCCAAGATGAAGAAGCCCTTTATGGCAGATTGTAATCTTTCATAAGTGTTGCATTATGCAACAGTGTGTAAATTGCGATGGGGATGGATTGGAACAGCAAGCCCCTGAAATAGTATGCACTTAAAATACAAAGCTGACAAATCTCTAACATATAAATGAGCCTTTGGCTAGTAGAACCTGAGAGCCCGAGACTACAATAGTGGTGAGAAAAAGATGCTTTTAGGTGGAGAGAAATAGACTTATCCTGCATCGTTGAGTTTAATTCTTCTGCTTAACTAATGATCAGTTTTCATTCTATATTTCATAAATATTAATAGTAGCATCATGGATTTAATGGATCACATTCATTCCTGTCAGAATGCCATTGACTTCAGTGCAGTTATACCTGGGATTAATTTGGCCTACCATTTCCTGTCGCAAGTGAAAATGATCTCTGTTATGGTTTTTTACACTGCATTGGTTTGGCCAGGTTACATATGGCATGTTTGGAATGTAGCTGATTCTTTTAAGTCAAGAAATTTGGCAAAGCAAAAACACATGCAATGTAGATGGGAAATAGAATAAAACTCATAATTTTTTTTAAAAAATTCACTTTGCATTCCTCAGAGGTGTTCCATGTGTCTGGTTACTTTGGAAATGAGGAAAATTATCTATAAAAGGGAAAAGATATATAGTTAGTTTGTAAAGGCTTCATGTTCAAATGTTCACTTTTTCTGACCTCTGTGGCTAGGACTGTTGGATCTCTCATTATCTGATTTTATTAGGTTCAAATTCTTCCCACGCGCCAAAATTACCTAGCCCTAAGTGTGGAGTGAACTTCAAATTAGTATACTGGATGGGCATCTGGGATGTCTGCTGCTTTTCCGAATTTACGAAAGTCGCCCTCCCCCATTACTGTGCTCTAGCTTCCTACTCTTCATGTCTCATCATGGGCCTGATCCAAAGCCCAGTGATGTCAATGGAATACTTTCCATTGTCTTTGTATCGGGCCCTAAAAACAAGAGTGTGAGCTTTTCAAACAGACCTATTTGTCTGGTATTTAGCCACTTGTCTGGATTAATAGGTACAGTAACATTTTTTGCATATTTTGTCAGCCACCTTTTAAAATTGTGGACAAACATCTTTAGTTCCTGTTACTGAAGGAACGACGGGATTATTATTACTGGATACTGCTTTATCACATGTGTACACCAATTTACCCTCTTCTAGAATCTTTCTTCTTATTCCAGTGACAAACAACGCTGGACGATAGCCTTCCCTTGGGACTTTGCATCTAACTTATTTCATTCCAGCTGGTGTTTCTGACCTTTAGAACTGGAATTTTAAATGCATTTTGTTGGCATTAAGTTCTGCAGTATGCTCTAGTCAATAATTTGTTGAGTCACTCCTGTGCCTTCCAATATCTATCTCTCTTTCTCTCTCTCTCTCTATCTCAATAATGGAAAACCCCAAGAAGAGCCAGCTTTAAATAGAGGATGCAGTGTACTCTCAAGGCTTTTGACCTTTTCTAAATAAGGGAATTATTTTGGAAATGAGTCCATTTTAAGGTTTGTTAATTGACAAATGAAACTAAAGTCAAAATTAAACTGGAAACAAATCTATAAAATATCGACTTTATCTCATGGAAACAATTTAGGAATAGTTTTAATAAGGAATCGGCATGATTTGATTCTGTGTGTATGTACTTAATGTGATCCTTTCAACGTAATCATGGGTTTCCTTTGATTTTTTTTCTGAGAGTCCGTGACGGGTTGGACGCCCTTCCAGGATGCCACCTGATGTATTGGAGTTTTACTGAGCCCACCCATTCCACCAGCCTGGGCTCACTCACTCTGTCCTGCTGCACACACACACAGGTAGCAACACTTCCAGCTGCAGACAGACACAGACCCATTCAGATCCGGTCTGCATGGGAAGACTCAGCTCAGGGATTGCCCAGCGCTCAAGTGCACACACCCTCTGGAGTGTAAACCCAAAATTATATTGCCTTGCACTGTATAGAGATCTATACGGCATAAGATCATGAAATTCGCGCCCTTGCCCAGTGTGAACATAAGAACAGCCATACCGGGTCAGACCAAAGGTCCATCAAGCCCAGTATCCTGTCCTCTGACAGGGGCCAATGGCAAGTCCCCCCAAGGGAATAAACAGACAGGTTATCATAAAGTGATCCATGCCCTGCCACCTAATCCCAGCTTCTGGCAAACAGAGGCTAGGGACACCATTTCTGCCCATCCTGGCTAATAGCCATTGATGGACTATCTTACACGAATCTATCTAGCTTCCTGTGGAGGAAGATATGCATAGTCCACCTTCTTCTCCCCACTATGAATCACACAAACTGGTTATAGAATAAACAAAAAAAAAGTTTTGTAGTTAATAAAGGTAGATTTTTAGTAATTATAGGGGATAGCAAACAGATCAAAGCAGATTATTGAGCAAATAAAACAAAGCACACAACCTAAGCTTAATACACTAAATTAACTGGTTACTATTAGCAAATTCTCACCCTAAATGTTGTTTTATGCAGGTTGCAGAGTTTTTTGAAGGTAAACTGCACTGCTGGCAGCTTAAATCTCCAGGTATTCCTTTCACAGGCTAGATCTTCCTCGCCTGGGCTCCACCCTTGTCCCCCCCCAGCTTAGTTCCTTTGTCTCTTCAGGTAGTTTTCAGCAGTCTTCCTTCTTGGGTGGGGAGGCAGTGGAGAAGAGCCAAGGTTAACTCAGTCTCCAGGTTTAAATAGGATTTACATATGGTGGGAATCCTTTGTTTCCTAGGGCTGGTCTTCACTAGGTGTTTGGATCGGCTGTAGATACGCAACTTCAGCTGCGTTAATAACGTACCTGAAGTTGGCATCTCTACAGCCGACTTACCTGCTGTCCTCATGGCGGTGGCGGTCAGCAGCACGCTCCCCCGTCGACTCCAGCTTACGCCTTTTGGCGAGCTGGAGTTCCGGAGTCGACGGGGGAAGTGCTGGCGATCGATTTATCGCATCCTGATGAGACACGATAAATCGATCGCCAAAAGACCGATTGCTACCGCGCGTAGTGAAGACAAGCCCCTAGTTTGACCCCCAACCTCCTCCAGTGGAAAAATATCAGCATGCTGCTGGCCTGGGGCTCCGTTCACACAGCCAGCAGCGGGCTGAGTGGCTGAGTCTGCTACTGGTCTGGGGTCCTGGCCGCCAGCCCCGCCCAGTCTCCTGCCGGCCTTTGTGAATGGAACTCCCAACTGGCATCGGGCTGAGCTGCTCAGCCTGATGCCAGTCTGGGATACCAGCGCCAGCCCGGCTCAGCCAGCATTATTTATTTATTTATTTTGCGGCGCACGTATAGTTGAATTCACGCATGTTAAATGCGCCTATGGTGCGACTCCACTGTTTATATATAGTATCGGAGGGGTAGCTGTGTTAGTCTGGATCTGCAAAAGCGACAGGGAGTCCCGTGGTACTTTATAGATAACAGATGTTAGTCTATAAGGTGCCACAGGACTCTTTATCGTGTTTACATATAGCTGGCTACAAACTCCAATTTGAGCCTTCTAGGCTTAAAAGACTCCTGTTATTTTCTGATTTGTGCACATGCTCATGTAGAATTGTCCTTTTTATAGCTCCACTTCTGATCTGTCTACTTTCTTTCTCTCCGCCAACTATCTGTTATGGTCCCATGCATACAGGGTAGCATGTATTTGTTTACTCTGGTTTTGTTTGGAGTAAACATCCTGGTTACTCCAAATGCTTTTGCTTCTGAAAAAATTCAATTTATTGAATGTAATGAACCTTACTTGTTAGTAATCTCTGTAGCTGGGAGAAGCTTTCTGCTCTATCTTTTTTCTTTTACTTTTTTATTTAAGCGCTCTTTATTTTGGCCGTTGTGTTTTATGCTTTGTTCCCTGTGGCCCTTCATGAAAATAAGATGTTGCATCTTAGAACATCCTGTTGAATCAAACTGCCTGAATAAAATACACATATTTGTTTTATGACACAGGCTGACTATGCAAAAGAGAGGTGAGGATTGTAGTTCCCCAAGGAGTAAGGAGTGCTTATATGCTCCCTCTCCTTCTCCTTTGATCACGATGAAATAGATGAAACCCTCCTTTAATTACCCTTTCCACACTCTGCAGCAATTTCAAGCCTGATTTTTAGCAGGGCTAATGAATGATGAACAATACTAAAAAGACCATAACTAGGCAGTGCCCAATCCATGCCCTCAAGTGTCATCCTGCAACTTCTTTTATAAAGTACCACAGGTAATTTTGAAGTTTTAAATGAAACCTTTAAAATTTGTTTGTTAGTGCATTAGTATATATGGAATATAATATGCTGTTCTCAGAAATGATGCTCTGCTTTCAACTAAAAAGTTGAATTGTGCAAAGACAAAGCATCTCTGTTCTCTTATTCCTAGAGGTGCCTTTCTACGAAATACTCAGGATCCTGCATACACAACATGAGCTTTGCCTAGCATCAGCAGCTTTGTGTACACAGCTCTGAAAGTTGCTGATGCTAGGCAAGGCTCGTTTTTGAACAATAACCTGTTATATTCTGTAGACACTAATGCATTAACAAATCTTAAAGGCCTGCCTTAAACCTTTAGTATAGGGTAAATCAGAGTTAAAGGTGAAATGTGAAGACCATCACATTACGTATTAAGAATAGGGTGGGCCCAGTAATTTTCCCATGAATCTTTCCCCCCGCAACCTGAGGTAATGAACCTTGTTAACTATATAAACTAAGTTGCAATTAAATAGTAACTTTCATTTAAAGGCCTCAAAGTACATTACGTGGATTAAGTACTCTTTGCAACACCACTGTGAAGCTGGTCATTTATTTTTTTTCATTTCCATTTCACAAACTGAGAAACTCTGACAAAGAAAGTTAATTGTGAGTTGGTGATGAGTTAATGACAGAGTTAGGACTGGAAGTCAAGATTCTGCAGGAGTTCTTCCCATTAAATTAGATTCCCTCTAAACTTTATAATAGCTGCCTGCAGAAATCTACTGACAAATTCTCCCAAAGTCTACAGTCAAGCCCCCCAATAGCATGCATCTCCAGAAATGGTATGGCATGTAAAATTGAACAACTCTCTGAAGCCATCTGTGTAACCTGGACAGCATATAGGGGTTGCCTTATGAAGGGATTGTTAATTTTTTTTATTATAAATCCATACAACAAAGGGATAATCACTTCTGAAAAATAATTGTTCAATGCCATATAACTTGTTAATTATGTATATTTTATTGTATATTGTATATAATTATAACATAATTCTTCAAGGAGCGTGATTCCGATCTCACCCTAGTGTAAATCTGTAAGTAGCTCAGTTGAAATCAGTGGGGTTACACTAGTGTAAAGGGCCCAAGATTTTTAAGTCACTGTACCATCTAATGCCTGCTTAGCTGGTACTAAATATGTGATGAATTAAATACAATTCTACCTTCTTGTACTGGGCTGAACCCACAAAATCATTATGATCTGCCTGGTGGCTCTGTAACTGTGGTTAATTGAAACCTAATCCTCTCCAAGTTGTATTGATTTCATAGATACTAGTGCATAGCGAAGTTCTAATACAAAGAGAAGGGAATTAAATAAGAATAGCTCTGTGAATGTTGGTTCTAGTCAGGTTATAGGTACATCAATGTCTAGGAAGTGAAAGAAAATAAATATTCAGAGGCAAAGGAAATGTTTACAAATGTCAAGTGTATGGAAAACTGCACTGTGTAAAAATGAATAAGCAACAATTACTTGCTGGTGTCCTTTCAAGCCAAGTGATATACTTCTTAATTAGGACAGTGCCTCCTGGGATGGGGCTAATTGGCTAATTTAAGTTGGCAAGGGAGGAGATGAGAATAATCTTTTTATAGTCTATATGCTCATTATTAGAGCCCTTGAAATATAGCTGTAATTTGCTGCATTTCTTTCCAGTGGATTCTGTACATTTGCAGAAACTGTGTAAATAATTTTTCTGAGAAACCTACTTATTTTTTTGCAGCTAAGCTGCTATAATGTACATGCTGCATTAACTACAAAGGAAAAGAAAGCTTTCACAGCCTTATTAGCAAGCACCTGAGACTTGTCACCCAAATATCTGAAATTAAACAGATTACCGACCTTACTACACTAACTTTAAGAAGCTGGAACAGACTACAGGAATCTGCTGTGTCTCCAAAGGCTGATCTTGGGCCTGATGCTTTGAGGTGTGGAACAGTCTCAAGTCCCAGTAAAGTTGTGGAGCTACTGAAGAGCAAGGCAGTTTCCCTTCCGTCTGCTTGTGTCTCCTATGGAGAAAGGTGTGTAAAAGTTCAGGGCCTTGTTGCACTCTGGTCCCTCAACAAATGTGAGAGCTGTAGAGACAGGATTGATGCTCCTAGTGCTAATAGAATCTGACACTCTTCAATTCTTTGGAGAGCAGCCAGCCAGGCTTCAGAACATGACAAACTGTATTAATTGACCTAATTTCAATGGGAACTTATTTTCCTGTGGCAAAGAGTAGAGGTCAGATGTCCTTGCTAATTCACTTGGTCTTTCAGTTGCTTCCAGTGCAGTCAACCATGAGATGGGGTTAAAGTGGTATCACTCACTTTGGGTGAGATCCCAGGTGGTAATGGTAGGCCACTGTTCTTCTTTCTTGAAGGCTTTTGGCTTTGGAGTCTCATAGGGCTGATTCTTGTCATCATGCTTGTTCCATGTTGATGTGTACTGGTAGGAAGGGGCACTATGAGGCAAAATGGACTATCCCGTGTCATCAGTATGCTGATGATAGCTGACTGTTTCCTTTTCAGGAGGGTCACATGGTACAATTTTATTGCTTTCCCAATATCTGGCAGGATACGTGGAGACAGCCAGGTGGCTTAATATCAATCTGGATAAGATGGAGATGATGCTGATTCGCAGAAGCAGTTTAAGGAAGGAGGGAGTCTGATCACTCCTTCAGTGTATAGTTGCTTAGGATTTTGTAGCTATCTTTGTATATGCGGATGCTTTAATGGTTCCACATTAATATAAAAGCTTTAGAGAAAATGTGAAGTGTGGCTTTCATTATCTTTCTGTAGAAGAAGGGTTATGCAACCATCTTGACAAAATACTTCACTAAGATGCGTCTGTGACTGTCAAATCAGCAACCCCTGGTTTATCCCATGCAAAGAGTGTATTGTTAAATGTGAGATAAAAATTCTTTGAATTTATGAATATAAAATACCAGGGTTAAATCCAAGTATGCTCATGAAAATTTGAGTGGGCTTTTAATACACCCTCCCTCTCTATTTGACTAGTATTGTATCCAACCATAGTACCAGAGATTGCATGTTTTTCGTTTCACTACTACTAAAGATGAGAAATTAAGAGGAAAGACCACTAAACCTTAAAATACAGGATCAAGATGTGCTCTCAATTACACTGATGCAATTACATTAAATCCAATGAGAGTTTCACCAGCATAATTGCTAGAATTTGGCAGAAAGACATGGGTGATGTGTTAATATAGAAGTGGGATTTTTGGCTCGATTATAGGATGACACTTGAATATATAGTGGGTGAAGTCCAAGACAATGTGTTGTCATCATGTTATACAAACAAAATAACCTCAGGGCTCTTAATTTGCACAGTTCTGTAGACAATACTTGCCCATCTTTGCAATATATTCAGCCTTCACCTGGCAAGGGAAGGGGAGAGAGACTCTCCCAGACATATCCCTGTATTCGGGGATATCTCCCAGGTCCCAATAGGTCATAAAATGAATCTCAAAGCATGTCCTTTTATAAATATATGCTATATTCTGAGTTTGTCAAGATATCCCTATCTATTTTTCATCAGGTATGATAAGGAAGCACAATAATACCATAAAATACTTTTCTTTTATGTTCTTTTCCATCATGTGATTTCAATTGCCAGTTGATTTACCTGGATGTCTGCTGAGTACAGGAGATTCTTTGAATGTCTCTATTGTATGTTGCAAATTTTAGAATTTGGCTCATTTTACAATACTTTTGTAGTTTTTTTTTTTAATCAAAAACAAAACCAAAAACTTTTAACAGTGTGGTGGGCTCGAAGTGTGCTAAGATCCTGGTCTAACACTAGCTGTATGGTTGGGCTGCTGCCAGTGTGAATTGGGCATTTCCCATATTTTATGCTTGCTGAGTTTTGAAAAATGACATTCTTTTGACATAAAATTTAAACAAAGCTAGTATTTCTTTCCACTTCTTAAAACTGAGCCAAGATTACATTTATTGCTATATCTAAATAATGTATAAAATATTGTATATATAAAATATTTTCATTTTATTTTAAATCTTTCTTGGTCTTGTGATAGCCTGTGATCTAGGGTTACTCCTGGTTATCTGTGTATGCTAAGACTTTTGGGCCTTATACCTTGATTAGTTCAGCTAAGCTATTTTTCTTTTCACAGGCCTTGAGGCCTGCTTTCACTTATACCTGTACTTTATGTAGCAAGTAATTATACCTACAGGTGACATTGGAATCTCCTACTAAATGACAAAATAAAAATTAAAAATGTCCAAGGATTGACTAACATACATAACCTATTTTGTCTCAACATAAAGCAGCTTGGCAGAGGCAGTATATTAAAAAGAACAAAGATGCAATTTATCTCAGATTCAGGATGAGAATTGTAATACAGTCTTCCTGATAACTGTTCACCCACCAGCAGGTAGAAGACAAATGAGGTAATCTCAACATAAAGGTGCAGTGGACAAGCTGTATGTTGCGTGTAAAAGAAAATATAAACTATAACATTATTCCTTCAGTGCAAAGAATGCTAACTAGTACTCCGTCACTGTACTGTATATGCTTTGACTTCTAGAGAAGTGATTATTTTACAGATAAAAATAATGACTTCTCTGTATCCCAAAACATATATTTTCTCTATATATCTATATCAATATAGTATGTGTGGATGTATATCCAAGCAATGATGCATATATCTTTTAATATATACTTTTTCACTAAGTGAAAGGTATTGAAAGTGTTAGGGCATATGCTCTGCATTATCTCAAAGACCCAAATCATCTTCCCTCATAATTCTTCTTTCCTTTTACCTTTCTAAATGCTTAATAGTAAATCTTCAGTGCGGAGCACTCAGATTTATTCCTAAATCCTTACACTGACAATTTACTCATTAAAGTTGAAAGCTTGGATTTAATTAAAGCTGTTGTAGAAAAGCAGTCCTTACTCAGAGACAAACATGAAACTCATAACATTTATCTAACATTTGTCTTAACTTTTGTGTGTATAAGGAGATGGGTACATACTAGTTTGCCATTTAGTCTTCACCAAAAAACCTACATGAAGTGCTTTCCTGGGACTGTTCCCTCCTCTCTCCCTCCCTCACCCCAAGTTCTCAATTTCTGTGGCTATTTGTTTAGTGTCACCCTTGCATGCAGATTTGACTGAGTGCTTTTGTACTGTGACCCTGTCACAACGTGAAAAATATCTGATGATAACTGTGATGTAAAGGGATGTAAAAATGGGTATTGTGACATTGATTGAGTGTAGCTTGTTAGGATTGTTGTTTTCCCTACACTTAATTATCCTGTTAAGCAAACAGTTTGGATAGGCTAATACAGTTTACAGGCATGGAGCAATTTCATGTATACAAGATAATCTGCAACTTCAAACAATGTCTGGGGGTGGGGAGAAATTATTCTGAAACACTCATTATGTGATTGCAGACTAAATGGAAAGATTAAGATCATGTGTCCTACTGACAGAATGTAAGAGTCACTAATCCCTTTGAAGACCTGAAAGGGAATCTACAGTCTCATTTGATTATGGATATATTTTGCAGATACGGATACTATCTTAGTATCCCCACAGTTCAGACAGACATGGAGTTCATATACTGAGGTGAGCTGCCATTGCAGGATTTACACAGAGCTTTATTTAAACTCTCCTGGTAGGGGATGTTGCCATATTGCCAACCTCAAGTACTTAAGAATTGTGAATCAGATTCCAAAAAATCAGGGACTGTCTTAAAAAACATGAGATTTAAAAAATGATTTTCATTTTAAACTAATTAAAAATGAGTTCTTTCAGCTTTTGAGCCTTGCATATGCACTTCGGTTCCGTTTTCAAACTTTTCTCCACAACCAGGAGGGCTAGAAACTTACCTTTAAAAAAGAAAAAATTAAAGCTGAGATTCTCGTATATTCACATAATTCCAAGAACTGTGGCTTTATGAAAAAAACACTGAAAATCCTGAGACTTGTGAGAAAACTGTAAGAGTTACCAATGCAGTGTTGTGTGAGCACAAAGATGACGGACTCAATGTACTTAAGAAGAGAACTAGAGAATGACAACTTCTCTGGGAGTCTTTTTATTAAGTTCCTCCTTCAGCATATCCAGGTCCTCTTTGGGAACTGAAGGACCAAGAACTCCAAGTTAAACTCAGCTCCACGGAATCTGTACATTACCTAACACAATATGACCCAGACGTAGTATGGATCTCCAAGAGCTATAAAGGGGCCTTGGTGTAAATGAGAACTGTGCATTGACCTCCGAAGAATCCTGTTGTCCTATGAATGTATAGAAACATATTGACAGTGATAGTGGAGCATAAGGTAGTAACCACTTCAAGCTACAATGAAGACCTATATGCTTTCCTATGATGCTGACAATATCTGAAGTGTTTGAATTGATTATTTCAGTGGGATGCACTGTGTATCGCCGAAGTAGGAATGAGTTCCAGTGGCTTTTTTTATTTTAGAAAGGCTAGAATACAAAGTCCACTCTCTTGTTCCACTCCTTTGTGTGTTTGGGTATTGTAGGGTTCACCAAACCAAATGGGAAACCAATTGGCTCAGCTTTTGCTGGTGCTGAGAGAAGTGTGTTTCCTAACCGGTGTTCATGGATTGTCCGTTCAGATGAATGGGGAATGTCAGGACTCACAAGATACATCTGGCCAATCTAGATAAATGCTTTCACTGGCCAGGGTCAGGCATTTGCAACATCAATCAACAATGAAGTGATTAGCAGTGTTGGCATTTAAGCTTAAGCTTCAAATAGTGAAACTCCAAAGTTTCCATGTGCAACCCACACACCTCCTTGGTGTGATGTTCTGTCCCATTTAGGGGCACCAAGACCACTTAGGAAGACAAAGAGATTAATGAGTCTGCTCTGCAGCTTTAGCTAACAGCCATATGGCTTTTAGTTCAGGCAGTAGAAGCTCATGTATCTAGCTCTAGAGGTCCCAGGTTCAGTCCCACCCACCAATGACCAGGGTCTGCAGTGTTACACATGCTATGAAGATGAATGGCATGGCTTGCACCTTGTCCCAGTGTTATGGATCTAGTCAGTCATACTGTAGATGCTGGGAGAAGTGTTTTCTTGCAGAAACAGCGTGAAAGTTACATTCTCTCCCCAAAGAGCTGGATAGTCTGTGTTTAAATGAAAGATTTAAAATACAGAGAAATGTAACTGGCAAAAATGTAGGCTTGAATCTCCCCTTCCAACTATGAGAGCAGAGGGTGCAAACCTGTGTAGAAATAAGGAGAGTAGTGACTATGCAGACTCGAGGGGGGCTTGGCTTTGTGGTCTGAATCCAGACCATGGAAACCCCCTCAAGCAAACTCTATGGGTTTTAGGAGTGGGAAGTACAAGGTCATGATTGCATGGATCCAGAGGGCACAGCTGAATGGTAGATGCTACCTCAACTACCAGTAGTCTTTCATTTGGAAATCTACTGACAGTGCTGGCTGAGAGGCATTTATTTGCTCTTCAATCACCTTCAGGAGTCGGTGGCAGTACAAATATGTCAGTAACTTGGTAGGATTTTTCCACAATAAAAGGCTCATCTTTTTGTAACCAGTTCAAATAATGCAGATAGCAGAGATTCCTTACAAGTGACAGCAATAACAGGAGCCTTTCCTGCTTGGATTCTGTTCACCTTTACATTTCAGGAACACATGTGACTCCAGCAATTCCAGGGTCCATTCAGGAATGATATTACCTTTAACTACAAGTGTATTCTGTAAGGAAGCAGTTTCTGCAGATTTGAGCCAAATTGGATTGGACACAATCTCCTTGCTATCTCTGATTCATTGAGTCCACGCATTCATGAAGCCTTTTCACTTTAATGACATTGATTGATTCATTTTATTTCCCCTCTAGAGAAGTTAATGCCAGCTGTATTTCATCCTCCCAGACAAGCATTTGTTCCAACATGCTGTCCATAAATAAGTCTCCTTGCTGACCCACCTCAGGTTGTGTTGGCAAAGATGGTACTGGTTCCACCCACATTTAGAAGGGCAATTTAATTTTTTTTTGATGCAGTCTGCATTGGTCAGCATTTTGAGGCTTTTCACTTTTGCCTGACCATGGAGTGTCAGTTACCTGCTAGGTAAGCTAGAGTTGGTTGGGACATTTTTGTGCTCCAGAGAGCTTTATGATAAGCCATCCCCTGGCATCTTTTTGTTGTTGTTGTCAAAACAGAGAACCAATCTCCCATAGAACTGTTTCTCACTTTGCAGAATCTGTACTGAAACCCTAATTCTGTTTTGGTTCTACAGAAAGTTCTTAGAATCTTGTAACAAACATACTTTCCACAGATCTCTCTCTGTTTCTTATTGCCTCACTGTTAGGCCAAAGACCAGACACCACGGTTGGGTGGAAAATAAGAAGGAAGGGAACTCTGGAAAATCTGAATGATTGTGACTGAAGAAAAACCAGCTGGACTCTGGTGAACTGTAAAGTTTAGATTCAGTGGACACATCTGGGGACTCTGCTTTAGAGCCAGTTTTCAAAGAGCCTGCAAGGGACATATATAGAGTGTGAGAGAGATTGATTTTGCTTTTAAAGTGAAAAATGCTCTTGTAGTTAAGGGCATATGTGAAAAAACTTTAAAGATGGAATGTGAGAGCAGAAGCTGCTCAGAGCCTTTCTCATTGCCAAGTCACTCTTTATAAGGAGATAAGAGAGAAACAAATAGGACATGATTGAAACAAATGGACTTGCAGGAGTGTTATGAAAATAAACAAAGAGGGAAGGATCTGTGCAAAGAAGCAAGCTCATAAATACTGGAATAACTAACTGGGATTCCCAGAACTTCAGAATAGTGATCTGAGTTACTGAGGGCATTTCCCAGTGACTCAAGCCATTTGTTAACTTGTCCAGAGATAGCTGGAACTTGCTGGCATCACTAAACTATTTAGAGAGATTGGTATCGGGCCAATTAAATTAGGTCTTGCAAGCCATGAGACAGTAGCCATCCGGTCAGCCACCAGAATGAAAGTGGTAGATGTATGGCAGATCTCAGTCTTTGAATCATGCACTCCAGTTTGGGTTGAATTCATTTTATTTTTCAAAAGATGATCAAAGTAACTAATTCTTCCTAGAATTATCACAGGAACATTTTCATAACATGACAATGCTTGAAGCTTTTATATGCTGAGGGCTAAATATTCATACTTGATTTTTCTTTATTTGCTAAAACAGGGATCGGCAACGTTGGCATGCAGGACCTCAGGATAAGCACCGTTAGCAGGCCCTGCCGGTTTGCTTACTTCCCGTTTCGCCAACAGCGGCTCCCACTGGCCATGGTTCGCCATCCTGGTCCAATGGGTGCTGCCAGCGGGAAGCAAACAAACCGGCGAGGCCCGCTAAGGGCACTTACCCTGTGGTCCCACGTGCCAAGGTTGCCAATCCCTGTGCTAATACAATATTTTGAACTTCAAAGAAATTTGTATGCACAAATCAGAGGAATATATATTTACTTGATTTGGTTCTATCTGAGCCTGTTTGCACAGGGAAATGTTGATTTTAAATGCACAAATGGGTGCATATGCAAAAATTTCATTAACAGGTTTAGAAGTTGGTTTAAAAAATTAAATTTTAAAAATTTAAAAATGACAGCTTTGATGCCTGTCAAGACTGCTCCTCTACTTGTGAGGTAACTCCCTTGTCTTCATGTGTCAGTGTATAATGCCTGCAACTGTAATTTTCACTCCATGAATCTGAAGAAGTGGGTTTTTTACACACGAAAGCTTGTGCTCTGTGCTTCTGCTGCCTTTCCTGGAGCTCCACCAGACGCCTGAGTATGTTGGGCTGCTCCCACCTTAGGCTCATTAGTCTCTAGGACGGAGATGATAGCGGGAGCGTAGAAACATTTGCAGCTGCGGGAGGAAAAAAGGAAGAGTAGTATTTAAAAAGAGACATTTTAGAGAACAAAGGGAAGACTATTTCACACTGAATCAAGTGATTCACATTACATAGCACACATGATTCACCTCCCCCTTCCCCAACGGGTGGCTAATACCAGGGAAGATCCCTCTCAGTCAAAGAAGAACAGCTCAGCATGAACGGGCCTCCACCCTCCGCGTGGCAAAGGTTTTTAAAGTACCTCCAGGAAAGCTTTATGGAGATGTCCCTGGAGGATTTCTGCTCCATCCCCAGACATGTTAACAGACTTCCAGTAGCTATAAGGGCCGTGAATGCATCCCAAGTCTTCAGGGCAAATTAAACATTAAGCACACTTGCTTTTAAACCCTGTATTGTATTTACAAAAGTACATGCACCAGAGGTGCCTTCTCTGGCTTCATGGTCTGGGAGCCCGCCTTGGGAGGGTACTGGCTCCAGGGTAATCAACAGTTCCTGGCTGCCCAGGGTGGTTGCCTGCTGCATGGATTCTTCTCCCCATACACCAATCAGATCCGTTTGGTTCATGCTGGAGCTCTTTTGCAATTCTGGGACTCCATGGTCATCTGTGCAGATGAGCTCTGCATGGTCTCCTGTGCTGATGAGCTCGCCACACTGGCCAAACAGGAAATGAAATTCAAAAGTTCCCGGGGCTTTTCCTGTGTTCCTGGCTAGTGCTGTCCAGAGCGGTTGAGAGTGCTGTCCAGAGCAGTCACAATGGAGCATTCTGGGATAGCTCCTGGAGGCCAATACTGTGTCCACAGTAACTCAAATTCGGAACAGCAATGCCGATTTTACCACTACTCCCCTTGCCGAGGTGAGGTACAGAAACCGGTTTAAAGAGCCCTTTAAATCGACAAAACCGGGTTGGTTGTGTGGACAGATCTAGTTTTATTTTGATATAACACGGCTAAATTCAACATAATTGCATACTGTAGACCAGGTCTTGGTGTGCGAAGAGAGCTTTATGGAATATTGCTAACTCCAAGTGTTCAAAAACACATAATCAGATACCCCAAAATTATGAAATAATTAAAAAAAAATAAAAATAGAGGTAAAATTTGAGTTCTTTCTACTTGTTTGCTAGTTTTTGAGCCTTGAGGGTTCATATTTTCAAGTTTTTCCATGCAACCACAAGACCCATACACTTTTTTTGGTTGTAAATGAAAGCTGAGTCTCTCACATGACTCCAGGATTTGAGGCTTTTAGAAAAACATTATATATTAAGAAACTTGCAATAAAACTAAGACAAACGATTTTCTCTGTGCGTGAAATGTGCAGGCACTTTTATACCGGGGAGAAAGGCCTCAGAGGAAACTGACTGGGAATATGCAGGATAAGCCCCTTGTTTTGTGGCCCATAATCTTTAATCAGCCTGGCTGTTCTGCCACCTAAATTATAAGTTGAAAATCCTGTATTATGATCAAAACAAAACCTTGAGTTGAGATTAAATAGGTGTATAGAGAAAGGTGGCTTTGTGACATGAACAGTTTATTATACTGGGGAATAAAATGATGTGAAATGTGGTGAATCTCTAGAGGTGAAGGGGTAAGCATTAATAACAATTCTTAGCACTTACATAGAGCTTTTCCTCCCTAGAGCCTTAGAAGCATTGCACCATTTACATAGTATTGAGGGGACTGTAATGAAATTCCATCCTTGATAGAACTAGGCAAAACAATTTTCCTGAAACCCTTTTTCGAAAAATGTGCAGATTCAGTGACACCGAAATGTTCTGTGAGTTTGGGTTGATTGTGCTGGATTGTTCAATTTGAAACTCTCTTTTGATTTTTCAGAATTTTTTTGTTTTTGGGAGGCCAATCATTTAATTTTCACATTTTCTAGAAGAAAGTTTTGATTTTTTTTAAAATTCAAAATGACTTTTTATTTTAGAAATTTATTTTAATTTAAAAAGTTTTCAAAAATGCTTGAATATGTAATAGAACATTTCATTTGCGGTCAAATTAAATGTTTAGGTCAACCCCCAATTTTTTTGTTTTGTTGTTTTTTTACTTTTTTGATTTACTACCAATTTCTTAAAAATTCATTTTTTGGTTTGACATGAAATGATTGGAAAAATAATGTTTTGGAATTGCCAACAAACTGAAAAATCAGTTATTTGTCCAGATTAGTGCTTGGACTATGGAAGGGGGTGGAGATTACTGCTTCTGTGTCACTCTTCACCTCCACAGCCAATAGCAGAAGGACTTTTGCAGGCTCCATCCTGTCACCAGAAGCTATGGACCACCTGTAGAAGTTCATGGGCAGTCATCCATGCAGACAGCATCTTCCATCTAATGGGATGGATTTTTCTAGGATCCTCTCAGTGGAGAGGCATCCAAACTCCCTGCTCCCTTTTCTCCTATCCCAGTCTCCTCTCCCTTGGCCCCATAAGCACATGCTTCTGGCTAGGTCCACCATATATGGTAGAAAGCCCAGTGTCTTTCTCTCTAGTCCCTCCAACATGACTCTCTATTGTGATTATGAATCTTTTGAAGCCTTGCTTATAATGCTATTTGAAATAGCTTTCCCTTATTGTACTGCTCTCAGTCCAAATATCTGGTCAGCCTTTCTTCAGTATGTCACCATCCTCTCCCTTTTCCCAATTTTCCTTCAAATTGTTTCCCCCCTTGTCTTAGCCAGAATCAAAATATCTGAGAGAACCTTTTCTTTCCCTACTCTTCCTATCACTGTTTGCGCTGGCGTTCTGGGTTTTGTGCTCATTTCATTATTTTAATATGTTTGAATGGCATAAAGCCTGGCCTGCTGGAACTAAAAAAAAAATGACTAAGATGAGAAATTAAATGTCTTTTAATTTCTTGGAAGATATAAAACCATTTCTCCATCTAAACGGCTGAGTGTCTGAATTTCAGTTAAATTCCCAAGCAATTAAACTTCCCACTTCCCTTAGTGCAGGGCCCACGCCAGGTACCAGCTGAGGAAGCACGTGCCTGGGACAGCACATTGTAAGAGGTGGCATCACTCTGGGAGCAGCACAATTCGGGCTCCCCCCCTATTTTTTTTTCTTCAGCAGTTCACCAACTTTTCTTTTTTTTTTTCTTACTTTCAGGGGCGAAAAAGGTAGAGCCGGCCCTGCCTTTGTGGGTTACATTCTGCATGTTTCATGATCCGTTTGATTGGGACAAGGGAAGGGGTGTATTTGAGGGATATTCTCTCATGCTTTTATTGTTACTCTTAATGATAGGCATTAATAACCCCCTGGTTGTGGGATGTTTTACTTACCTGTGGAATTTTGTTAATGACAATTTCTAGGTGAATTTCTTGGTCCAATCATAACAAATGTCTGTATGGATTGTTGTATCCTAATGGCTTGAAGTAGGCAAGCCTGATAATAAGCCTCGATATTGGGGACGTTGTTTGGATGGATTTTTGAGAGAGACAATGTTTCTGAATTACCCCTGGGAATTTTCCTTTTCCAAGGAAAATTCCTATATTTGTGATTCTCCGGAGATTTGATCAGATCTTGTTACAGAGTGTTTGGACAGTGCAAAGGGGCTGTAAAGCTGGCTCTGCCAGCCAGCAGAGGACTTTCTCAGTGTGGGGCATAGCTGGCTTTCCGCCACCCTTGCTTGCAGCCCTTGGTGTCGGATGTGCCTGGGATGGTCTGGGAGCAAGAAGCTGAGATTGTTCTAAGCACCCTTTGCCCATCTCCCAGGCTGTGCCAGCTGAGAACTGATCTCTGAGACTTATAGGGCATTTGTCTACCTAGTTTTCACAGAGTGCATGGGGCTGGAGAATGCAGTGGAGATGGACATGTTTCCTTTCTTCTAGGAGCATGGACCCTAAGGCTTAAGGAGTTCCCTACAGCAGACATCATTCCACTCCTCAACGATCCTCCCACCTCACCATTTTAAAAACCTTTTGGATAGGTGTCACCTATATTATTTAACATCTATAAATTCTATTCTATTCCCACTGCTGTTCTAACCACAAGGATGGGAGTGGGATGGTTGTTACCACTAACCATCCAACAGGACAGATATTTTGCCATCTGTTACAGGAGAATTGCCCTCCTAATGTATGGTAGTGATGTACATTTAAGGTGATATCCTTACAGTGCTATAGTTCTTTATAGTGCTGCTCACTATATATTTTTTCCAAAGTTTTTTCTCACTAGAAAGTAACAGAGCAATCCCATCATGTGTTCCTTTAGTAGGGGTGGGTTGGAAAAACAGCAAGGAAAAGGGATTTCAATCGCTCAGGGTTTGATGGCTTTTTTCCCTACAAGGTACTTGCCACTGATGGAAGCAAAATACTGGATTTGATGGGCCACATATCTGATCTGATATGCTAAGTTCTCTTCTCTGGTCAGTTTGAAAGGGATTTGTGAATCACATGGAATTTGTGAATAACTTGCTGACCTCAAGCCTTGAAAAGGCATCTCCAATATTAATTTATGTAAACAGGAAACTTTTTTCAGTCATTCAGATGTTTTCAAACTGCACATATTACTTTCATAATATTAATTCTGTTTGCCCTAAAGAAATGGGGAAATACTTTCAGCAAGCCTGCCTTATTTTATCTTTCATACTCGCATACATACGTTTTGCCTGTAAACCTATTTCCCTTTATAGGGTTGCATTATTTTGTCTTTGAATTTGAAAATCAAGTGCATCTGTAAAAACAAAAAGTAATATATAGCATTTGTGTAGTACTGCGTTAATTTGAATTAATATCTCTTAAAATATATAGAGTGCATGTTTTATGCATCACAAGATGGTAGAATTATGTGCGTTTAAAGAAAATAAAACTTATTTTCATAAAGGTCAGCTTCTAACTGGCTCCAGGTTAATTTAATTTTGATGGTACATAACAGTTCCGATAAAAGGAATAGTGCTGGTAGAAACTTAGAATTACTTCGCAAACTCACAGTATACGGAGCTTTATTTTTATAGCTCCTCCACAAAAAGCACTAGCGTTACATTCTCCTCTTTCTTGAAGAAATACAGCTGCAGAACAAGATCCTATATTATACTGCTCAGTATGACAGTCTTTTTCCACTGAATGGATCGAGTTGTTCTGTGAGACAGCGTAGTTGTAGGTTGTCAGATTAAGAATATAGGAATTATCATACCAATTCAGATCAGTTGTCTTGTCTCTGAAAGTGGCCAGAGCCAGATGCTTCAGAGCAAGGTACAAGAAAGTTACAGTAAACAATTACATAGTAATCTGCCCTATGGAAAATTTCTTCCGAACGCCAGGCAATGATTTTTTTTAATGCCCTGGAGCATGATGCTTTATAGCCCTTATATTTTTAGGTAGTCTTATGTAAATATGGATGTTCTTACTAGACTATTTTACCAGCAATAGATTAATGTTTTAACTAACTTTTTCAATCCAAGAACAGGGAACTGAAGTATGCTTATTCCAAATAGTCTTAACTTGAGTGGCATTGTAGATTTTAGATTCATTTAAGGAATTCTGGGAGTCTTCAGCTAGCAATGTCCAGGCCTCTGAGAGAGAAGGGTTGCTTAAATAGATTAGAGCTGGTTAAAAACAAAGGAGCATTGAACATTTACAGTACTTCAATACTTCAGTACTTATTAAAGAGATACTGTACATGTGACCATGCTCAGTTTATTTATATTTATCCTTCCTCAACAACTGCATCTGGAATCCAGTTTACTACCAAATAAATGACAAACTATCTGAAGTGAACTGCCTAATTAGAGAAGCAGCTTGACAGGCTCGAGTTGCCAACAAAAATTCATTTTAAGCTTTCTTTAAAATTGCTACATTTAATATAGTAGATAAACAGTGGTGGGGCTGTTCTGTTAATGTCTGGCAACAAAACTGATGCCTGTACTATCTACCCTTCTTGGCACTGGATTGCACTGTAAGTTACATTTTTCCCAAGCCACTCAAAGAGCCTGAGCCAACTTCCAATTATGTCTTCCCCTTACAAATATTTTGAGATCTCTTTTCTTTATTGTTGCTATGCGCAATTGTGGTTTTAAAATAGCTGCAGAAATAGCATCTCTCAAGTTGGGTGCATGTCTATTTGGGATCACTATCATGAATGGTAGGTTCTTCTCTCTGACACCACTCACTCTGTAGGGTTTGCATCATCTTGCATAAAGTTGGTTGGTGATAGTCTTTGCTCTTGTGGTCTAGACTTTAATAGAGTTGAATGAATAATGCAAAAAATTTCCATGAATACTCTTTCTTTCCTAAAATCAAATTCCTACTGAGTCCAATGGGACTCTTGATGTGGGTAAAGTTACTCATGGACAGGTCTTTTACATTAGATTCTAGGTAAATTATTGACCTCCACAAAAAGTAAAAGATGCAAGGACCACAAAACTGGGTCCCAAGTAGATCCCTTCAACCTGATTTAGTGCACTGCTGTTTGTGGAATTTGTCACTTTGACTTTGGTTCCTCTGTCAATACTTCATGTCTAAAGATTTATTGTAATGGGAGCTATATCGTCCAGGTTACAAGAGTTGTTTTTAAATTCCATAAATTATTCCAGAATCCCTACTTTTTTTTTTCTCTTCCATGCTGAACTGTTTTTGTGGCCAGTTTGTTAAATGCTCTGTGGATTAGTGCCAATTTAGTTATTTTTTTAGACAGTTGTAATTGGCCAGTTGGTGGGGCCAGAGATGTGTCTGTTATGAGAATCCTCCGTTGCCCCATCAGGCAGTGCAAAGCAGGCAGAATGGGGGATGAGGATGTGTTCTCTGGTATCTGAAGTTTTCCATGGAATCTCAGTTTCCACTGTATATTGGTTGACCTAGATAACTAAAGCTCAGCTATAGGTATATTCTATCCCACTGTCTTAAATTTAAAAGGTAAGCCATCGTGTATTAATGTCAAGCAAAAAAGATACTGCACAAATTGGAGACTCATAACTATGGAGAAGACTGAACTCCGACTGCCATTAGAATGCAGATATTTTCTTCAAATATACCCGTTACTGGAGCATGTGTTACTTATACGTGGCATGCCGCATGTGGTTTAAATTTAAATGGTAGCTTTCTCCTTTT
Source organism: Dermatemys mawii (assembly GCA_007922305.1). Classification (NCBI taxonomy): domain Eukaryota; kingdom Metazoa; phylum Chordata; order Testudines; family Dermatemydidae; genus Dermatemys; species Dermatemys mawii. Next base: position 13,255,201 of record ML677358.1, on the reverse strand, counting down.
TATTTTTTGTATCCCCTCATCTTGCCTTCTGTTGCTATCTTTTAAAGCTCCTGGCAGAGGTTAGATGAGCAGGTCTTTAGAGCCAACAGCAGTATCACTTTTTCAGTCAGCTGGCTGTGATACTTCATACTGCTGCTTAGAATTTAGATATCCTTTATGTACTCATATGTATACATTAAAATAACATAAAAATCCGTTCTGTCTGTTCATCTTAAAAATACATTTCTGCGGCTGCACGTGACTTTTCACTGGTTGCAAGCCACTTTCGTTGGATGTATCGTGTAGCTGCACTCAGACAATTTTAAGTATCTCAGATTGCACAAAGAATGCAGTATTGGGTTTGACTCCTTTTTTATCTTGAAGGCATACACGTAGTAGGGAGAGAGAACTTGGAATGGAATTCTTGGTTATGCATGGTGATTTTTCATCAGTTTGTTTTCTACTATGTAAATCTCTCTTTTAAAAATCCATGTGCAATCCATCAGTGGCTGATGGGTTGCAAACCCTTTGTGACGGGCTGTGAATTCTTCCTTTTCAATTAAACATGAACTCCATTCTCCTCCCTGCCACTCCATCCCTTCTGTCAGATCTCTGTGCTTCTCCCTGTTACTATAGGCTACGTTGTCCTCTTCCATGCTGCTTTCCTTCTGCTTCCATCTCCCTTCTCTTTGCTACTTCCCCATTGTTTTCCTCTCTCCTTCTTGCCATTTTGTGTCATCTGCCTTCATGCTGTATTGTCCCTTTTGTACATAAGAAGGTAGATAATTCACCTCAGCCAAATTGCAGCTTCCGGGTGACCCAGTGCATTCTCTCTTGTGGGAGGCTGGGCTAGCACAGAGTGGAACAGCTGGAGACATGAGGCTAAATCAACTTGTGTAAATAGTCATGGCTCCGTTGACGCCCATGGGTTGTAATGATATAACCCAAGTAAGGATCTGTCCCATGGCTTCCACTTCCAGTGGAAAGCAAGGATCCAGAGGAATGGGGCTTTTTACAATGGATCTTGGCCTGGGCACACTGACCTCCACACCTCCCATAGCATATAGATCTTCTACACTGCCAGGCCTCTGTTGGCTGCCCCCACATCCCTGACCTTACTATCCCTGCCTTGTGTAAAAGCCCCAAAGGAGTATTTTGAGCTACTCAGAGCAGCAGTAACTTGTGGCATGTATTGTATTATATGGTAAGTTATGCTAACTTGAGATGACACTGTGCCATGTCCCGCAGGTCCTTTGACTACTCCTCCATTATTCTAGCCATGCTCCTTGGCTGCAACTCATGGCAGATGTTGTTATATAGCCCCTAGAGCTAATTGAAAAAATTTAATCCAACCTTCTTTTGTTTTTAAAAAACAAAACAAAACAGCTTTTCAAGTAAATGTACATGAAAAATGTCTGTTTTCATAAATATGTTCAAGCTTTCATTAAAAAAGTAAAACTAAATACTATTTTGTTTTAAACAAAGACCTAAATACTGATTTATTTAAAAAAAATTTTAAATATTTTTTCATTTTCTTAGAAAATTTTTGAAGAGAAGAAAAATTACTTCCCAGCCAGCTCTCAGAGCTACCTGTCCATTCTCTGCTTTCTTCTACTTCTGTCTCCTTTGACAGCATTTTGGTCACTACACATGGGTGTAGGAAAAACTAGAATGCAGATCTGCCCCAGCCACACCCCCATTCTTCCCTCAATCAGTTCCCTGCTACTCTACCTCCAAGCTGCCTCAGAATGCTCAGGGGTTTTGCAGAAGCATTGCAGAAGCCACCTGGGCTGAGGGGTTAAGGGGAGGAGATTCAAAAAATCTATGGCCCTTTTGTGCCAGCCTAATTAGTGCTGAGGCTATAAAAAACATTGAATCAACCTCTGTCTTTGCTTATCATGGAATAAGCATGGATCTGGGTATAAAGGAAGATGTTCACTGCCAAAGGATCTTGTGAAATGTCAGTAAGTTTTTGACAATATCTCTAAGATTGTGCAAAAAATATTGAAGTACTGTAAATCTGCATATAAGGCACTCCTTCTAGTTCAGTTACCACTGAACTGACCTAGCAGACATCTAAGTGATGGCAGAACAACATGCATTCAGATTCCCAGTGATTTACAGGCTTGTCTAGCGAAGTGTTATTTTGCCTTCTGGTAACATACGGTATCTTTTATCCTCAGGGTTGTGATTGATACAGTAATGTACTGATTTGCAATTCCATGACATATGCTAGTTACAATGGCACATTAGCTTTCATAAACACAGACCTCACAGTGCATTTGGAAGAGACCATGCCAGATGACTGTCATGAAAGATATCTGAGACATCTTATTTAACTTAATACTAGACCAAATTGAGACACTTTGCAGCAGTATCTGCCAAATTATTTTCTGAAGACCACAGTCTGGCCATTTGGCTGCCAGTAAAATGATGCATTTTCTTGTGTACCAAAGCAGGGAAATGGAGTTTGTAATATTTTAAAATAGAAACTAGGAAAAGACCCTGTAGTAATTTATCAGTCTTCGGTTAGAAGAACTGTGGGTTTTGTTTTGTTTTTTTCAGAGAAATCAGACTAATTGGAAACCGAGTCCTTACATTGTTGAGATGACAAACACAGGGCCCCACTGTTTGGGTCTGGCAAAACTGTGCTTAGCACTGGCCCTGACAGGTAAGGGTAAAGATGGCTTTACATCACCTTACCACAAGGAGCAGATCTGGCTCCCAGCATTAAGGCTACTCTAGTTTAGCAGCACTCATGGGACTAAAGTCGCTGAAGGATGCTGATGAAGTGCAGCCTATACTGGCCGTGCTCGTTTGACTCCAGCATGTCCTTTAAACAGGTGCTTTAGAAGAAGGGATGATGTAAGGTGTAATCTCCATCTTATAAACATAAGCAAATTTTAAGACAGCTTTGCCTTGTTAGAGTAGCACAAAGCAGCCTGCAAGGGACCAAGAATTTGGCCCCCAGTATTTGATTATGATAGTGGCATCATGTCTTCCATAATTAAGGATAAAATTTTGTCATGGAGATCATGGAAGTCACGGATTCCATGACTTTCAGAGACCTCTGAGACATTTTCCCTTCAGCTTCAGCTCCAGCTCCATGCCTGGGGCAGTAGGCCAGAGCTCTCAGCCAGTAGAGGCCCCGGAGCGCTGAGCCCTTGGCCCTGAGTAGTCTGGCTTAGGCTTCAGTCATCCATCTCCCTGTCAATCTCCCCCTTCTCCCCCCTCCTTTTTTAAATAAAAGTCACAGACAGGTTGAAGGCTCCCTTGAATTTTAGTTTATTGCCTGCGACCTGTCTGTGACTTAAACTAAAAATAACCATGACAAAATATCCATAATATTCAGATTCTTCACCTGTAGTAGCTACCATTCTGGAGGTAATGACTTACACAGCCAGATGTCAGCATGTTGTTTTCCCCCAAGTAGTGGTCAGTGGAGATGTTTGGAATGCCTGTCTTCACCGCAGGATTTTTGTGCATAAATTGCTCTGGGGTTTATCATTACAGCCATATCAAAGGGAACTAAATGAGTTGCTGCTTCTGGGGTCCATAGACTGCTTCCAGGTCAGATCAGAGCGAAGGAGGAAGCAATGTCAGTCAGCAGATGGAGTATCAGGATATGAAAAGTTCACTCTATCCCAGTCACCCTTACACATGGCAAGGTAGAAGGCTTACGATCAAGGACTTTATCTTGAGAAGTATATCAGTTAAATGCCGTAGCGACAAGGACTGCAGCTTTTAAAACTACTAATATATCTTGAAGTAGGACAGTAGGTCATGGTTAGATCTCTTTAGTTTCTCTTGAATAACAGAGTTCACAATTCAGATGTTGGAGGATCCAGCATCAAGATCCTTAAAGAGGTAGGTCCTTTTAAACTGTAGACGTGAAAGCATATTCTCCATTCGCACGAAAACAGACATTTCAGATGCAGAATAGATAGTTGCTATGACTGACCTTCCTGTGAAATGTTTCCAAGATTTCATTGCACGATGTTTAGTATATTTTATAAATTGTTGAACTATTCCCCATACAATAGGATTTAGCAAATAAATTGGAAATTAGAATTGAGTGAATAATTCATGTTATGAATGTCACCCTTTTCTTATTTGTAATTATGTGCAAGTAGACCATGGTTTGCTTGAATTTATATGTTGTTCAAAATAATTCACCAAATAATTTCAGCCAACAACTCTTGGGATGTAGCTAGATCACAAGCAGTATTTGGTACTCAGAATTTAAACTGCTTGCTTACATGTTTATGTAAACATATATGTTTTGTGACAAAGCTCTGTCCTTATCTTCGTGGATCCTGCATTTCCTGGCGGATTTTTACTAGCCTCAGCGGCTCACTGTGACCCTCCACGGAGCCCTTCTCTCTCTGAAGACAAGGTCACAGCCTATTGAGCCATTTTCATCACAAACCAGTGAGGAGAAGCTATCCTTCCTGGCACAGTCTCTATTGTCTCCCAATCTCAGAGACTAATTAGGGGAGGCAGAAAGGGGGGGGCCCAGGCCCACCCTCTACTCTGGGCTCCAGCCCAGGGACCCTAATAGTATCAGCTAAGATGGCTGACCTTTCATCCACAAAACACAATACAATTCCCTGGGCTACTTCCCCACAGCAGTCCCCGCTTCTTCAAACTCCACTTCACCCTCACCTCAGGGCCTCCTTCCTTCTGTATGATATGTTGTCCACCACTCAGTCTCACCTTCCACCGCTCCTGACACCCACAGCCCACCTGACTAACTGGGAGGTTTTTATCTGGTTTCAGCCAGTCCCTGATTGGCTTCAGGTGTCCCAATCAGGCTAGCTGTTTCTACTCCTTTCTAGAAGGTTCTTAATTGTCCCCAGGTGTCTTGATTGGCCTGGAGTAGCCTTTCCAGGGAACAGGGACCTGCACACCCTGAGACTAATGTACCTGCCTTCCAGCACTCTCCTATATCCTTCTGGTCTGACTCCATCACAGTTTATATATTTCTGTTCCCTGGGTGAATGAGTGTAACTCTCAGTACAGAGTTTTTTATTTTAAATAATTATGATTAATATTCAAAATTTGCTTTGTATGAATATTCTGCAATATTTGCTAAAAAAAATCCCTCTTTTGGCCAACATTTCTGCCAAGAAATTTGCCAAGAAATTTCATTTACAAATTTAAACCAATATTTGCAGAAAACATCTTGCACTTTTCCCATTACTGGAATAGAAATCCTCATTTCTAGTTCTCACACAAACTCTTTGCATGTGATAACTCCACCTAGATGTTAATACTCACAAGACTACAATATGTACTTTTTCTGTATTCACTTTGAAAACAGATGGAAATCTAATTGTATACATTTCTTTCCCCTCTACTCAAACAGTGGTCATGTATTAGGACTACATCAGACCTTCAGAATTTTCAGTAATCAGCTCTTTTTAAGCATTGACTAGATGAGCACACAGTGGCATTGACCAGATGAGCACACAATAGCAAACAGTCTCTCGCTACGATAGCCTTCCATGACACTCTCTATAACCCAGCAGTGAGTGACGCTTTCTCTTTTTTCAGTTTTCTCAAGTCCTCACCTTCCCTTCACTTTACCAGATCTTTCTCTTTTTTTCCCCCCCAGAACTGGAAATCAGAGTAATCTCTCCAGCTATACTAGCCTGCAGGAATTCTTCCAAACCTCCTCTCTGCATGCTACAGATATGACTTTAGGATCACATGAAGTGTAGAAATACCATTTGTTGCAATATGTGGCATTTTGGACATTTAAAAAAGTATAGCTTACTGTTTATTGGACTAAGGTATCACACTTTGCTTCTCCCCAGTACACTTGTTGCAACAATCTTTGCTTGTGGGCTTTTTCTTTATATTGTCTTGTGGTAAAGGACTCACTCCTGTAAGCTCATATTAAAATTATGAAACGTGCCTCTGGTTCTTGTCTTTCTCACGGAATAGTTCTTCATATAAGGTGCTCTGTCTGTAGTGGTTAGAGTGCAGCGATAGAGTGAATAGTGACTCCAGTAAATGTGTGTAATTTATCCAGCTCATTTTATTTCCTTGAACAAATAGAAAAGAACAGCCACAGGAAAGCAAAGCAGATGGATCTATTGCTTAAATTGAACTGCTTCCCCTCCAGGCAGACTCCCGGCAATGCCATTCCCTGTAGAGATCTTTCACTATAACTAAATGAATACAGTAACTCCTCACTTAACTTTGTAGTTATGTTCCTGAAAAATGCAACTTTAAGTGAAACAATGTTAAACAAATCCAATTTTTCCATAAGATTTAATGTAAATGCGGGGAGTTAGGTTCCAAGGAAATTTTGGGGGGCCAGACAAAAGGCATTATCTACCGTACTGTGGTTGGGAAGTGCCCCTGGCTTACCCCACACAGGCACAGCTTGCTGCAGGCAAGGATGCTAGGAAGCACCTTTGCAACAGCAGTAGCTGCTTACCTGGAGAAGAACAGGTGGCAACTTTGCTGGGGGATGCTCCAGGCCCACCTCTTCCCATCCAAGCTCCACTCCAGGCCCACCACTTTCCACCCCCACTCCACTTCCTCTCTAGAGCACACCGCATCCCTGCTTCTCGCCGTTCCTCCCAGAAAGTCCTAAGTACCGCCAAACAGCTGTTTGGCAGCAGGGAAGTACTGGGAGCGAGGGGGAAGAGCAGGGAATTGCCGCATCTCCACTCTTCCTCTCCCCTCCACGAAAGTCCTAAGAGTGGAGAGAGAGGGGGAGGACCGGTGAAGCACTATATCTCCTCCTCTCCCTCCCAGAAAGTCCTAAGTGCTGCAAAATAGCTGTTTGGCAGTGGGGGAAGCGCTGGTAGGGAAGGAGAGGAGGCAGAGAAGAGGAACTTTTGCAATGCTTCCTTGTAAAGTCGCTGCTCTTACACAAAATCTTACAAGCAGTGGACAGAGCAGGCAGCCAAACAACCGTTATAAAGGAGCATTTCACAACTTTAAATGAGCATTTTCCCTGTTTGAGCATCGATGTAACTTTGAAACAACGTTAAGTGGGAGGATGTTAAGTGAGGAGTTACTGTACCTGTCAGTAGATTGTAGTTTATACTACTGCTTCAGCAAGACTGACAACCTAGCCCATATATCGTTTACGTTAGCATCAGGCAGAAACACAGCTAGAAATTTTAGCTTCATACATGGCCCTTCACATGTCTTCTAATACAGACCTTTTCATGCTGCATTTCCTAGTAAAGATGCTTTATTAAAAAATAAATGATTGATTGCTTTAGTGCTCAAGTATACACATCTCATTTCATGTGCCTGTAGTTACCACCTATGGGACAAAGTTTCTCTCAGTAAGATTATTAGTCTGCTCCACTTTATCTTGAAAAAGACAGTAGTGTCATTATGGGATAATTACTTTGAGACTACCATCTTTTTGTTATATTTTGGAAATGTATTTATATAGTATCTGTGTGTATATGTACACATGTTCCTGAATATACGTATATATTTATAATAGTGTACCTATGTGTGTGGGTGTGAACATTATAGATGGGGCAGGTAGTGTTACCTATAGTTAAGATTGCCCAACATTTAAACCCCTATTTTGGTTGCTTATAACTTTGGCAAATCAGTTGTCTGGGCTGAAAATTTACATGCTGGGTCTCTGCTTCAGGGTGAATTTTTTGTAAAGCTTTTCAGCAAAAATGGTTCCGTCTTTTGTAAGAATGAGATTAGGGAAAAATGTTTTGTCCATGTTTAAAAAAAAATCTTACCATTTCACTGAGAATCTCTTGCACCTCTGTACTTTGGAGCAGCAATTTCCCTAGAGTCAGGGATGTGCCTTTTGATGAATGAACCCATCTGCAGCTGAGTCAGTTTCTTCCTCCTGATCTATAGTATTTCGAAGCCAGTAGGGGGAGCCTTGTGAGCACAGGAAAGACCCTCTCTATGCTATTAAGTTCCTGTGCCCACCGCCACAGTTGTCCGCGGCAGCTGGATGGAGAAATTGCAGGGAGAGCCCTGCTCAGACCCTGCAGCCCTGGGCTAGAGTCTGTTCAGTCACTCTGTGGGGATGGTGTGCACACATTCTGGTTGGCATGTAATAACTGTGATGGGATTCTAGCCCAGACAGACAGTATTAACTACACATCCCTGATATGATACTGCAAAAGTGAATTCCTCCCTGCCTCCCCACAATTAGCATGCTTTCACAGCCCAAATAAGTGGAGGGGGCTTTTTGGTACACTGGGAAAATGAGTGTTGTTTTTTGCATTGAGGTCTGTGAAGAGTCAGAACATCTGATTTTGCTTCTCTTGATCTGAAGCAATCATCATGTTCCTGTTTGCAGAAATGTTACAGTTGCATTTTAAACTGTGTTTTTTAAATTGATGTCCCAAATAACTTCCCCCTCTTAATAGAACATTTTCATTTCTGTTATATCCCCACCAGCCTGTCTTCAACAGAAAACTTCTCCTTCCACCTGTGAACGTGAGTCACGACAGCAGCCTCCTTCGCTGAGGGACTCTAATGTAACCAAAGGTTTCATTGCAAAGTGAAGTCAGTCACTCATAACCCTTCCTGGTTTGAGGAGAGACCTAGGATCTCTCACACTGCAGTGCAAAGGGATAACTCTAAGGGCCACCAGGCCAATGCCCGTACTTTAGTGTCAGCTGTATTATACTAAATAAACGAATGACACAGTCTATTTATACTATATGCACCTTCATAAATAGACTTGATTTATATAAGCTGGTATGTTGTAACTGCTGTTTATCATATTGGTCATCATCTTGTCATTGTCACCTTGTATCTTCCCACACCCCTCATCTCCCTGTCCCTTCCCATCTTGGCAGTTGTCATCTTTTTGTTACATGTGTGTACAAGCATCAAATCTCATATTACTACCATAAAATGGTTTAGTCAGTTAATTAGGCTGAAAAGCTTATGTTTGCTCTTCATTGCTCTGTCTGCTCTGTATCATTTTAGTTCAGGAACATTCCACAGATAAGATCTAGGTCCTTCAGTGCAAAGTGATTATTCATTAAAAATACAATTCAGCTTATTGGCATTTGTTCTTCCTCTTTGCTATGACATGACCCAGATGTAAGCAGCTGTTCATAGAAAAAAATAAGGATACTTGTATGCAGCAAAGCTATTCTCTTTTTATAACATTTCAGACATGACAATGTATCTTGACGTACGGTATTCTCCTGCCCGGGATATCCAATGTCAGATGAAAGTAAGTGATGTTAACCTCATCTGTTATTAAAGTGAGTCTTCTAAATATAATTAAAGATAGGTTTACAATGTTAAAACCCACATTTTGCAGTCTGTCGTTCTGTCTGTGGTTAAGAGTGTGTCTAAACTCAGATACATTTCTGGCGGAAAAGCAGGGAGAGCGTTATGCCAAAGAGAATTCACCATTCTAAATGTACCCAATTATATTATTTTGGCTTATGGTAATGGTAATTCTCAGTAGTATTATGATTTATTGTTTGTACTATGGAGGCACCTACAGGTGCCAGCCCTGTTGTGCTAGATACTGTAGGAGTGTACAGCTTCAGGGAACAAAATACAATATTTTATGTGTGGTCTTTATCCTAGATTCATGTCTTGCTATCAAGAACATAGCCTCAAACCATATTAGCCTATGTCAGCACAAATTAGCAATATGATTAACTTCTTCACTGCTGCAGGTCACCACAACTTCCTTGTGCTAAAAGAATAGTGTCATAACTGGCTAATCTTCTTCATAACATCTATATTCTGATATATCTTATTTTTCCTATAGATCACATACTTTGTAAAGTGTTGTGATCACATGATCAGAAAATCCTATTTAAGAATGTCACCAGTGTGGTTATTTTCTTGGTAGTAAACTGGAGATGATGATCTACGTATCTCTGTTGATAAATTATTCTGAATTACTGAAATCCTTATTTTGCGGCCTGATTCTGTGAGATGCTGGGTGACCTCAGTTCCCACTAATTTCTCTGGGACTTCACAGAATCAGGTCTGAGTGTAGTTTTAGAAAATATATGTGTGCCCCAAAATATTTGGCTGTTCTTTGTATGCATATTTAAGTGGGATAGCATTAGAGTCCGGTGTGACACGCAAATTTACTCACCTGGGTACATCTGGAAATAGATTTATTTTGGAGGCTTTTTGTCAATAGTCTTTACATATTAATTTAAGCAATATATAAAGCTTAATACTCACTGACTAGAAATTTACAAGTGCTCCAGTATATATGGGCTTAAATATAAAAAGAAATTTTAATGTAAATGTTTTTCTACACATTTTCCCCCCGATGATTCACTAGTAAAATAGGAAACCTCCATTTGCACACATTTGTTACTTAGGCCAGGAATCTTGATTATTGTGGTACCATGTGCGAGCCTTTTCATAGGAGAACAGCTTTCTAGAAGAGCATCACCAGTGTGAATTTTGTCATTCTTGATCTGTTGCATTCCCATCCGCGTTATCATGCATGCAAGTCTGCAGTGAGACCCGACCATGCAGCGTGTCTTTGGTTTCTAGAATGGAACACAATGAACATTTTTGAAGTCTGTGATTCAGTTTCCTCCCTTAGGCAGAAGGGAGATTCATACACCAAAAATTGAAACTTTTAAATTTTTTTTGTTACTTATATTGATTATTTTCCAACGAAGTTAAAAGTGAGGTAATGCTGAAGGGCTATTGAGGGGCAAGTTCAGTTATCCATTCCTAGAATCCTCTTTTTCTGTAGTCTTAATGGCCCAGCTTTTTAAATGTATTTAAGTGTTGCTGTGCTTAGCAATGAAATACCTAAGTTTCATTTTCAAAAGGGATTTAGGCACTTGGGAGACAAAATCTCATTGCTGGGTGATAAGATTTAAGCTCCTAAATCACTTTTAACAAAGAGGCGAAGGCTCCTAAATTAGATATGTTTTGCAATGGTCAGTGCAGCAAGACCTGAAATACCTTTAAAAATCTGGTAATATACCAGATTCTTGGTTAATATACCAAGGTATCTCACTGCTGAGTTCCTGTTCTGGTACCAAAGTTGGGATGGGTGCTCCAATAATTGTGTGACATGACAGGTGCAGCACCGGGTGAAAAAAATAAATATTTTCGATGAAAATTTTGAAAATTGTATTTTTAAATATTATTTGAATTTCCCAGTTTTTCAGTAAAACACACATTTTCTTGTTAGTGTTCAAAAACCTGAAAAAATTCCCCCTTCCCCTCTATTTTTCCCAGTGGGGAAAAAAGGGAGACTAAAGGGCTGAGAGAGACCCTGAAAGCCAAAAGATTTTCACTTCTCAAGAAATTAAACAATTTTTTTTCTTTTTGTTGAAAAATTGGAAAATTTCGAAGGCAACAGATTTTTCCAGAAATGTTCATTATTTTTGAAAAAAATCCTTTTTTTACCAATTTTTTTTATTTTTTATTTTTTCAAAATTTCCAACTCTCTCTAGTCAGTGGTGTGCTTGCCTTGATTTCCTACTCCCAGGGTATGTCTGCACTGCAGTTGGGAGGGGAGATTGCAGCATGTGTATACCCTCTGGCTGAGGACCCCAGAAATAGTTTACGTGACAGGGGAGAGGAAGCAAGAGTTAAGATCCTTTGATATGTGGAGAGGAGCATTGTGTACAAGAGCTAGAGCAGGGGTAGGCAATCTATGGCATATGTGCCAAAGGTGGCACGCGAGCTGATTTTCAGTGGCACTCACATTGTCCGGGTCCTGGCCACCTGTCCAGAGGGCTCTGCATTTTAATTTAATTTTACATGAAGCTTCTTAAACACTTTAAAAACCTTATTTATATACAACAATAGTTTAGTTAGACTTATAGAAAGAGATCTTCTAAAAACAGTAAAATGTATTACTGGCATGTGAAACCTTAAATTAGAGTGAATAAATGAAGACTCAGCACACCACTTCTGAAAGGTTGCCAACCCCTGGGCTAGAGGCTGTCTTAACAAAGCTGAAATATTTTGTATTTTTAGGTAGGGATGCAATCTGTAAAACATAGCACAGACCTCTGTTAAAGTGTCCTCCCCTGACACCCAGGAATTTGAACTAGAGCTGTTAGTGATACCTCAGTTAAATCACTTTGTGGTTACGTTGCTGTGCTTATATGGCGTGACAGTAATTGCTCCTGAATCGAGTGAGTAGGCATACCCTCCCCGTAGGTAATTACAGCCAGAGTTCCCTATCTGTTTGTGTTCATTGAGGGTGTATGATATCTTTAAAGGGTGAATGATAGTCTACTGTGTTACTGTGGCGTGATTACATCTAGCAGCACTATGTTCTCTGATGGAAAGTCTGGAAGGGGGAACCCACTTCTTGATAGGAGTATAACCACCACCAAAGTTATGCATACCCTGTCCTGGAGTTTGGGTGTGTCTAACCTGGCTTACACAGAGACCTGGGATTGATGTCCACTGTTACATTCTTCGAATTCTCATGCTTACTGAATATAAAAGAGGCTTGGCTCAATCAAAACCTAAAGTTACAAGACTAAGTAGCCTCTGGCTTTCCAAGACAGAACAGGTTATTTCCATGAATTATAATTCTGAATGACGGAAGCCTTTTAAAAAGTTGAAATATAACTAAAACGTAGGGATCCTGTCCTCCAGGCTTTTTCAGGAATGTCAATGTATCTTATACCTTTCTGTTGCTCATTCTTCCCACCCTTCTGTTAGTCTCTCTTGTGCTTTAACTCTACAATTATTGTTCTGTACGTATCTGGGTCACAACAGGACACTCACGTTAGTGCCTGTGCTGTCAACTGGGAGGTGGTGGTTTGTATTCAGTTGTGTGCACACACTGTTTGAGTGCTAATAAGTTTTTGCAGGAGTGAAGTGATTGTCTGTTGCTCCAGCACTCCAGACTGACCAGACAGGTTGCATCATCGCTGTGTTGCTCAAAGAGGCGAACGTTTCCCACTAGCTGCAGAAATGAGGGGAAAAGAACAAAGTACATGGACACATGCAATTACTAAAGCAAATCAAAGTATTGTGCCATCTGTTATACAGCCACATTAAAACCAATGAGCGGTAGGGAAATGGCAGAAAATATGTTCAACATGAGGCAAAAATATGGATGAGAAATTAAGAAGCTGAAACTGGATAGTGGTCTGCATAATATCAGAACAGACCAAAACTAACAACAAAAAAGCAGGTGAGGCCAAGAATATAAAAAGAAAAGCCACCCTAAAACACAGTTGGAGGAAACCACTATGCAACCTGGCTTGTGTAGATTTCCTTCCTTGTCTTCCCACCTCCCCTATGCTTGTTAATTTTTCACATGAAATGCCTATTGAACTTGGCTCCAGAGGAGAGAAAACAGGTGGCATTTAATGATTTGAAGTGGCACAACACAGAAGTCTCAAATGTCCTCCTTGCCTTAGGGGTGAACAGGACCAGACTCCAGCAGCTCTCACAAAAGGTCCCATGAGGGCAATTTCTAAGACTGGAATTGTGCCTTCCTTGAGCTGTTGCTGAAAGGCACGGATGTAATCCAGTGTGCTGCTGTGTATTTTTTAAAAGGAGGGGAGAAAAATTGTAGACTGCATGAAAAATGATAAAACCTGGAAAACTTTTAAAATAACCTTTATAGTTTTGTGAAATTCTTACTTCCCCAGAGTTTGGATGAGTCCCAGGGAATTCAAATTGAGTCTAAGGAAACGTTAGTTTCGCAGTTACATTAAATTTAAAGGACTGCGGGTGGTGGTTTTGATGTAGAGCTCACAGAAGAAACCCTGAGGTAGTGGCACACTAGAAGAGGAGACAGTTAGTGGCAGTGCTATATGCAGCAGAGTAGCAGGAGGGGAGGGAGATATCGAGAGATCAGTGTAATGGTATTTCCTTTAAGACTACCGTATTGTAACAAGAACCCCAGCATTGCTGGAAGTTCATCTAAACAAGTGCTAGAGCTGTTAAGGGTATGGAACGGTCTGCTGCAGCTCTGCTGATCAAAAAGAGAAAGGATACCATGTGGTTTAGGCACTGGGTTAGGACTCAGGAGATCTAGATTCAATTTCCCATCTCTGCCACGGACTTCCTGTGTGTCCTTGGACAAACTACTCAATTTCTCTATGCCTAATTTTTCATGACTGTAAAATCAGGGTATTGCTTTCTTACATCACAGGGTGTTGTACAGCCAAACTCATTAATGTTTACAATATGCTCAGCTTCTACAGAGGTTGAATATCTGGATAGAACTTTCACACCTGTTTAAGAAAAGGTGGTGGTAAGAGATTGGTCTTTGGTGCCTACCTTCAGTCACATGACGTGGGCCAACATTACAAAAGCTTATGACATTGTCACATGACAAGGATGAGTAGCCGGTGACTCCAGTGCCAGCCATTACATCTTCCTCCTCCTTAAGATAAAAAAATCAAATATCAACCCAAACCAATAAACAGAAATGAATGTGGCCAGTTTCTAATAATAAAATACACAAATGGAGATGTTCTGGATGATGGTGAGTTTAGATGATCTGAAGCCCCTTGACTAGTGCTGCTTAAATTTTTTCATTTGGCACTTTATTTTAGATGAAAAATAGTCCCCTGCCTTTTTTTAATGAAAACTTTCACAAAATGCATTTCTCTTTTTGAAATTTTCTGATTGTTTCATTGAAATGGAAGCTTCTGGAATTTCAGTTTTTGAATCTTCAAAAATTTCCCCTCCCCCTCTTTTTTTCATTGTTCATTTCTGCCACTGAAGGCAATAGAATAAATGAGGGGGTAAAAGAGGCATCACTTTCTTTATTTCATTTGTCCTCTTTTCGCTCTGTAAGTTTGCAAAACTCATTTAACTCTGAAAAAGTTACAGAGTGGTATGGGGATAAATTAAATTGTATCTGCAAAGTTCAAGAAGTTTTGCAAAGTTACAGAGTAGAACAGAAGAATTGCCAGACTTGATTAGACTCCAGGTCCATTCAGTTCAGTCTCCTGTCTCTGACAGTGGCCAGCACCAGATGCTTCAGAGGAAGGTGTAGGAACATTACAGTAGAAGATAATGGATAATCTGCCCCCCACATAAGGTCTCTTGATTTAGCTAGAGATTGAATTAAGGCCTGAAGCCCAAGGTTTAATATCCCTTCCAAAATTTTTGTTATAATTAATTATGGTAACGCTGGATATTCTTGATAGCCATATAAATGTCCAGTCCCGTTCTGAATCTTGCTAAATTGTGGGGTTCAGTTACTTCCTTTGGCAGTAAATTCCATAATCTAACTATGACATTTTAATTTAGTTGAATGTCCCCTTGTTCTTGTATTATGAGACAGGGAGAACTGATGTTCTGGACCTACCTTTTCTAGACCATTATTTCATATACCTTATCACCTGTCTCATTCCTCTCCTTTTAAGGTAAACAGTGCTTATCTTTTCAATCCCTCTCCATATGAGAGTTTTTCAAGACTGTTAATCATTCTTGTCACCCTTCTTTGAACCACCTCTGGTTCTGCAATATCCCTTTTGAGAGGGGGTGACCAGTGAGGCAGACAGTGCTCCAGATAAGGCCACTTAATTGATTTATAAAAAAGCATTTTAATGTTCTCTGTATTATTTTCTATCCTGTTCCTTATGCATCCTAATATCATCTTTGCTTTTTTGACCACAACTGCACATTGAGCAGAAGTCTTTGTCAGATGTCTGCAATGATGTTCAGGACTGTTTTCTCAGTTAATAATAGTTAATTTAGAACCTATGAAAGCATATACATACTTTATATTTTCCTCTCCAAAGCATATTAGATTGCATTTATTGACATTAAAATTCATTTGTCATGTTACCCATTCACCTGTCTTGTTTAGGTCCCTGAAGTTTCTCACAGTTCTCTCTCATCCTGATGAACCTAAATAACATTGTGCACCATGTTTGTAGCTGACAGAGTTGGGATTTCTGTTTTTCTTTGGTCATTTTATAACTTTTTAAAAAGTTTTGAAAGTTACAGAATAGTAAAAGCAAAAAATAGAGAAAAAGTGGGAAAAACCCAACCCTGGATGTATAACATTTTATTGCATTCAGTAGCAAAAAGCAAGTGAAAGGGGTAAAATGCAAATTTGAATTTTTGAAAATTAAAAACTTTGAACTTTCAAAAATTTGATTTTTTTTCTCAAAAATATTGCATGGAAAATTTTGAACAAGCAAAACCTGTGAAGTGGAAACTGTCATATTTGTGTGACATTTTTCCATTGTTTGAATAGCTCTCCTTTTGATGCGTGAAAGGAATATTCTGCCATTTATTGGATGTTTGTTAATAACTACCACTATGAATCTCAGTGGCTGTCGATCACATGGCTGCTTCTTGCTCTCAGAAAAGTTCAGTATTGTCCTGTTTGCTATGAGGTGGATCCAGCAATTTGGGCCTGTTTGCGCTGCTTTTGATGTTTTTCATTGTCAGTCACTGGGTGAAATTGTGTTACTTATGTCAATGTATCAGCACTGTCAGCAGTCTTCTGGATGCCCTTAAGAAACCAGTGTTTTCCTTCATTTTGTTTAGGTATCTTCTGTTCCTTCTGAAGATGGGACCTTCAGGGAGTTCAGGGTATGCCTGCACTCCATTGTAAGCCCTGGGTCAATGGAACTTGAGTTAGCAGACCCTGGGTTTGTTAATTGAGGACTTGACCATATACACTTATTTATTACCCCAAGATAGGAATTGTTTAACCCTGGATCCCAACCTGGGTTCCAGCATCTACAGTGCATTATGCTGGCCAGTGTCCAACCACCCATACCCAAACTTCCTAGCGCCTTCTGAAAATATGGTTGTTTTAGCCTTTAGTTCATAGTGCAATGTGGGAAATCTTGATTATCCAGAGAACAGAGTTGGTCCATGGGATTGAGGAATAGTTTGGCAGACTCCCAGAGCCTGAATTCAGTGGGTCTGCAAAGCAACAGAGCTTGAACCTGGGTCCTATCTTGGACTCAGGCTCAGACCAATCACCCACTTGGGGTCTGCGCCCTGAGTTAGCACGATTTGTGTGTAGACAAAAGGGGATTAGGCTTGAGCCTGAGTTAGAACCCTGAGTTTACGTTGCAGTGTAGACGAATCCTTAGTGATTATGATGTATGTCTTTGGGGTGGGTTAGCTACTACCTTTGCAAGTGACCTTACACTTTCTGTTTGAAATCTATCACTCTCCAATAACCGTGTTTGGCATTCTTGTCATAGTACTTCTTATGTTAGTTTCTTGGCTTAGAGGTTTTTTGTGAATATATCAGGGGTAATTGTCTTTGACTCAAGAAGTTTGTTAGATAATGACACTAAAGTTTTTCTCCTTCTGCCCACACGTCTCTGAACTAATAAAGCCCTGTATAATTATAAAGTGATCATGTGAGTTGTTTAGACTATTCTAGGTACCACAGCCCCACTACTGAACATACTGAAATACAGAAGTCACTTTTATCAGAAATTTAACAAAGATTGAGTATGGCAATAATCAGTCTGGTCCAAATAATTTGTAACTCATTTATGAGTTCATGATGACAGACTTATATAGTATTGTGAATATACTACTGCAGTAACATACAGTATACAATTTGAGTTTTATTATAGTCCAGAAATATTGTTAGCTTCAGTGGTTTGACATACAATTCTTGCCTTTTATTTATTTTCCATGCTTCATTATTTTCAGGGATCTTGTCCTTCATGGACTCTGACGTGTCCCATTTAATTTGGATGTTACACCCAATTTATGAATTTTCAGTGGTGACCAAATCTACAAAGAGGTTAATTGAAATTCTGTTTCCATATTTTCTGGAGAATGGAAATTTTCTTCACCTTTCTGCCTGAAATATTTAGGTGCTTTTTGTTTTCCATTACATTTTTCACCCTGCTTCTTTTCCCATTTGGACAAATTGTACTTTTCACACTTCTCTGCTGTTAATGGCTGGCTGCAGTTGTATTCTTTTGGGTTCTTCTCTGTATGTCGTTGTTTAAAGTTATTTTGTATTTTGTGTTAAATGCAGTGCAACTCTTCTTGGTCTTGTTGCCACAGTACAAGCAATAGATGCAGGGAACAATGCAGAATTTTTGATCCTGAATGAAGTAGATATATCAGTAACTGTATTCCCAGAGGCATAGAGATGGAGAATAAGATCAGGAAAGGAGCAGATGGTAAAGAAACATAGAATTTGAGGAGGGAAAGACAGGAAAAGGTCATCTTGTCCATCCCTCCTCTTTTGCAGGGATATTCACTATCGAATGTTGTTGACTTCTTTTGAGTCTAGTTTTAAATGACTCGAGTGATGTACCTTTGTTTTATTTGTCTGTAACATCAGCTTATGATCTGAAGCCTTTTATCCTGTTCACCATAGCGGAAACTTCAGCTCTATTTTATACCCTTCTGTTTTTCATTAGGGTTAGACTAGGGAGTTTGGTAGATCCTAGTGTTATAAAAGTACTAGTTGTCTGTACAGTGCCTAGAAAATAGGGATGGGTTTTCTGGGCACTACAACAATACAAATAATTAATAATAATATTAACTCGTTGGTTTTAAGACCAGAAGGGACCATTGTGACCATCTACTCTGAACTGCATAAAACAGGCCAAAGAATTTCAACTTCAACTGAATATCCCTTCTCCGTTTTATAACATTATCCCAGGTATCTATTCCCATCAACTGTTCTTATCCTCTCCTTGTTATTTTCCTGAAACGTGGCAAACAGTACATTCATCTACATCAAATATTAATACATATTAATTCTTTTATTTAATCTTTCCTAATAAGTCAGTTTCTCTAGGGCTTAATTATTTTAGCTTGTCTTCTGAATTTTGCTTTTTGTTGACATCCTTCTTTGGGAGGGGTCTGCACTCAATACGAAATTTAAAGCTCCTCTCTAATTTGCTATCTCTTTTTTTTTCATTACTGCTTTCCAAGTATTGCCTTCCCTGTTAGTATATGCATATGGTCTTTGACAGGCATGTATTTGGGGCAGCTAGACCTTCCTGCCATTTATGTTGTTGGGGCTACACTATTTTTTCATTCTAGCTCAGTCAGAGCTCTCATGGGTATGTTTCCTCAAGCTGGGAATTATGCCCCCAGCTCAAAGAGTAGATGTAGCCTATGCAAAGACACAGTCAGAAGAATATGCTCAACATGGTGCAAATAGTCACGTTGCTGTTTTAGTTCACTCTGTTAGACCTTAACAACAATGGACTGTGTGAATCTTGGGCCACTGATAACCTCATATGTCATCTCAGGACTGTGGGCCTGATTCTCTGGGGTCGTCTACACTTGAAACGCTACAGTGGCCCCACTGCAGTGCAGACACCATTCACATCAATGGGAAGGGTTATCCCACTGGCAGACATAATCCACCTCCCCAAGAGGCAGTTGCTAGGTCGATGAAATAATTCTTCTGTTGATCTAGCCCTGTCTACATTGGGGGTTAGGTCAGCTTAACTATGCTTCTCCGATGTGTAGATTTTTCACACTCCCTGAGCAATGGAGCTGGGTTTACCTGACTATTGCTTCGCCCCTTGTGTAGTCATTAACAGTGCAAAGTGAATGTGAAATGCTACCATTCTGGTTTGGTAGCAGTTTACACCATCTCTGCACTTACCTTGGACAGTCAGTTACATTGATGAAAAGTAACAGAGAATCAGGCCCTGTGATCTCACAAACATTTCTAGTGGGCACCTCTAGCTACAAGATTGGCAGATTAGTTTTATTGAGCTACACATGGATTCTTAAATTCTCTCCCTTGGAATCAGTGAACCCACTGAGCATCTGGCTTTTTTAATGTTTGTAAGTAGCAACTTCAGATGCAGTTTCAATGAAAAGGAATTTTAAGTTTAGGTCTCCATCATGTTTCATTTGTCTGCAATGCAAGCTTATGATCTGAACTTGTATCTCATTCACCACAGCAGAAACCGATGCTCTGTTTTATATTGATTATGGGTCTGATCCAGCTCCCACTGAAATCAGAGGAAGGCTCTTGTTGGACTAAAGGCAGTGATCACTTGGTGAAAGTCTGTGACCTGTGTTAAGCAGGAGGTCAAACTAGATGATCATAATGGTCCTTACAAGCTTTAAAATCTATAAATCCATAACTCCCATTGGCTGTCATGGAAGCTGGACCATGCCCTAAGCAAACATGCATCTGAAGGAAACATTCCATGATAACAGCCTTATTCCTGAGAGTTCAAGTTGAAAAGTTTTCAATTTGGAAGATGTTCATTTTTCAGGTGGTTTGGTTGCTTGTTTGGTTATTATTGCTTAGGTACAATTCATTTTCACCTTGGTTAAAGTCACTGCAGAAACTTTCATTCCAGGTGATGCCTTAAGTTCAAATTGGATGCAGTTAATCTCCTTGGTTCTTGCTGTTAGCAAATTCATGGACTTGATATTCATGCTTTTCTTCTCTGAAAGATTAAGATTGAGAAACTGTGTTGCAGAGAACTGCAATTATTACGCCCAGCTTGCAACAACAGTAATCAAGCTCAAGTCCCTTGAGTGCACAGGATCTATTACATTTATCATTTTCATTCTCAACAGCTATTTAATAACTTTTTATTTTTCCCATTTGGAACCTGAGGGCCACAAACCTTAATAGAGTTGCCAGAATGTTCCATTTCTGGCATCATTTCTTTCTGAAGTAACTGCTGCCTTTCGTTTCAAAAGCTATAGGGTGTAAAACATATATAGCTTAACTCTTCAGAGACAAGAATCCTCCCATTGGAAGCTGGAAGCATCTGAAAGAGGGTAGGCAAAACTGCCACCAAAAGAAGTTGTGCTCCGAGTCCCTTGATAGTAAACCTCTACCCCGATATAACGCGGTCTGATAAAAGGCGAATTCTGATAGAACACGGTAAAAGAGCGCTCCAGGAGGCGTGGCTGCACACTCCTCTACCTTGATACAACGCGGTTTCATCTACGCAGCGGTATGATTTTTTGGCTCCCAAGGACCACATTATATCGAGGTAGAGGTGTAGTTGGGAAAGTTTATTCTAGATTTAACTCAAAATACAGTAGCTAATGTGGAGCCTCCAGTGGAATCTCGGGGCTGGGGGTGTCTCTCTAAGATACACAACTTCAGCTATGTCAATAGCATAGGTGAAGTCGAAGTATCTTAGGTTGACTTATCTGGCCGTCCCCACGGCAGCGAGTCGACCGGGGCTGCTTCTCCACTGACTCCGCTTACTCCTTTTGCCGAGGTGGAGTACAAGAGTCAATTCGGGGATCGATTTATCACGTCTAGATGAGACACAATAAATTGATCGATCCCTGATGCATCGAGTGCTACCCGCCGATCTGGCGGGTAGTGTAGCCATACTCTCCGTAACTATAACTTACATAAAGCTTCTCTTAGCAGTGCAGTTTCTTTTAGGCGAAAAGTTATCTAAAGCAACTTTAGTAATGGTGTCTAGTGGTAAAAACAGGGGACCAGTAGTCAGGACTCCTGGGTTCTGTTCACAGTGGCAGACATGAGTTTCTATTGGACTTTGGAAAAGTCTTTTTACTTCTGTGTCTATTTTCTCATGTGTTACATGGGCATAATACTTAACATACCTCACAATTATGTTACTCCCTCACCCCCCCCCCCCCCACAAAAAGCTTTGCGTTTCTATGGTGAAAGGTGTAACATAAATGGAAATATTGGGCCAAAGGTTCAGCTGGTGTAAACTCATGTAGCTCCATCGACGTCAGTTGACACCAGCTGAGGATCTGGCGATTGTCATTGTTATTTATTACCTGTGAATGTCGTAGCCACTGCATAATGTGATTGCACTGACAAAGCTTTACTGGAGGTAGAAGTGAAATTCCATTGGCAGAGAGGCCTTATGTTAGTATAATTTTTTTCCCTTTCATTTGTTTGGGGTTACCTTGTACTGAATGTGGAAAAGCAGACTAATACATCAAATAGGATATTACCCTGGAACATGTATGTAAATCATTCAGTTTTTTTTTATTTGCATCCAATGAATGTGGAAACCAAATTGCATAACTGTAGAAGGGCATGAAAGAAGTTGCAAAAGGGTTGATTTCTAGTTGACAATAAGAAAAATTCTTGCATTCAGTTTAAAACTGCCCCTTGGGACAGGGGGACAATAAATCATTGTAGCTGTAGGGCAGTAGTAACTTACAGTACAATATATGCCAACATATTTGAAATGTTTTATGCAACTCTTCAGTACTTCTGTTCAGTTAAAAGAAAAATAGATTTACCATACCATGCAATTCTGACCCTGCAATTTAAGGTATCCTCTTAAAGAAACAAACACAATATGTCATAAGAAGCTTTTTGCAATGTTTACAGGGTGAAAAAAGCTAAACAGGATTAAAAATATAAGCTAGTCCATTTCCCCCTTGTGCAATTTTCTAACTTAAACTATTTTAGTCCTTCAATAATTTATGTAGCACATGTGAGACGACTTGTAGCACACATGATTGGGAGTCAGGAGAGCAAGGTTTCAGTCCCAGCTCTGACTCTAAATCACAGTGTAAATTTGGACAAGTCACTATAGCTGTCTGTACCTCCATGTTTCCCCATTTGTAAAATGAGGATAACGATGCATACCCATTATCCCAAAGAGAGTAAGGATGGTTGGGTGATTAAGGCACAGGGCATGAATTAAAGAGGTTTGTATTTTGTTCCTAGTTCTGCTACACATTTCCTGTGAGATCTGGGACAAGACATTTATTTTCTCTGTGCCTCAGTTCCCCTTCAGTGAAAATGGGATAATATTTCTCTGCCTCACTTCAATGTGGTAGCGATAAATCCATTGATTGCAAGAGGCCTATATTCCATAGTGCTAAGACCCACAGAAAACCTATAAATAAAAATAAAATTTGTAAAGTTCTTTGAGATTCACTACTGAAAAGCGCTAGATCAGTGCCAGGTTTTATTATCATATTTTAAGAGGTGTGTCTATGCCCAGAATGCATTTGATTTCCATATGCTTGACTGAGACCTTGCCTAGCCATCTTGCTCATGTGTAAATACAATCTTTTCCTGTTTTGAATTGCCTAGCAAATCTCTTTGAAGCTAAACAATGAAATGCAAACCTGTAGGGTTCTTTGCTTCTGTGATTTAATTGATCAGTATGAATCTGAAGGTAATACAGTGGAGTCATTTAAAGTATTTATCACCTGTTAGTTATCAAACTGACACTCATAACTGAAATTTAAGATAATTTTTTTGGATTTGTTAGGCCTGGTCTACACTAGCGGGGAGGGTCGACCTAAGAAATGCAACTTCAGCTACATAAATAGCGTAGCTGAAGTCGACGCATCTTAGGTCGACTTACCTGCCATCCTCACGGTGGCAACGGTCAACAGCGGGCTGCCTGGTCAACTCTGCCTTGCGCCTTTTGGCGAGCTGGAGTTCCAGCGCTGACTTTGGGGAATGATTTATCGTGTCTTGAGGTGACGCAATAAATCGATCCCCAATAGATCGATCTCTACCCGCCGACCCAGCCAGTCGTGTAGACATGGCCTTAGTGTGCAGCTCATGTATACCCACATGTGGTGTTGGTTGCATTTTTGCTTGAATGTAATCAAATATTCCACAAGGATGGAGGATTGCTGTCCTTACACAGCAGAATTGTTGTCTCTAAAGCATTCTGATCCCTTGTAAGCTACTGTTTTATTAATTGACTAGTTAATCAGAGATTTGGATTTATTTGTTGATATTAATTTGTAGGTAATGCACATTTAATCCTAGTCTTCATTTCCTTGGCTATTGGGAGGTAAATCCGTCCTTGTGTGGAATAATCAATTTTATAAGCCCATGCTAATGAGGAAAAAATGATCATTAATTAAACCTGAAGCTACAGGACGTGTCCAAAGCCTGGAGTCTGGAAGGAGTAGAAGCAGCAGTAGTTAGTGAGTTTACTTCAGTACAATCCAGGACATGAAGCTGTGATGTCAATGTGAACAAGCAGACAATTAAGTCACTCACTGAGCACAGAGCTACAGAAGACATATAATTAGTTATGGGAGCCAAAGCTGTGAAACCTGAAGTAATGCCTTGTAAATAGGAGAGGAGGTGGTGGTAGTTGAGGGGACTGAGAGAGGCATATTTTGAACTGAGCTCTACAATACTGCTGGAAACCCTGGCACAGGTCCCAAGTGATGGAAAGGCAGGAGGTTCCACCAAGGTGCAAGGGTCACAGAGAACCAATGGAATTTCCCTTACAGAAAAAGCCAGGCGGTGGTAACAGAAACATTTCGTGGTATGAATGTCACCTGGGACACTGTGGGCCTGTCAAGTGCAGCAGCTATACTAAATGTGGCTGAGAGGTTACAGTCAGAAGTTCATTTCCTGTTTCTCAGTTCCTATCAGTTATGCCTTTTGAAATGTTCCCCCTAAATAAGTAAATGGAAAAACAGAACATTTTTATTACTCACTTCCTCATATTTTTTGCAGTCTTGGGTATTTGCTACAACTGTAGTAAGGGCAAAAGATTCATTCTTGCTCTATCCCTCCCCCCACCCCCCAATCCAACACAAGCATATCATCCTCAAAATTGCTAGGCTGAGATTTTTCAACCACATCTAAATTAAATTAGACAAGAAATCTGTTTTAGGATAATCCATAATGTATTCCCCAGACTCCAAATAGCCTTCTAACTTTTTCTGCAGCTTTTATAACAAAAATATGAGGGGAGGAAACATGAGAGAGGGAGATCACGCTTAGCCCAGCAAACTGTGTTAAATGTGATTTTTAGTGTCCATGGCAAACTTTTTGTTGATAAGGTCCTAACTTTGGGATAGCTCATCAGTTTGTGATCTAGCCTATAGTAAGGGCCAATGCATTGTTGTGCTTCCCTGGAGCAGCCAAGAAGGGAGGTTGTGACTTCTGGTCTCTCCCTTGTGTGGAGGGAGAGAGTAAACAAGTCCTGTTGCGGGGCAGGGAAAGAACATGGAGCTTGGGACAGTGGACAAAGGAGGAGAAGGTAGCACGTGATGTTAGTAGAATGGTGAACACTGGGCTCTTGCAGTCCTTAAAATGTCTTGTCAGACTGGCCAGTGTTAGGAGATGCACTGCACACACCTCTTTTACTAGGCTTCGTGGGCCTCCATACCGTTCAACTTCCACATGGCTTAATAGGCTCATCAGTGACACACCAGTGTCTCCTTTTGCTCAGTGGGATGGGATAGCATTCTCCATGCTTTCTTTCTGAAGTTCCCTCTGTGTAGCTTAGACTCCCAAATAACTTTCTTGCAAACCAGAGGAGGGTTTGTTCTCTTAACTGCATCTTCTCTATGATTAAGTATTTTCTTCTGCTCCACTTCTTGGTGCTTGTTAATGAGCTCTAATTGGTGCTTGACTTGAGTAATTTGTGGTCAGGATATAAAGCCTTTGGAAAAAGGGCCTGAGGGTATCCTCTCTTGGGAACTATTTGGAGGCTATGGGCTATTAGATGCTTTGGTGCATCTCAAAGGCAAATTCTTTTTCTCTTCATTAGTATTTTTTACAAGCTAGATGATAAAACACTCCTGGCAGGGATGATTTAGCAATATCCTTCCCCCACCGTAAGCACCCCAAAACAAAAGGGAAGCGGGGGTGAAGGAAGAGTCAGCTCAGCATTTCTTCCAGATTTTTCAAGTCATTTTTATGGCTGGTGCTGATTTCCAAGTCTAGTCCTGAATTACACAGCATTTACTGTGGCTTGAGAATCATAGTAAACTGGAGGCACTGTTTATAGGTGACTAATGAATATGCAACTGTCCTGGACATTGACTAAAAATAAAAAGATATAACAGAATACAAAAAAGACACTGCTCTTTGCAGTTACTTTTGAACTTCTGGTTCTCTTGAAGCAATCATCCTTCCTCTGCTCCAAAAATTGATAACTTAATAGTGAATAGGCTCAATTCTGCTTTTCTTTCCACTGGGGTATATTCAGATGATCTTCAGTGACTTGTCGAATTCCCCTGGACTAACCTTTGTGGAACTGAAAGCAGAATTTGGTCCAAATAATTTGATCTTTTAGTTGCCATCTAGAAATACCCTCCAGGAAATTGCTCCAGGAATAACTTTATAATGGTAGTAGTGATTATTAAACTTTTAAATCTTCAGACATTTATTTTCTTGGCACAAACAGTGTTGTCACTAGTGTGGGATGTGGCAACAGTGAAGAAAAGAATTTGTCATGTAAATGGGATGTTTATGCGAACACCTTTTCTGCCTTTGACTTGGGGTTCTTTTGAGTTCCACCTATTACACTATTTGCTGGGTCATAAAACTTCATGATTTTGAGCTTGTATCCACAGATGTACCATAGCAAGAACGATTTTTTTCTGATTTCCTGGATAGAAACAATAATAGAAATACTCAGCAATTATGGTGAGCGTTTCAATTTCAAAGCATTTGACAAACATTATCTAATCAGCCCTCATAACTCCTCTATGAGAGAGTTCACTATTATCATTATTTTACAGATGAGCAAATGAGGTACAGAGGTTAAATGACTCACTCAGAGGTACCAGGCAGGCAGGAGTCCTTGGAACTTCCTGATACCAAGTCCTCTGCTTTAGACACTTAAACCTCACCTTTCTTCTAGGCCTGTGTTAGCATCTTTCCACAGAGGTCTTCATATATATCTAGTGATAGCCTGATTGGTAAAGCTCAGAACTGGAACAAGATCTGATTCCATACTTTCCCCGTGTTTGGAGTATAGTGACTGCACATATGACATTTCAGTTCAGTTTGTTTATATAGAGGTGCATGGATTTTAAAGTGTGGATTTGAACTTCCCCAGGATAGGTTTGGGTCCAGAATTAGGTACAACTCTACCTGTGACCTTCATTATCTCTTAGATTGTAAACTCCTCAGGACTTGGATTATGCCTTCTTTTCTGTTTGGAAAGTATTTAGTATATAAATAAATAAAAATAATAGCTACTGTTCATGTTGATTATTTCCCTCTGAGTAGCAGCAATTTGCTGTACTTTACAATATCTGTGTGTGCCATTTATTGCTGTTACACACACAAACAGATAGGTGGGTACAAACACATGTTGCACACATGCACTGGTATGCTAGGATGTCCAGCAATGCAAAGCAGCCATTATAAACTTGGCGTAGCTCGCCAGAGCAGTGCAAAGCCAGGAGACCACTGAGCTTAGTTTACATCTCTGGACACAAAGCTGCTGCAGTGTGCTGATGAATCTGGCCCTGTACACACAGTTAGGATCACTGTACTCACAATTGTGATAAATTGGTGTACAAGTGAAGGCACACAAATACATGCACAGTTTTGAATGTGTTAACGCTTTCCATGGAAAAAAAATTCATTTTCTTTTAGACAAACAGAAGGCCCCCAAAATATTTTAGTTTGGAAACAGTGCCTCATGTCTCCAGTCTCTTCCATAAGCAGCATTCTCATGATGCACTGTTTCCCTCTCGAAGAGGAGAGACCAAGATGCATCAGGTGAAATGTAGTCTGACCAGGATGCCCACAATGGAGAATGGGAGCGCAAGACCCTAGGGCAGCATTTCCAAACTGAAATATTTATCAGATTTCTGCCCTGAAATTAAATGTTTCCACTGCAAATTTAGATAAAAACAAATTTTTAGTTGAACTTTTCTGGGGGGCGGATCCATTTTTTGTTCATCTCTAGAGTCAACCTCAAACCTGAACTGCAAAGCCCAGTTAACCCCCGGATCTTGAGCGGCCTCTAAACCTTTGTGATTTGTCCTAGAAGAAAAAACATTTCTGTAGAGGGCTTTTCTGTGCCCCTTATAGTATAGTGTCACGGCCAGTTTATTCAAGATTCCCTGAAACTTCCCAGCATGCTAGGTATCTTTTTTGTTGTCTGGTTGTGTGTTTAGCCTCCCCAGTTAGTGTCTTCATTTTCTCAAGCAGCTGTGAACAAATTCCTTTTTCATTTTCAAAGAGCATCAACCCCCTGGGAGCAAGTTTGTTTTTCAGAGCCGTTTGATTACAAACATTTTCTAATTCTTATTCACTTGGTTAGAAAGCTTAAATTCCAGTTTAAGTTACCTTTAGTTCATCATGCTGACTTCAGTATCACAGCAGCATTTTTCCTAGCATCACAACGTGTCTTTGCCTGTTCAACCCTCCATGAATTATTAAAATCTGACATGGATTACTTTATTATTGGTGAGTTTAATCTAGAAATGCATACTTTTTATATTTGCCCACTTACATGTTAATTGTAAATGGCCATTGCACACCTATATCATATCACAGTTAATATATGTGTGTATTTGCACTGGGTTTAAATGTGACATGCTCAACATAGTCAGTCTGTGCTTCTGTCTGAGATGCAAATTTTTACGCCTCTCTGAAGTTGTGCATATTTCATGCAAAGTTTTGAAAATTTAGCACTGGGTGTATGTATACTTTTAAAAAAAGATGAATTCTAAAGTTTCTTTGTATGCATTCCTGTTTACAGAAAAAAGATCAATTGCTTTCTACCCAGTTTAGCATTTGTTTTCTTGGTTGTCTTAGCTTGCTTGGCTGCTGAGCCTGTTTCACCTTCCTTGTGTCTGTTGTAGAATTTAAATTAGATAAAAGGAATCAGGGCAGGATTTTAAATTCAGTTTGCTCACTGTATAGGCAACAGAGTAGCAACCTGAACTGCTTGAATATAATTTTGTTTCTTTAATTCTTTCCCTTTAATCTGTTTTTGTATACACTATATAGATATAGATAGATAGATATAAAAATAAATAAAATCTAGGACTGGAAGTCTTGCCTAATGTAAGTTAAGACATGACAAATGAACCTGACATTTTTCCAAGAAGGGAATCAAAGAGCATGCTGTATGTATAGCCGCAGCAAAAGCAGTTTACTGTTTTGTAGCAAAAGTATTTCTGTGCACTTGCACTATATTAAAATTTTACCACTGGGGTTCGATGGAGCATCCAAATGACAACAATGGTAGGTTAGACACTGGCTTCAAAGGGGCCGGAAATTGGGTCCCTTTTTGGTTCTCTTTGGAGTGCTATGGCATACAAATAATTTGCAATCCTAGGTGCTTAGATACCATGAGTGGTATAAATGTGCAGACACACTCATTTGCACATGCCAGTGAAGTCTAGTGACCAGTGGGGTACTGTGCTTAGTGGTGGTTGACTCTCTAGTGTCACTGATTAGCAGAATAAAGAAAAGGGAGTTTCTAATAAGTGAAGTAGCCTTCTTCCAGGAGGCTACATTTGGTGATGTTCCCCTATTCAGTACTATTAAGAATTTCTTCTGCTGTATTTCATGTCATCATAATCAAGGCTCTCTGTTTACAAACTAGAGTTGTTTAGTTGAAGTTCTCAAACGTAGATGTGCAAACACATATGTATCCGTCTTGTCAGAAAAATCAATGCATGCCAGTTGTTGACTGTCTTAACCATCTTCGGCCGAGCAGTTCTATAACATTACACAAACGTTTGCGGTAAGAGGCTAGATATTTTTCCATCCAAATAAAAATGTTGGAAAGATAGCTTGATCGCTATGGTAGTTAAAACCAAACTATCTTAATGACTTTCATACTGCTCTAGTTAGCAGTGGACATGCTGAGAATGATTGTGTCAGGCTTTTCTTTTGTGCTTCATTGGACAAATAAGGTCTTCAGTTTTTCATACCAGTATATTAGTCCTGGTTTGGATTTTTAAGCTTTTATCTCTTAGAAACTTATTATAGAAAATTATATTTTAATCATTTTTTATTAACTGGCTAAGAGAGTTTGTGCCAGTACAGTTCTTTGTGTCATCTTTATACGGTGCATTAATACAGGAGAAAAATTTACAAAACTTATTTGCCAGCTAACCAGACTTAGCACTTCACCATCTTGTCTCTGAATAGAAAAGTCTGATCAAACACCATAAAATCGTACATCTGGGATGGCCTATGATGCTGAATTGATCCTATATTTGGCAGGCATGGGTATTTGTACAACACCGGAGCAATTTGTGGCTGACAATTCACTATGGTCATATTACTTGTTTCTTTGTAGTCGATTTCTAACTGAGAGTCCCAACCCTTGCTAATTAGGTTCTAGTAGAAATCTCTTTGGTCTGGTGTTTTACCTTTGTCCTTCCTTGTCAAGCTGAGGCATTAATGCTACATTTTGCCCTAATAAAGAATTCATCTCACTTACTCCCTGCACTCTAACTGCTCTCTGGAGAGTACTAAAGTGTGCTTACGCATATTGTAACTGTTTACTCACAATATCTGCTGTATGCATAGTAACTTAAAATGTTCCATCTCTGTCCTGTCATTCCTAGGCTGGCATGATTCGCACAGACAAGGACGAGTTCTTCATTGAACCTCAGGAGAAGGGCAGTCAGGAGGAAGATGGAGGCAGGACGCACGTGGTATATCGCAGAGCAGCTGTCAAGAAGTCACTTCCCACTGAGAACACAGATATCCAGTATAAAGGCAAGGCTGAGATGTTCATAACGACTAGTGTCTAAAGCATTGCTAAAAGCATATATCTAGTAAGCAGCCTCTATGATCTGCTACCTCTAGCTGTTTGTCCTTGAGAGTGGAAATACCTTTTCTGCTCTTTATATGTGGAAGGACGGGGGAAGGTTGGGCTGATTAAACAAGCATTGCAGCAGCCTTAAACACTTGCCAGAGTGGCAAATCTTTTCCCCTTTTTATGTACAGATAGGAGTGGTAATGGTGAAGCTGGCCATTACAAGCCACAGTTAAGCCTGGGTTAGAGCCACCCCAGGGCATCATAGGGGGAACAGCAGTGCAGTGGTTCTTATACAACTTTCAAACATGGGGGAAACATTGTCCACACTGGCTCTGCACAGGCCACCTTGGAAGATTGCATTGGGTGCAGTGGTATATAGGCTTTGTGCTGGCACCCTCTTCATGGGAGATGGGGTGCCATTGGGGGTGGTTAATTTCACAAGGAATAAGATGTTGTGTCCTCAGATGCCATTGAATTGTGTATCCATGTCTGAGGGTAGAATTTGACTCAATATATTGTGGAAAGAGCTGTATTAAAAAGATTCTCAAAGTTGCCAAGAAGTGTGCACTATCTGCCATAAGCAGTCTTGTAGAGAAAAGAATTTTATTCGTAGTATCACCTACGTGTATGGTAACTGCTTTTGCCCGGTGTCTTTTTAGCTGAGTGAGCAATGGATACAAATCTTGTAAGTGGATGTTTTCATGGATAATATTAATACTGCTATTGAATGGATTGTTTTGGGTGGTAAAGCAAATAGCAGTCGCATTTTGAGCCCAACTCTGCTGTACCTATAGTAGGTTAATTTATTATTAATAATTTTAGAGCAACCTAATATTTTAATGTTAGTTTGTTCCAATTCTCTGTTGTTACATACAGTACTAGGTGTGTGATTGCCATCAACAAAAGGCTTTTTTCCCATGGTCCTCAATGTCTTGATAATTATGTGGCCCTTTGGTACCAACTTCTAAAGACAAATATAAAATTGTGATACATTCATAAATTCCTGCCATTTCAGTGGCAGAAATGAAGCACATAAACCAGTTAGAATGCTACACATTCACAGAGACCAGGCTGTAGCACAGGGGTGGGCAAACTTTTTGGCCCGATGGCCACATCAGGGTTGCAAAATTGTACGGAGGGCCAGGTAGGGAAGGCTGTGCCTCCCTAAACAACCTGGCCCTGCCTCCTGTCTCACCCCCTCCTACTTCCTTCCCCCTGACTGCCCCCCCTCAGAATCCCTGACCCATCCAACCCGTCCTGCTTCTTGTCCCCTGACCACCCCCTCCCAAGACCCCCCCCAGGACCCCACCTCCTACCCAACCCCCCTGCTCCCTGACAGACCGCCAGGATTCCCATACCCTATGAACTCCCCCGTTTCCCATTCCCTGACCGTCCCCCCCCACCAGAACTTCTGTCCCATCCAACCGCTCCCTGATCCCTGTCCCCTTAACCAACCCCCGGACCCCCTTACCATTCTGCTCAGAGCAGTATGTCTGGCAGCTGTGCGGCACCTGCCCCACCCCCCAGAGAACTGCCTGCGTGGCACTTTGAGGCTGCAGGGGAGGGGAAAGGCAGGGGAGGGGCTAGGGCAAGCCTTCTTGGCTGGGAGCTCAAGAGCCGGGCAGGATGGGCCCGCGGGCCGGATGTGGCCTGAAGGCCGTAATTTGTCCACACTGCTGTAGAATTATAAAAAAGACAAATAGGATCTCTTCTCTTTCAGGCCATATTCGGAGTGTATGGTGATGTAAAGTACACAGAGCCCGTATTGAAAACAAAAAGTAGTAGCGGTCTCCTAAGCTTTGCCCACTTGAGACATCAAAATGAGATGCCAATCAAAGTTTATTGTGTGATGTGCTCTGCTGGGCTCGTTGAGCTGGCTCCCTTTCAGTGGGATTCAGATACACCTATGGACAGAGCTTGACTAAGGCAATTAGCATGTTTCAAGGGTCCCTCCTCTCAGAGTCCAATGATGGAATTTGTTATTTTAATACATGCTTATACCATTGTTGTAATGTTGTAAAATATCTGTCAGGCTGTTTCCTTTTAAACAAAAGAGATTTAATTTTATTCACACCTTATGGCAGTGTTTTTGGTTTTAGATGGTAAATATTCCTCCGTAGTAGGAGTTTGACACACAAAAAAGCACAAATCTTATTTCAGTTTTGATAGCTCTGCTCAAATATTGGCGTGCTGTACCGGCTAGAGGAAGACCCTTGACAGCAGTATCTCAAAACGCCTGAGTAAAATGTAGAAACCTAGTGTTATGCCTTTCTGTCATTGAGCTGTCTGAAAATAACCTGATTGTAGTAGTCTGGTAGGCATAATAGAGCAATTACAAAACTAAAATGACAATTATGTTGCAACATTATAATTCAACCTGTGACTATACTTAAGTACACAACCATTCTGTGTTTATATAGCACCTAGCACGCTTGGGTACAAGGAGCTACCACAATACATCTTGTTGTTGTTTTTAATAATAGAAAGATAAGCAAACTGTAATTAAGAGTTCGGAAGCATGCTTAATGAAGGGGGTGATGAAAAGAGAGTCTCTGATCATGATGGGCTTAGGACTGTGAGTTTATTTGAACTCATGCAAACCTCTGCTTGGGCAAGAGATGACTATTTTAAGGAGAGATGATTAAAATTCTTTAAATTTCAATGAAAATTTAAAAGAAAAATCATAGAAAATTTTGATGAAAGTTTAGCAAAATTCCCTCCCAACTCTCACCCCATTTTTTCACCAGTTGGTTGAACATTTTCAATGTTTTGCCATTTGAAGAAAGGAGGAAGAATCTTAAGCAAATTTTCATGAAATTCTTTTTTAAAAAAACTAGATCTAATTTTAAGTCTTCCAGTTTTTTCCCATTCAGTCTGGTTTTCCCATCCCTACTGGAAATATGCAACCTCTACTGCTGGCAGGTTGGTATTCATAAGTGAAAACTGTTTGAAAGCAGCTGTTGTTTATGTGCCGGTCTTATCAGTGTTTCAACAAATGTTTAAAGAAAACAATGGCTTAGGATTCAAAGGAAAATACTAGCTGACATCTCTTCTCTGGCTTTCTGTGTATCATTGTTCCCGTTCAGTCTTGCATCTGGAGACTCCATTTCCCATCTGAAATGATGGAGCAGCTATAGAACTGGGTTCAGCTGGCTATCCACTGAGCACACCACAGGGAAGGATGATAGATGGATGGCTGGGCTTTTCCCAGGATGCAATTAGAGGTCGTAGGGCAGGGGTGGTCACATCGGGGTTGCAAAATTGTATGGGGGGGCCAAGTAGGGAAGCTGTGCCTTCTCAAACAGCCTGGCTCTGCCCCCTATCCAACCCCCTTCCATTTCTTGCCCCTGACCGCCCCCCTCAGAATCTGTAGCCCATGAACACCCCTTCTGCTCCTTGTCCCCTGACCACCCGCTCTTGAGACCCTCCCCACTAACTGCCCCCCAGGATCCCACCCCCTACTCAACTTGCCCTGCTCCCTGTCCCCTGACTGCTGAGACCCTTATCTCCCTCCACCTCCTGACAGACCTCCAGAACTCCCATGCCTACTCAACTCCCCCGTCCCCTGACTGACTCCCCCTCCGAATCTCTGCTCCCTGCCCCTTATCCAACCCCCCCAAACACCAACCTGGCCCCCTTACCATGCTGTTCAGCCGGGAGCTCAGGTGGGCTGGACAGGATGAGCCTGCAGGCTGGATGTGGCCCACGGGCCATAGTTTGCCCACCCTATCATAGAAAGATGAGGGAATAATATCTTGCTTCCATAGAGTATAATAGGATGATGTCACATTTGTTCTACGTTGGCATTGGTTGTAGTGAATTTTACATAACCAGATACTGTAAGGTGAACTTGAGAGCAGTGTTGTTTTAACATTGTGTCCGTACTTTTTTCTTTTTCTTTTATCTTGTAACAAGGTAAACGTGGACTTTATTCCAGCTGTTCAAAGTATCAACTTCCTAAACACTGGGGACACCAGGGTATTCTTCTTTATATATAAAGGTTCTGCACACATGTTTTTTAATAAATGGAATGTGTTGGGAGAGAACAGATGTGAAAAAAATGGCAAATATGTGTTCTGATTTAAGTCTATTTCAGATTTTCTTCTGAAAACACTGTCTAAGTAGAAGTGGAAAAGTAAATAGTAGTTTCTGACAGCTTAAATCACTGATTTTGGCAGGATTATCTGTTTTTGGCAAGGTGACAATAATAGTCTAAGGGTATGATGTATCCACCCACTCTTGCCTTTCTCACACAACTCTGTTTATTAATATACTGGAAAAATAAATGACTTATGCTTTAGACAAGAAATGGTCTTCAGAGTTCAAACAGCACATTAGTACTGTAGGAGTTATTATATTTTGACCAAAATCTGGATAATTCATTTAGAAAAAGGCAGAAACATTTTCATGTGCTAGGTTGTGTGTTGCAGGTAAGTTGTTAAACTCTCCGGCTGGAATATACTCTGCATTTTCTGCTGATTATATTCTTAATACCTAAGTGGATATAATAGTTTGTCTTCTAGGTACTAGATGCCCATTACCTTGGAATGTAATGGGCATCTTTAAAACTTATTGTTTTGAAAGATTCTGCTATTTCTAGTAGACGTCCTCATTGTATAGATAGGAAATATTGCTAGAGAATGGTAAAAACGTTCTATGTAGTAAAACTTGTGTGCGACCATTATATCATGCATAGAATATTATTTTTCTGTCTTTGATTTATTGTGATTTTTTTCAAATGTTCTCTGCATGTGAAATAAAGAAATTATGATCTCAACTTTAATTAAAAACATGTCTAAAAACACAATAATTTAATTTTGCACATGCAAAAGTGGATTCTGGTTAAAGCCAGTATGAAGATCAGCCCTACAAAAAAGAAACGTTTTTATAGCATGTATCCAGTTAAATTATCATGTCCATTCTTATGGTGCGTGTGATCAGTTGAAAGGAAATAATTCTATTAAAGTTTTCCTTAACATGTGCATTTTCTCTCTTTAAATCATGGGATAAATATACCACAACTGTCCGTGTTTCAAGTGAGTTTTGATATTGCTTGACAGAGAGGCAGAGATTCCATTTTAACTGATAGATTCATTTATTATGCAGATGAAGGATTTCTTTAACAAGGAATAGTTTATTATAGAACAAGGCTGCAATTTAATTAACTAGAACCACTTTGAAACAGACAAATCATTCTTCCCTTAACTGCCAACACAATTCTTGGAATTTCCAAAGTCTGTGGAGACACTCACATCCTACCATGAGCATATGCTGAGCACTTGGCCCTGCCTACAAAGTCTTAGCTTCCTGAAGTTCTGTCAGATTCTGGGTCCCTGAACACAGAGTCCTTACCTACAAACTCAAAGCCTGCAGAGGTGTTCTAAAAGGCAGGCTCATTCATTCCATTTCAGCATAGCTTTACTTGACCAGACTCCATATCCTGCAGTGGTGCCTACTGTCCACTTGGACAGTATGTTTTAAAATAACAAAAAACCCATCCACTTGATATCCATGAGAGATGGACTCGCGCTAGCACATAGAAGTTTAGCCATCTTTTCTGATGCCAAACTCCAGAGGTGTGGTGCTTTGAGTAGGCCCATAAATGTGATCATTTTGTCTATGAGTTTGATGCGTGTGCAATACCTTTCCTACTCTGTGCATGTGGTCTCCCTCATGTGTGACGCAGTGAAGTTTCCCAGCAAGGACTTGTTTCGGGCATAATAGTGGAGGAACTGAAGATAGTACCAGATGGGCAGGTTCATAGGCACAATAACATGTCATAATAATTAATAGCCATACACTACATTTATACTGCACCCTTCTCGAAAACAAATCCCTGGGTTTTTTCACAATTCCTATATAATTAGAAGGAGCAAATCTCCTTTCCAATGGGATTCACAAACTAAAGTGAGCCAGTCCACTGAACAGAATGAGGAAGCTAGATCAGTAACCATGAGAGCAAGACTTTCTCCAGAAAATTATAGTGACTTTTCAATTTGATTAGTGTGCTTGTTAAAGTAAACCCTGGTCATTTCTTGTTAATTATTTTAGCTTGTTTAATTGATGGATCTCCTTCCCAATTGCCTATCAATTCAGAAGGCTGCTACAGTAAGCGAATGTAAGGTACTGGGCCACCAAGTCACCCAAGACTTCTAAGGGAACTCAAATATGAAATTGTAGGATTACTAATTGTTGTATTTAACTTGTCACTTAAATCAACCTCTGTACCAGATCTGTGGAGAATAAGTAATGTAACGCGTATTTTTTAAAAAGGCTCCAGAGGCAATCCTGGCAATTGCAGGCTAGTGAGTCTAACTTCAGTACCAGGCAAATTGGTTGAAATTACAGTAAAGAACAGAATGATCAAACACATAATAAACATGCCATGTTGAGGAAGAGTCAACTTCGCTTTTGTACAGGGAGATTGGTGAGGCATAATCTATCAGAATTCTTTGAGAAAGTCAGCAACTATGGGCAAGGGTAATTCAGTTGATACAGTATATTTGGACTTTCAGAAAGCCTTTGACGAGTTCCCTCACCAAAGGCTCTTAAGCAAAGTAAGCAGTCATAGGGTAAGAGGGAAGGTCCTCTTATGGATTAGTAATTGATTAAAATATAGGAAACCCACTATTTACCTCTCCTCATTGTTTCCTATATATTCTGAAATATAGGAAACAATGAGGAGAGGTAAATAGTGGGTCCCACAAGGATCTGTACTGAGATCTATGCTGTTCAATTTATTCATAAATGTTCTGGAAAAGGGATAAACCTTGAGGTCAGCAGGGGGGCTTGGTTGGTTCAAGTTCAGGATCAACCACCAGTGGCTATGTAGGGATGGCTGAGATATCTGCCCTTCTCTAACCCAGTGCAGAAACTCTACAAGAGCAAAGCTCATTCCCAATCCCATCTCCTAATGTCCTGTTTCATTGGAGTGAGGAAGTGTTGAGATTTTGGGGCCCTATGCTGACATAGCTGTAAGGGTTGGGGACATTTCCCTCCCTCAGCATGGATGGCACATTAAGTAGCCACTCCCCAGATGTTTGGTTTTGTGGGCCATGTTCTCCAAACTTCAATAAATGTTGAGGGGGAGAAACGTATGGCAATTTAGATTTAACTAAACAAAAGATGGAAAAGTAAATTGTATGGTAAATAAAGTTATATGACGGTTCTTGTGGGTTTCAAAGATTATATTTCAGAGGAAAGCTCTTCCATCATAGTTTGTCAGATTACCATAGAATCTCAGAGTTGGAAGGGACCTCAGGAGATCATCTAGTCCAGCCTGCTGCTCAAATCAGGACCAATCCCTATTTTAGCCCCATATCCGTAAATGGCCCCCTCAAGGATGGAGCTCACAACCCTGGGTTTAAGCAGGCCAATGCTCAAACTACTGAGCTATCTTTCCCATCATATCAGTGCTATTGGTTTACTATAGTATTCAAATTACTTTTAAAAAACAAAATGCACATTTGCTTTGTAATTCTTTGGACTGCCTGAAATGATAAATAAATTGGCTGAAAATTGGCTGGTTGCCATTCTAATTTAAAGAAGGTATGCCAGTTACCTTTGCAAAGGAATTGTTCCATTAGAAAACTGATGTTCCTCCAAATCCAATCGATATTTCCTTTCAGTGTGTACCCCTGATGATTGATTACTCTTCTCTTATTTTGCAGTCAGTAAGGCAGCAGTGACAATATTTTTTTTGTTCCCTTCCTACATCATATGTGTATGATAAATATGTCTGTCTTTCTCTTGTCTTTAATTGTCTCTGAATTTCACTCTGCTGAATCACAAAGCTTCTCTGGAGAGAGATCGATTGATTATTCAGTCACGATTCAACTTTTGAATAAGATGCAGGGTTATGCACTTGTGAAGAACAAGTCTCCAGGGACTGTTGTTAGGTCGTTGGATGTCACTCTTGCTAACTGCAGATGTGGCTGATTAAGCATTTCTTTGTTCGCATAAGAAAATAGGTATCTTGAAGTAGTTTTAACATGAAGCTTTTGAATAGTCTTAGATATCTCTTTTCATAGCTCAAACACCATTCTTTAACATGCTGATCTGCTGTCTTAATTCTTTTCAGACATACAGTGAAAATTTATCCATGATACTGACTTTTCTAAAAACATTCTGTCTTGCCTGTTAAACAGTGTCTTTATATGAGCAGTCTCCAAACTGTGGGGTATGCCTGCAGGGGGCGGTGTGGAGGAACATTTGGGTTGAGGGGCATACAGTGGGGCCTGGGTCAGCCCACAGTGGGGGCCAGGAAGGAGCACCACCCAAACCCATTCTGCCCCGAGCCGAACTCTGTCTCCAGATGCAGGTCCACTCCGCCACCTGCCCAGTTCCCTACCCAGCTCCAGCCACAGCTCTGCTCGATCCCCAGCCCAGCTCTGTCCTCATTCCTCTTTGCCAACAGGCCGGCTCCACCTCCTTCCCCATTCCCAGATCTGCCCCTAGCTCTGCCTTCAGCCTAAGCTCCTCTGCTGAGCCCAACAATGCAGTAATGGGTGGCATGGATAAAATACATTACTGATAAGGGGGAAGCATGACAGGAAACGTTTGGGCACCACTACTCCATGTGGTATTACATCATAAAGTAATTTAGATTTATTTAAATTTATGACTCAAAACAGGTACTGTACTTTTAATTTCAAAATCCAAATTTCTTTTCTTTCTTCAAAATATCTTGTTTTCTTCCCAACCTCCGTTACTGAAAATCCCAGCGAATATGTAGCGAGAGTTAAACTATTGTTAACATGGACAACTAT
This sequence comes from Dermatemys mawii, assembly GCA_007922305.1. Classification (NCBI taxonomy): domain Eukaryota; kingdom Metazoa; phylum Chordata; order Testudines; family Dermatemydidae; genus Dermatemys; species Dermatemys mawii. The sequence continues at coordinate 13,216,104 of ML677358.1, read as the reverse complement.
AGATGGTGAAATAATAATTAATAAATGAAATAACAATGGGTAAGTTCATCTCTCCCAATCTGCAGATCCTTACTTCAGTAAAAGACCAGTACGTACCTTCGGTGTTCATATCTTTGCTAACAGACAGGGTTCTTTCATATGGCTGGCTGAAATGTGGAATACTGTCCTTTTTCCCATAATGATATATTCTTCTATCATAGTTGTTCCCAAATTGTGGCCTGTAAAACAATCATTGATCCATGAAGCATTTACTCACAGTGTGGGGGCAGGTCACATAGAGCTAAAATCTTAACCATCAGGCCCAATCCATCTTTTCTCCATTGCCCATAAGGAGATGGGTGGCAGGATGGTGATGTTTGAAATAGTGGTGGAGATTTTGTGGGGGGAATTAATTGAATTTTGCTAAACCTATTGTGGAAGAGAAGGATGTAATCCATGTAAATAAAATGTATCGTAAGGCCTACTCACAAGGCAATTGAATTAAAGTTGCATAGGCAACCTTAATGTTCTTGTAAATATAACTTATTTTTGTATATAATAAATTGCAATCAGAGAAGTTGAACATGTATTAAATAATTTTCTAATATTACTTTTCCAAGAAAGCCAATGCTGTAGTTATAATAATGTTGTTAGTTAAACAATGGGAAATATGGGAGTTTGCCAGTGAGAACATGATTATGAATTGGTAGATGTGTCTACCTGACAATTTGTCTGTTAAGATGTGGTCCACAATACAGTGTTCGAGAACTTTTGCTCTAATAAATTCACTTTCAACATGGGGGTTGGGAACTCAATAGAATATATTGATGAAGTTCTGCAGCTACTATCTTTGGCACCACAATAGTATAATTATTCTTTTAAGCCCTGATTCAGGAAAGCACTTAAATACATGGTTAACTTTAAGCATGTGCTTAAGTCAAATTGACTTTATGCATGTGCTTAAAGTTGAGAATGTGTATAAGTGCTTTCCTAAATACCCATGCTTTCCTAAATTGGAGTCCTAAGACATGATCCAGCTAAGTGCTGAGCATTCTCCATTTCCTTTCAGATCAATAAGAATTGAAGGCACACAGCATTTAACAGGATCAGGCCTATATTTATTTAAATATTATCTTTATTTAAGAATTGGCAGTTTGCTCATATAACATCAGTAACTGACTTAAAAATAAAATTCAGTTCATTCTTCATTGATGAATTCACTTTAAATTCTCTGAACTAAATTAAAACAATATGATAGATTAGAATATTCTCAAGTGGTTTTGCAAACACCTTACAGCTGGAGTTGGATGTTACTAAATGCACAGAGTTGCTAAATATAACAACATGAACATTAAGCCTGCTATTGCTTTATATGATAACAGTTTCCCAGTACTGAAATCTATAAAATGTTTGCATGACCCATTAATGAAAACATATGGGAAGTTCTCTGTACTTTTCACCATTCTTTTCTTTTAAATTCCTTAGGATTAGTGGCATGTGAAATTCCAAGTTGGATTAAACCACTCCATGTTATGCATGCTCATATTTCCATTTATGTTTTAGATGCAATACATTATTAAAATTGAGGTTTTGGGGAATGTTTTTGTTTATAGGATCATCACTATGATATTGGCTCACTTCCCAGGAATTAATGAATTTATCCTCACAACATCCCTATGAAGTAAGAAACTATTTAACACAGTTTCACAGATGGCCTAAGAGAGACCAAATGCTTTTTTAGCAGGATCAGGATCTTTTTAAACAGATTTTACTCTTTTTCTCTCTCTCTCTCTCTCTCTCTCTCTCTCTCTCTTTGCTATTTAGTTTTTAGTTTCCCAGAGTTTGTAATCAGATTCAGAATAATTTATTTATATTCTGCGTTCCCATTGTCTAACCAACCAAGTATTAAGTCGGTCAACAGTGATGCCAAAGGGCTGCTGTATCTTGGCTAGTCTAGTGCAGTTAGAAAAGAACCTTGAGTCACTGAAAGACTCAGCTATTCCACTTAGTGAAAAAAGTCCTGTAGTCCACATCTTTGTCTGGAAAATGGATTCTGGAACTGAGGATCTGAGAATGTGGTTAGCATGTATTATTTGCTCTTTTGTTCAGTGGTAGCAGTTCTTGATCAGTGTGGCAATTGTCAAGCATAGTATTTAATAATTATGAGCATGACTGTGTTCTGGGGTTGCTCTTATTTTTTACCACTTTTTTCTCCCCAGCAGATGGATGAGTGGGATAATTTGACTTAACAATGCTGTTTCCGCATTGACTTGTTTAGCAACCCATACATAATTTCAGGATATAAAAACAAATGTTCCACTGTGGTCTGTTGGGTTAGAATGGATGTCAAGAAATTTACATTCTCCTTTCCTACTAACTGACCATGATTTCAGCACAGTTTCACACCTATGAAAATCCAGTAAAAGTTAATGGAGTTCCTCCTGCTTACTCCAGTGTAAGTGAGGTCAGAATCTCTGGTCCCATGGACCATTTGGCCATTAACTGATGGTTTGAGAACAGGCAAGCTGATAATAAATAAGTAGGTCCTTTGGTTGTGTTTTGCCTGGCTGATATTATAAATTGCCGCAGTTGTATTTGGCAACTGGTACTGTTTGACAAAGAAAATGGGCCCAATTCTGCAAATCTTTACTCCTGAGAGTAGCTTTTACTCATATGAGTTGTCCCACTGAAGTCAATGAAAGTGCTCATGTGAGTAAAGGTTAATCATGTGTAAGCCTTTGCAAAATCAACCTCTATGTTCAGAGATACTAGGGAGAATAACATCTGGTGTGCGTCTCTTAAATGAGGTCTTGTAGTAAAGACCTGACAAACATTTCAAGCTTTTGGTTGTGGCAGAAATGGGTATAAATCTTGTCTGCTGATCTTGATAATGACTGTAAAGTGGAGGTCATGCTAAAAATTCTTAGGCGTGATCAAATTAAAGCAATGGGCAAACCAAGAGCTGTGCGTGAAACACACATCCTTAAATGCTCATGTCATATTTCTGTCATTGCTTGAGAAACAAGAGCCACATGTGAAGCCTTGTGAAGTGATCCAAGCATAAGTAAGATATTTCCAGCTGGTTTTGAATATTCTCAGCTGTGGGTTTGTTTGCAGCAAATGTGCTATTTGGAACCCAGCCATGTTTTTAAAAAAATGGTTGTGCTGCTGGTCTCTCTTTGCTTTTTGGAAATGGTGGTGACTGTCAGGGCAAATGCCAGGCCCTCAAGCAGAGTTAAAAATAATAACTACTGAGCTAATTCCATTATCTATGGGAGAGGAAGCTACTGTATTAAATTGTTTTGCTCCTAAGACACCGGTTGCTAGTATAATGAATGAGTGTTGAGGCTCTTTGGCCTCAACTCTAGGCTTCTTTGGAGTGCCAGCTTAGCAAACTCTGAGCTGGGGCTAGATAGGCAGCCAGTAGGGCTTGAACCCTGGACAACTGAAGAGAAGCTGCCTTCTTGGAGCCAGAACATGAGATATCACTCTAAGCTTGGATAGGTTTCTGAAGTAGATGGGCAGGGGTTCGTTCGTGATAGTTAATATTGGCGCTAATGAAATTGCATCGCAGGATATCTCACATATAGTAGATGACACAAAGGACACAAGAGGAAATCTATGGCCAGCAGAGTTAAGGACAGTAAAGGAGTTTTTTAAATATATTAGAAACAGCAAGAATACTCAAAATGGTAATGCTTTATTAATAGATGGAAATGATAGAATTATCAATGATAATGCAGAAAAGGCAGAAGTGTTCAATACATATTTCTGTTCTGTATTTGGGAAGAACAGATGATAAAGTCTTAACATTCTTTCTATTCTGCTAGCAGGTCTGGAGGATGTTGAGCAGAAGCTACTATAGTCAGACATTTTTAGATCGGCCAGTCCAGATAATTTGCATCTAGGATTTTTAAAAGAGCTGGCTGAGGATTTCACAGGATCATTAACACTGATTTTTAGTAAGTCTTGGAGTACTGGAAAGGTCCAGAAGATTGGAAGAAAGCTTGTGCTGTGCCTATTTTTACAAAGGGTAAATGGGATAACCAGGATAATTATAGGGCCGTCAGCCTGACATAGATCCCTGGCAGAATAATAGAGCAGCACAGTTAATAAGAAATTAAATGAGGGTAATGTAATTAATGCAAATCAACATGGGTTTATGGAAAATAGATCCTGTCAAACTAATTTGATATCTTTTTTGATGAGATTAGAAATTTAACTGATAAAAGAAATAGTGTTGATGCAATATACTAAGACTTTCTGAATGTGTTTCACTTGGTACCACATGACATTTTGATTTAAAAAAATTAGAACAATGTAAAATTAACATGGAACACATAAAATGGATTAAATGCTGGCTAACTAGGTCTCAAAATGTAATTGTAAACGGGGAGTCCTCCTGGAGCAGATGTGTTTCCTGTGGGCTCCCACAGGGATCAGTTCTGCCTTGCACTATTTAAAATTTTTGTCATTGATATGGAAGAAAACATAAAATAATCTCTGATAAAGTTTTCAGATAGTACAAAAAATGGGGTGGTAGTGATAAATAATGATTCAGAGTGATTGTCATCACTTGGTAAACTGGGCGCAAGCAAACAATATGTGTTTTAATATGGCTAATGTAAATGTATATATTTTGGAAAAAAGAACTTAGGCCATACTTACATGATGGTGGAACTCTATCCTGGGAAATAGTGACTCTGAAAAAGATTTGGGAGACCAAGTGGATAATCAGCTGAACGGGGGCACATAGTGTGATGCTCTAGCTAAAAGAATAGCATGATCCTGGGATGCATAAACAGGAGAATCTTGAGTAGGTGTAGAAAGGTTATTTTACCTCTGTATTTGGCCCTGGTGTGACCATTGCTGGAATATTGTATCCTGTTTTGGTGCCCACAATTCAAGAAGGATGTTGATAGAGTGGAGAGGCTTCAGAGAAGAGCCAGGAGAATGATTAAAGGGTTAGAAAACATGCCTTTTAATGATTACATTCAAAGAGCTCATTCTGTTTAGTTTAGCAAAGCTTAAGGTGTGACAGGATTACAATATGAAAGTTTCTGCATGGGAAACAAATATTTAACAAGTGGTTTGATCTAGCAGAGACAGTTATAACATGATCAAGTGGCTGGAAGTTGAAGGTAGGTAAATTCAAACTGGGAATAAGGTATAAATTTTTAACAGTGAGGATAATTAACCATAGGAACAATTTACTAAGGGTCATAGTGGATTCTCCATCTCTGATCACTTTTAAATCAAGATTCAATGTTTGTCTAAAAGATCTGCTCTAAGAATTATTTTGGGGAGGTTCTAGAGCCTGTGTTATACAGGAGGTCAGACTAGGTGATTACAATGGTCCCTTCTGGCTTAGGAATCTATGAACCTAGGACCATCATAGCTAAAACACAGTCTCTACTGCTTGAGCTAAAGGAATATTTATGCCATTGGGGACAAGAAACTAGTACTGATTTCAGTAATAGTTTCTTGTCCCCAGTGGCAGGCTATCCACTAGCAGGGGCACAACACACTTAGGCAGTTTTTATACAAATCCCCTTTCAGGGGAAGCTCATCCAAAGTTTCTGAGGTCCAGAGGAGTTCCACTGTCCATAAAGGCCACCATTTTGTAATGATTCCCCCCACTAATGGTTTTAGCAGATCTTCAGTTCCAAAGCATGAACCTCTCTTTTAGCTTAAGTCAAATTGGCTCTCATAGTTGGTAGCAGTAGTAAGCCTTTCTCCTCTTTGTGGACCAGAGATGCCACACATTGCAACCCCATTATACAGGTGTTGGTGGGGAGAAGCAAGCTGCTGGGTTCCCACCCAGTGCAGCAGCATTTTAGGCTTGCCTCCTTCCCCTTCTCCTCCTCATGTGCTTCTGGGCAAGCTTTTGAGACTGGTGGGTGCCCTGCAGCCTCCTAAAGTGCTTACACCCTAGCAGAGAGATGAGTTAGCTCTGCAGGCCTGTGTGGAGGCGGTTGGGGAAATGGCCCCATCTTCCTCATATGCCTCTTTGGGACAGCTAATACCAACAGGATGCACTGTCCAACCAGATTCTGGACACCCTTAAGGAGGGAGGAGATTGGGAAGGTCCTTGTATAACCCACTGGTCAGTGTGTGATATGTGCCTGATCCACAGAGGATGAGAGTATGTAACAGGCCCAGGCAGCTGCTTTAGCTCAAACTGTAGAGTCATACTTTCGTTCTGGAGGCCTCTGGTTTCATCCCTGGTATGTTGGCCAAGTTGGTGGCTGTCATGTTTGCACCCTGACTCCTGCTTCTGCACCTGTGAAGAATCTGCCCCTTGAAGAGATTTCACAAAATATGTTCTGGGTAGCAGAGTCCAACACCTATGGCTCCCTGTAGCCACTGCATAGTGTTTGCTCATTTACTTCCTTTTTGAACTCCCTACACAAGGTCTCGGGCTGCCTTGGCTTATTTAGGGTAAGAATAGCCTCTGTGTAAAATGCAGTTACGATCAGTGCTATCATACACAATGAAGAGCAAAAGCTCCACTTTTCCAGTATGTCCCTGAAATTGCAGGCAGCTAGGTTTAGGTAGCAAGAGAAATGCAGGAATGAAATATGCCAATAACTTGTCTGATATAATATCCACTTTGCTGCTTCATTTTGGCCTTGTAGCAAATCAGATGCTACCGAACTTCTGTATGTGTGTCTAGCCCAAGAAATGGAAATGACAAAGCATTGGCTGGTGGAGACATAAGATGCTTAATAACTAACTAAATAAATCTTAAAACCTTAAACTGTGTGGATTAATCTGAGCTTGGTCTATTTCTTGTATCGCCTGATCTGCATTACCCTCCCTATTTAACAGATGCAGGTTGTTATGTATAGACTTCGTATGGAGGAAAAAGTGAGTCTAAATCAAACGTAATATAGCATCTATAATGCAAGTTTCTTCTCTTCCAACATTTTGCAGTTGAAACAGTAGAAGATAGTTAAAACAAGGCAAATCTATATTATTATAATCAGTGCATTATAATAATACCTGACTCTTGTATAGTACTTATAACAATTATTTTGCTAAATGACCATGTTTGCTAAAAGTTAGTAATTACATTTTTTGTAATTTACTGATAAAATTTACTTACACACTTTAAAATGTACTTTTGGCTGTTTATACTGCAATTATAAAATGGATTTACCTATACAGTCCCACTTCGTTACTGTGTACATTTCTGAAAGTCTCCAGGTACATGTATGTAGGAGCTGCTACCAGCAGTCAGAGTTTGAAATGACTTGTCTTGTTTGGATGTAAACCTCAGGAATTACGTTACCTGCAATTTCCATCCAAAATGTTTGAAATCTGTTCTTTAGCAGGTCTGACTATCAAAGTGTAACTTACTCTTGGCTAAATGAATCACTGTTTTGTTTATGTAGTGCTTTCATCACTGGATCTCAAACAACTATACAGATGTTACAGCAATTTATGATGTTCAACCAGGAAGTTGTAAATACGCATATGGGCAACTGTTACAATACTCTGCCATCTCACTACAGACTTGTACAGTTAGTCTTATACATAGTATGACACCATAATCATTGTCTCCACAGACCCTGCACTAATCTAGCCTGGGCTATGTATTATCATGGAAACTTCCATGCCCTAATGAGAGTAAGTCACTCCCTTTACCCTGGTGGGTTTGGGCCTTGGGTTGTATTGTCAGGGTTGAGGTGGGCAAGCAGGGTTAACACGCCTTAGGAAATTGACTCAGACTGCTCGGCTGTCCCCAGTGACCATGGAGGGATACCTTTCATTGTCTGACTGACCCAAGAGTGGCCCTATAGGGAGAAGCACCACTACACACAAGGTGGAGTGAGTTTAGTAAGAGAGTTGGGTTTATACCATGTTACCATGTGTAGCGATAGTCTTGGAATCTCAGGGTTTTGTTGCTGGAATAAACAGTGTACTTTATTTTCTGGCGAGAACTTTGATATATTGCCTTGGTTTAATTGTGTTTTTCCCTTTCTTTATTGGATGCTGAGTCTTCCTGTGGCTACTTGTTTGCTCCAGTACTCTGCACATGGGTGGAATATCTGACATAGCTTGCTTGGTTGACAGCGAGTAATCCTTCCAGGAGGGAAAATTACTAATTACAGTCTGGATGGTTGGGAGATTGGGGATTCTTATTATTTTAGACCAGGATGTTGAAAACTCCACTGAGAGAGCAAGGAGTTGCCTTAGAGGAGGCTTTGGCAGGCTCTGCACTGCCACCTGTGTGAGGGGAGACGGTTTAAGAGAAACCATAAATCCATAAGGGCCAAAACCCAGAGTTGGGAGCAGTGGGTCTCCACTACTCTTCTTCCTCCACAACAAGGAGGTGGCCGGTTCTATGCTTTTAGTGGCTGAGAATTGCTTTCTTTTGCCATACTGTACTTCATACAGTTGTCCTTGGAGCAGAGTGCATTTATCTGGATTTTGTTCTGTGTGATGATTTGAGGGATCTGGCTATGTACAACTTGTGAATTCTAGTTGGTTTTACGAACCCTATGTATACTCCAACCCTCAGTTAGTAGTAAACCAACCATGAACTGACAGAAACCCTGTCAGGTATCATACCTCCTGCCTTGAAGAAGCTACAGAACAAACAAAAGAAATCATTAACAATTTAATCACTCTGCTCTGGCAGGACAATGAATAGGCTAAGGGGGGTACCTAAAAGGGAAAAAAATCCAGTTATTCCAGAGAACAATGACCTAAATCCCAAAGAATGCTTAAGAGTGGCGAGGAAACTGAAGAAGGTAATGGCATGTAGATGTGTTCTTATTTTGCATGGATCAGTAGGACTTTTATGGTGTCTAAAGTAAAGACCATTTGTTTTAGAAGCCCTGTGTAAATCCTGGGTCTGTTTAATTCAACAAGTACTGTTATTTGTCCTTGAATGCCCACAAGGTTGGAGTTCTGGGAGACTGTGTGCTTATACAATTGGGGTGTCTGCGGGAGCTGACATTAGTCTTAGGGGCTACTAGGCAGCTGGATCATGGAGTCTCAGAAGGAGGTGCTAGAAAGAGAATCTGCATCCCAAAGGTGTACATAGAAACCCTGAGCCATAGACAGTGCCTGGACTCTGCTCAGATTCAGGAAAGCTTAAAAGTACCTGGATACAGTGTGTGGGACCCAAACACAGCAGCCTGGTGGGTATCCATCAGGGAGACAGAGACCTGGGCTCTGAAAGTCCATTTCTCAAAATTTGGCCCCTCATGACTAGCAATTTTAAAAGGTGCATAATTTTCTGCTGATAATACTAATGCTAATGCTCCTTCACCAAGTATAAATATTTTTAAAATATCAAGATTTGTTTTTAAAAATATCTATATTAAACAGATTTCTGGTGTTGAAAAATATGCCTTTAAAAAGGCATGTGCCAAACATATTGAGCCCCAACGTAGTGTGAAAGTAAAAGCTTAATTTTGGAGTTATAAGTGACTCCTGTAAGGGTTCTTTAACGTCTAACCCTGTCAGGTATTTCTGCATTTTATGTCTGTATCTGTTTGCCTTTCAAGAGCGTTTCTCCCAGCGTACATGTAGAGGCACATTATAGTTGGTTAAAGGACCTGCCGGCTGACTGAATGGTGGGAGACACAAGAAATGTTTTATGCCTGAAGCAGCTGCCTCTAAAATACATACCCCAATGGCTCTCTTCAAAAACCACCATGCATACTTAGCAGTAAAGTCAGGAAAGAAAGTTTGACTCACTGCTGTGGGGATCTTTGACTTTTAAAGAGACATGAACCATTATTTTATCTCCTCACTCTGCCTGATTCTTTTAAAAATACACCTCATTACTCTCTAAATAAATTGCTTTAAAGGTTTAAAGTGACAAGGGGTTCTGTCTTTTGATGAGGGAACCGATGACATTTTGAAAACCTAATCTTTTCATAGGCTGGCAAACCCAGGTCACCGCAGATAAAAGCAGCTTGCATAGTTGGCAGCCAATGTATTTGCAGCAGTTAAACGATTATTTGAGAATTTGCCAGTGCCTGGCAGTTAATAACTAATTTAATAAGTATTAAGAATTGCACCTCATGAGCTCTGTTTTTGTTGACGTACAGTCTGTTGCACTAAGTAGGACAATAGTGCACTCCCATATTTCAGAATTTATTCATCCTGTTTCTCTCTATCTAAGGTTTCCCTCCTTTATGTGTCTCCCATTAGCATAGTAATGAGCACCTCACAAGCTTCTAATGTATTTATCCTCAGAATACTCCTATGAGCTAAGACAGTGCTACTATCTTCATTGTACTGATGGTGAACTGAGACAGAGTGGCTAAGAGCCTTGTCCCAAGGTCACACAGGAAGTCTGTGGTGGAGCAGGGGCTTGAACCCTGGTCTCCCAAAGCTTCCCTTAGTGCCCTAACCACTGGATGGTCCTACTTCTCTGTTAAAATGTTACCCTTTTCACATTCCTAGTTAAAGAAGCAGTGACTGAACCATAGACTGGAAATGACAGATTTTAACTGGTAATTATACTGCAAGCTAAAGTGTTTTTGTTTTTTAAAGTAGGGTCGCAGGAGACGGAAGATCAGTCTTAAGACTCCAGCTGAGGTCACTAAATGTCCTAGGTAACCCTAAAGAACTAGCACTGAATCTTCAGCATGCACGCAAGTGCACCCCCACACAAAAATCTACTGCTCAGTGATTGGCAGTGGGTATCAAAGGCCAGGACAGGCTACGTCTCCCCTAACCCATGCTGTGGTTCCACCCTGAGGCCCCGTCTCCCCTGAAGCCGGCTCAGCTCAGCTCCAGCTGTCGGCCCAGGGCTGGGGCCGCCTGGCGCGGCACTCGGGCTGGCTTGGGGGTAGGGCCAACAGTGCTCGGGCTGGCCAGGGACTTGAGGCTTCTCTGGTGGCTTAACAGGGGTGGCTCAGGGCTCTGTCAGAGGTGGGGAGGGGGTGGTGTGGGCAGAAGGGCCAGGGCTGCTGGGCTAGCCTACCTGAACGAGAAGTTCACCCCCGCCCATGTGCTCCGTCATAGTTAAGTGTCTTGGCTTCAGTTGCTAAGTTTCCAGGTAATTTTTCTTGAACAGCACAATTGTATGTGAGCAGGGAACCAGACCATATTGACATTTCCATGGCAATATGCTGTGGTATTTCAGATTGACCTTCGGGTTATAAATTATCAAAGGAGGATATAAGATTTGGGGAATTTGAGGATATAAGATTTACTATTAGTATAGTACAAATAATAAAAAGAAATCTAGCAACAAAGTCAGTAAAGAAAATCCAGGGTTTAGAATAATATCAACACTTAAAATCAAGTGGGATTGTTTGTTTAATAAGACCATTGGTGTTGAGTTAGAGAAGATAACAGGACAGGACACCTGTTCATTTTGTAGGTGTGTGTATTTTGCATCTCTGGCTGGATATATGAAAAGAGACCAGGAAGGTCTTGCAACACTCTCTAGCAAGTGCGCCCCCTCCTGTGCTTTTAGGAATGGTGCTGGAAGGCTTGACAGAGAGCCCCATGTAGTTGTCGTGCTCAGATTGCTGTTTCCACACTGTCTTTTGGCAAACGTGCTAGGATATGCTACTTGCATATTTAGAACTGGAGACTATGCAGTGATTACTCATCATGTTTTCATAGCAGCTGATGTTTCCACTTTGGGCACCGTATCAGTCTGGGTCTTGCATGAGGGAATTAAGTGGCTCAGCTGCTCTATTGCAGAAGTGGTAATGCAGGTGGAAGGCACTGGCAAGGTCATGGGTGGGGTTCCTTTCAGGACTGACTTATAAAAAGGGGTGACTAAGAAATGAAGAACTCCTATTGGTAAGATTTACAATCCTTACCTATTTTGAAGCTCTTAGAATTGGAAAACCTTTGTAGTTGTCTGTGAAACAGATCTGTGAGCATTCTAAAAATCCCTGCAGGCTTTATTCTTAGCCTCGCCTTTCATAATTGACATCCTTAAATTGTAAGGATAAAGTCCCTTCTTAGGATTCAGTTGTTTCTTTTTCTATTTCACATTTTTAAATATGTTGAAGTGACTTATAAAATCATGAAACTTTTTGCATCTTGAGAGTTGGAACTTGATTCCCTCCAAAAATTGCAACATCTTATTCCAAATCCCCATAGGCTGTACATGTTCCATGATCACTAGCTCTCACTGACCTTACGTGAGTAACATTTGCTGTGAACTTCTTTAATAATAATAATAAATTATTGGTTGGCAAATGTGTAGCGTTCAGCCAAATGGCGAGGCTGTTCCATTTCTCACTGATGTCAGTGGTAAAGTTCCCACTGCATTCAGTGGGAACAGGCCACGGTGCAGGGCTGTGGGAAACTTGCTGCTTCAATTTCACATGGATTTCAACAACTATTTTCATCTGTTTCTGTTTTACTTAATTTTGCACCCCTTGAGTTTCATTGTTTAGTTTGAGGTTCAGTCAAACTCAACAAGGCTAAAGTGAAACTTGAAATTAGACCAGCATGTTTCATTAAGCCATGGACATTGTATAGGGTTTACTAGACAAAGTGGCCAACTGTCATATATTTTCTTAGGTAACCACAAAATTCACTTCATCCCTTGCCCCCACCAAATTTGTGCCTGTCCAGACATGGCAAAGTCTTTTGTTTTTGATAAAAAAAAATTCTCAGAGCCCAAAAATATTTCACCTAAAACTCTCTTTCGTTCCTTGTTTGAAAGTCAAACTAGCACACAGCTATATGGCTTTGGTTTTGTTGTGAAAAGTTCACAAAGCCCTGCCTTTAGGACATTTTCCCCTTTAGGTGTTATATTTGAAAAATCTTTTCGATAAGATCCTCAAGGTCCAATGCATCCAGTATTTCTGTTATGTGTCTAATTAAGTGGAGAAATTCCTTTCCTTGATTGTCAGACAGATCGACTAAGAGAAAAGTAACATATTTAACTCAGTCTATTTCGTAAAACTGAAATCTGTTGAATCCGTTGAGCAACAGTAGAGGTGACGTGGCCCATGTTTAGCCTTCTGAAAACATATTTCATGCAAAGCAGGCAGCCTTCATTTGAGTGGGAGAGGTGACTATGAAAACATAGCAACCTGCTCTCTCCATTGGTTACAGTACCAGGCACAATGTTCCTATCCAGTATCAGGTACATATTTCTTACCAGCGCTTTCTGTGATCTCCTAAAAATGAGATAGCAAATACAGACTCTATCTTTCTCAGCTGCAGAAAATGAAGAATCTTTTCCTATAAAAAGCAAATGGGGACTGGAATGAAATGAAACCCTTGGAGATAACATTTGGTCTGCCCTTGTGTTGAATGCCCATGGAAGGTATTCCAATACAAAAGGAATATTTCCTTTTTCTATTCCCTGGTCATCCCTAAATTATGTTGCCGAGTAGCTCAGAGCAGAATTGAAGAGGCAATAGGCAAACAGCCTGCTATTGTCATGTTTTCTTGAGTACAAGTTCATGGAAAATACATGGCTGATTTCAAATTCATTGTATAAAGCATTCCAATCTATTATATTCTCGGTAACGCTCCACCTGAACTTATGTCACTGAGAGATACATATTGACAATTTTCAGCATAGCTGCTAGAAAATGTACTGTCTCTTTTGGCTTTTAAGAGGAAAAGCCAGGGCTTTTGAAAAACCTACAATACATACTATGGAAGGAATTTATCACTGCAAAAATGAAGTCATTGCAATGTGTTTTCTTGGCAAGTTGAGACCTGATTAGACTTTTATTTATATAAACCAGAGGTTTTCAACCTTTTCCATACTGTGACCTGTGTTACAGCAGAAAAAAGTTTGAGGACTCTCCTTCTGTGTAGCCATAAAGAAAGGTAGGGTGGTTGGTTCCCACAATAAACCCAAATTGGTGAAGACTTTTTTCAAAGGCCTGATCCTGCAATCCATAGTAGAACAAGCAGTCTTCCCTTCAGCTGGGGTCATTGAGAAGTTTTCCCAGACCAGAGCTATCAACTTCTGCACAATCTCAGGCCTCAGTGCTGCCAATATCTACTCCTTTGACTAGCTGTGTGCACATAAGCAGTCCCAGTGGTTCCAATGAGACTACTTGTGTGTAAAGTTAGTCCCTGTATGAAAACTTTGTATTCACCGAGGACCAGTGGAGTTTTCATACCCTCCATGGGGCCATTTAGATAAGTAAGGCCTCTTAATTTCCTGAAACTAAATAGGGACAAAGTGCAATCCTTGTTACAGTTATCTTCTCCACAGAAGTTTTCTGAGTTCCTTTTATTCCTCTCAATCTGTTATGTCCAGAACTCCTTAACCCCAAAACAGGATGCTTTATGCTGTCAAATAACTAAAGGGACAGTTATTACAAAGGACACTGTTACAATCCTCCCGATTTCTTTATAATTCTGTAGCGAACTTTCAATTTTTTCTTTCGTTCTCAAATGAAAAGAAATGGGTCCCAGTCTAAACCCCTTGGAACTTTGGGTAGAACAGATCTTGACCGGAACTTTGTGACTTGGAACCAACTCTGCAAATTGCACAGAAAATGCTCTTATATGCTTATGCTTAAGTTATTAATATCTTTAAATAGAGTGATAAAGAATTCAAATCAGAACATTGCCATATCCATGTGAAATCATAGAACCATAGGGTTAGAAGGGACCGAAAGAGTCAGATGGTAAAATGATATGCAAAAGGGTCAGAAATAAAATGACATTAAATGATCAGAGATTACATTCATTTTTATTTGCATTGCAGTAGCATGTAGTACCCTAGTCATGGACTAGGACCCCATTGTGCTAGGTGCTGTACAAAGAGAATCAAAAGACAATCCCTACCCCAAAGAGCTGACAGTCTTCATTAAATATAAGAAAAACTCTTGTCCAGTGCAACCCGTTCTAGTGATGGGGCACAAAGGAACCAAACTTTGTGGGCCTTCACAGCGAAACCTATTGCAACATTGACTGGAAAAGAAAAACCATCATCAAACACAAATGCCCTTTCCACTCTTACAATATAAATAAAAAGTCCATTTTTTTCATTGTAGGTTTCAAGTTCTTAAGGCAGTAACAAATATTTTTAGCATTTACAGAGAACCTGTTATGAAGGTTACTTAGTCAATTTCATAGATCTGTGTGCGGGGTTGGGGGAATCAATAAGGCACCCTAGGCCACTGAAGCTCCCTTCCTGACCTCTGTACGTGGGGCTGCTCTCTTCTCTTCTTTTCTCCCAGAAAAATTCTCTTCATGACAAAGTGAGGGTCAGCCCTGGGACTTCATTTGATTTCACCCTTTACTTTAGACCCAAAGTGTATAATCGAATGTTTGAGAAATGCTGCTGTGAGCTCAGTGTGAATGTATTTCCCTTGGAAGTGCTGAGCTCAGACTGTACGAAAGGAGTGCCCATACAAATCTGACCAAGGCACTGCTCTCCCTTTGTGCAGAGGTTAAAAAATATAAGGAACTTTGATGGAACTGTTTTCATTATTCTGTGCTGTTCTGGAGCTCTGACAAAAGGAGGGAGTGCTCTCATACTTCAATAGGCTTGGAAGGATTAGGATTTTATCAGTAAGGGTTGATTTCATCGTATGCACACAAACCAAAAAAATTTCCATACACAGTAATGTAAATGTACAAATAGGCAAAGCAAGAAAAATGCTGCATGACAGAACTTGAGTCCAAATCCAGCGATTTAGACCCTTGAGTTAAGTTTGTTATAAACAGACTAGTGAATGAATAGTAAAAATAGGGATGATTTGTTGATTTTGGGATATTTACTTGGTATATTTTGACATATGATGTGGCCAGCTTGTGTTTGAACAGTTATAAAGCTTTAATTTTTTGAATCTCAATGTCTGCTATCACTAAATAATTCTGTCCCTCCATTTCCCACAGCTGTGAAAATTGAAAATGACAAAAATAGGGGAAAAAATATCTTTGAAACCCATAATTTCATGCAACTATGAATTTAGATCAATAACTATCTTTAAAAATGCTTAAATACAAACATTGATATTATTTATCTATCTAGAATTTTGCCAAGTCTATGCTTAGGCTCTGTGTTGTGTTACACCTCAGGACTGGCCAGTTTCCTTGGTGGGGAAAAGAGGGGACTCTGTGCCATGCTAGGTTGTGAGCACTGGCCAGAGTCATTCCTAGTACATACTGTGTGTTGGAACCACTGATAAGGGCCAGCTCCAATGCACACTCAACATGCAAGCAAGTATTTCCTGCCAGGAATCTGTTCCTAAATCCATGCAGGGCTCTCTACTTCATCTATGAGATTGGGAGTGATGGGAAAGAGGAACAGCATGTATCAGAGTGGGAGGGTGAGGAGAGGAAGAGTTTACTGGACTACTCTTCCTCACTGTAGGATAGTAAGGAGTCCTCTATGTTCTCAGGTCTCGGAGGAGCTTTCATGCAGAGGAAATCTTCTCAATAGACTTCAGATTTCACCATACGTCCCTTTTGTTTGTCACATGCCTTGCACAATGTACCTGAAACTAGCTTGTTATTAAAACCCCATTTTTTTTCAAAATGAGGTTTCTTTGTCTCATGGCTCAGCATTTCCTCTCTGTTCCTTCTGGGGAAACTTATTGTAATGTCCTAAAACTTTCCATCAGCTTCACACCATAATGTCATCATTGCAGGTTGGGAAGAGAAGGAAGCTACTCCGTGTGTGGGTTTGAAACATTATTAGAATACAGACCACTACCATGTTAGTGTAGTCCGAAAATGTCTGTTATAGTCATAAAGAGTCTTGTAGCACCTTATAGACTAACAGATTTTAGGGATCATGAGCTTTCATGGGCTAAGATCCATTTAATCAGATGAATGTTGTGGAAATCTCCAGAGGCAGGTATAAATAGCAGGCAAGAAAGCAAGGTAAATTCAATCAGGGGGGTGAGGCCCACTTCCAGCAGGTGATCTGGAGGTATGAACACCCAGAGAGGAGAAACTGCTTTTGTAATTGGCGAGCCATTCACAGACAATATTGAGTCCAGACCTGATGGTGTTGAATTTGCAAATGAACTGGAGCTCAGCAGTTTCTCTTTGCAAATTCGACACCATCAGGTCTGGACTCAATATTGTCTGTGAATGGCTCGCCAATTACAAAAACTGTTTCTCCTCTCTGGGTGTTCACACCTCCAGATCACCTGCTGGAAGTTGGCTTCACCCCCCACCCCCCGCCTCGCTCCCCTGATTGAATTTACCTTGCTTTCTTGCCTGCTATTTGTACCTGCCTCTGGAGATTTCCACAACATTCATCTGATGAAGTGGGTCTTAGCCCGCGAAAGCTCATGATCCCTAAAATCTGTCAGTCTATAAGGTGCTACAAGACTTTGTTGCTTTTGCAGATTCAGACTAGCACGGCTACCCCTCTGTTATAGTCATGTGCTTCATTTATAAAGCCACCTAGTGCCTGATGATGGTAAATGACACTGCATGCTTGCAGGATGCTTTGTCTTCAGTAGGAGTCTTGGTGTGAAAAGTAGCCTGGCTTGATTAAGTAGTAATGAAAACTTAGTTCTTCTAACCTTCTGTGTGTTCCTTTTTTTGATCCATCTGTATCTCATATTAGGCCCCAGTCTATACTATCTAAACAACTAAGCTGAGATTTTTCAAAGCCTCCTAGACTGGATGTGGATGCTGCCAGTTTCCATCAATTTTAGTAGGAATTGAGCATCTAAATCTGTTAGGCAGCTTTGAAAAACTCAGCCCTGTTTTGCAAAACAATCCTGAAGTATGTGCTGTATCCAAGGTCCCTTGTTAGGACCTTGGATACAGCACATACTCTTTTGCAATAGAGTACCCCCCAAAATACTTTAGTTTTTACCCAGGAAAATATCATGCATTTTGGCCTACAATCACGATGGCTTTCTCTGTGAAAACTGATCTTAGCCAAGTAAAGGTAAAATGTAGTTTGAGCCATGCTAGTTTTGTAATAGTGATAGCAGGAAAGTATGTTAAAAAAAACTTTGTGGTAAAAATAATGCTGAAAATTCCACATAAAATGTTTATCATTAAGGTTCTAAGGCAAACTTGTGTGCATAGCTCCCTGCATTAGTATGAAACCTCATTTACTTCATAAGGGCTCTTCATGAATGGAGAGGTCCTGTCGGGTATGAGCCTAAAGAATCAGGTCCTAAATGTGTAAATGTTGTTTCATTGATGGCTGCAGGGCTGGCGTTAAATTAAAAATTTCCAGTACAGTTTGGTTGAAACTACATTGATTGTAAACAGTTTGATTTGGCTAGGATTTTAATTTCTGGTCTTGTGGCACTGATCACAGTTTATAGTGTTAAAAAGTAGTGTCTTATTTTGACCTAATATTTCTGATCAGATAGCCCCTTGACAGTTAATGTTCATATCCTTGCTTCTCTTGAGAAAACATTTCTATCCACTGTGTACATTCAGTCCTAGTGAGCAAATGGGTCGGGAATGTACTTAATAATTTGTGAGTAATTAACAATATCCCCCCAAATCCCCTACAGGAGTATGCTTTGTAATGGTCAAAAATGATTCCTCTTTCATCCATCTCTTTCTCTTCCTCTGCATTTATCTTTCGCTTTGTGGACTGATGTCTGATTTGCCAACATCATCAAAACCACAAAAATCTGGTTTAGTATTTGTGTCATTTATGCTGCTTAATGATTCAGGAGCCAAATATGCAGATTCTTGAACTTGTTTTTGTAGTGACATTAGGATTAAAAATCTATTATGGAAACAATCTGTTAAGTCACCCAGTCCACCCCCTAACATGTGCAGCATTGGTCCCTATTGTACATTCATGAACATTTTTTTCAGACTTGTTTTAAACAATTCCAGAGATAGAAATTCAACAGTTTTCTCTTGGAGACTGTTCTGCAGCCTGTGTGACCTCATTGTTTGAAAATGAGGTCCAAGTCCAGCTTTAATTTTCATCTACACAATCTAATAACCTCCTTTATAATTATTTCCATTTCCTCCATGAACAGTTATTTTTTCCCATTGAGCTGACATCCTTCAGATACATAGATTGTTTCACGTTGCTTTAGGTATCTTTTTAATCAAGCCCTACTTGTTTAGTTCTTGTGAACCTTTCTTCATAAACTATTTTTCTCTCTACTCCTTCCTCATCTTTAGCTTTCTATACACACAAAATTTGTACCACTTCAATTTTATTGGCATAGTCAAAAGCGGCACAATTCTTCCTCATGTGAATTAGGGTGAACAGACAGCAAATGTGAAAAATTAGGACGGGGGTGGGTTATAAAGAGCCTATATAAGAAAAAGACCCAAAAACTGGGACTGTTCCTATAAAATTGGAACATCTGGTCACTCTAATGTGAATGTAGTTATGTTTGTATGGCTTATTACATACAGGCAGGGGAATAAGTGATACGTGTATAACTGTCCAAACTACAAGTTGTTCCAATATAACTTTCAGTTTAAAAAAATACACCTCTAACAAAAATAATTACACTTAAGTATTGTGTGAAAACCAGGCTTTAGTGCACTTCTACATTCTTGCTAATTTGTCTCATTCCTCTTGGGTGATCGTCAAAATTACAGTAACTACTTCAAGTGCCACCATAGTGGATACTTGACCCTTAAATTGATGCTTGACACCTGGTAAAATAAATGAGATTTGAGATTCATTGATGGAAATACTGAGGTTTCATTTTGTTTTGGTTGCACTGGGCAAAGCTCCCTTTGACTTCAATGAGACCAGGATTTCATCCATAGTCCAGCTCTTCTTCATGCAGTCTGTGTGGAAAGGAGGGATGGATTTGGGGATGGGGTGGGCATATGTGATTGAGGTTTGACTGTAAATTGAGATGGGTATCAGTTCCTTTTAAAATTTCAATTCTTCCCTACTTACAGATATGAGTAGAATTTGGACCTGACTAAACAGAGTTGCCCTCTTCTATCAAAGTCATCTGCAGTTTAGAATTTCTCACTTTGATTCGCCTTTTATGTGTTCTTAAAATAATCCAGATGGCAGGGATCTGGGACAGTAAACCAGCAGTTTGCCTTTACGTGAAGAAACAAGCTGTTTTTTATTCTTATTTAAGAAAAAAAATAGGCAGACAGCTTGGCAGCATAGTGATCATTTGAATAAGCATGTGTCCTTGAACAGAGTTCATGTAGTGCTGTGGTCTGGTGGTTGTGGAAGGAGAGTTCAGAAGAGATTATTCTTATTAATGAATTTGTGTTCTAGGATGAGTCTCAGTGATTAAAACATCTGGACTAAGCAACAACAAATATTGTATATGTTTTGAATTAGAGCAAAGCAACATTTAGTTGATTATACTGTTGAACCCACAGTGTTATCCTGACACTGGTTATAGTGCACCATAGCACAGACATTAGATGGCCATTTCTTTAAGGGTTTTGAATTTATTCCCAGAGTGTTGTGTGTGGTACTGGAGAGGCTACATCAGAGTGGGACAGCAAACCAAAACTCCAGTGTTTAGGAGCTGAAAAGTCACTTGAAGGTCAGGGCTTTTTTTAGGATTTTGTGAAACAGATTCCTCCCTCTCTCTCTCTTTATGCTGGTGTAAATCTGGAGTAACTCCCAGGACTGTCCGAAAACCCCATCAAGCTGTTGCAAAAACTGCTTATTTCCTTTGGAGTTTAGTCCAATATACCTCAAAGGACAGGCATAACTCAGTAGACTTCTGGAAAAACAAGATTTATTGCAAGCAATAAGGAGTCAGAAGGGGTTATCACCCAAACAACTGGCTCACCTCAATACATGTGTGAAGATATTTTATACCCCTGTGTTGATAAGGGAGGGGGACTTGCAATCCACTTACACAGGTGGGAACACTTAATGGCTATTACATCCATTGTTGGTATTAATCTATTTCATTTACCTGTCTGGTAAGCAGGAGGTTCAAAACACTTAGGGGTACTTAGACACTATGATGCCTGCACATCTGTGACAGGGTGAATGCAAGTTTAAAATGCATGTTAAACTAGGGGGTCAATAGTACATATACAGGGAGTGAGATTATAAGTCTAAGGTTATTTTAAAATCATACTACAACATTCTAAGTTACATTTTCCTAACAATCATTTTCTTAACAAAGCCTTGACATAAAGACATTGACTTCACTGGATTTAGCCCAGATTTACATAAGCATAACTGAATGTATCCGTCTCTTCATCTTTCCATATGCTAGATACTTGCCAAAAATGGGGTGATTATTTTTCTCTGAAAGGATGACTGTAAATCATCTAATGTCTTTGCTGTGGTACATGCTAACCAAAACATAGTAAGTAATGCCAAAATGTATCCATCCTATTTCTTTAACTATTGCTCAGCAGTTCAGTGAAATTCTTGCCAGTTAAATCATGAATGTCAGCAGGAACTTTCAGGAACATGAATTAATAACAAATAGAACTCACAGGTGCTGGATAATGAAAAATCTAGTGATAAATGGCACGTACTTACATTCATACACATTGTCTCGCCTCTAGCACTTTTAGGTGCAGTAATACTAGGGATGGGAAGATAAAACTGAACCTGTCTAAAGTTTGTCCAAACCAGCCCTGCTTTGCTTTAACACTATTCCACTTGATAAAACCTTTTAAAGATAAAAAATGCTGATCAAAATAGAATGGATATGTCATCATGCAAACACACGCCTTTACCCAAAATGTTAGACAGTTTGGAAGAGTCAGACTCATGGTTTGAAATCCTGTTGAAGTCAGTGGAAGTTTTGACATTGACTTCAGTGGAGCCAGGATTTTATCCAGTGCTCTTAACACATGAAAAGCATCACTTGTGAAGTTGGCTAACTACATTCCTTACCTGCCACTCTCTCTGTGTGCTGACGCAGTATCTCTGCCTTACCAAGTGAAGGGATCCCTCCTGCATTGTTGAACTAGCCTAGCTGAAGCCAACTTTATAAGCAATAGGATCCAATCTGTTGGAAGGCAGGGTGTCCACTACATATGCATACATCCACTTACAGGACTAAAGAATAATAGGGGGCAACTGCAAGGAATTGAATGTGTTCATTACCTCACAGGATTGAGCTGTACAGCCCTTCTAACTGCACTTTGCCCCTGTCCCATTAACCTTTTCTACAGCATGTCTACCAATGCTAGAAAGTGTTCTCAGTGTTAGCATGAAATAACCATGCCCAAGAGACCGAAGGCAATGTCTCCAAGGTATTTCTCCTCTCTGATGTCCCAGGGAGTTGATATACTATGGTCATCCACTAAAGCATAATGTGTAAGCTAAAACAGTGGCTCTCAACCCTTCCAGACTACTATACCCCTTTCAGTAGTCTGATTGTCTTCTATACCCCCAAGTTTTACCTTACTTAAAAACTACTTGCTTACCAACTCAGACAAAAACACAGTAAAAGCTGTGCCCTGTACCAGCTGGAACACTCTATGTACCAGCATTTCTAATCTTCGTAGTAAGTCCGATTTATAGTCCAGTTGGTGCAGGGACAGCAGGCTCCCTATCTGACTCCCCAGAAGCAGCAACATGTCCCTGCTGCTCCTAGGTGGAGGAACAGCCACGAGGGGTTCGGAGTGCAGGAGGGAGTTTGGGGTGCTGGATCCAGGGGGTGCTCACCTCAGGCAGCTCCTTGCTGCAAACAGCAACCTGTCCCAGCTGCTCGCAGGCAGCAGCTCTGCATGCTGCGTCTGCTCACAGGAATAAATGGTCTGTTTTTAAAATGGAAAGTGATAAATAGCCCCTAAGGATCTGTACTGGAACCTGTGCTGTTCAACATATTCATAAATGAGTGGGAAAAGAGTTAAACTGTGAGGTGACAAATTTTGCAGATGATACTAAATTACTCAGGATAGTTACTGAAGTCCAAAGCTGACTGTGCAGAGTTACAAAGGGATCTCACAAAACTGGGTACTGAACTACGAAGTGGCAGGTGAAATTCAGTGTTGATAAGTACAAAATAATGCCTGTTGGAAAACATAATTCCAACTATCCATACAAAATGATGAGTTCTAAATTAGCTGTAACACTCAAGAAAGAGATTTTGGAGTCATTGTGGATAGTTCTCTGAAAACATCTGCACAATGTGCAGCAGCAGTCAAAAAAGCTAACAGAATATTAAGAACTATTAGGAAAGGGATAGATTATATGAGAGAAAATATCGTAATACCATTGTGTAAATCCATGGTAAATAGTGCATGCAGTTCTCATTATACCTTCCCAAAAACGATGCATTAGCATTGGAAAAGATACAAGGAAGGGCATAAAAAATGATTAAGGGTATGGAACATCTTCCTTATGAGAAGGGATTAAAAAGACTGGGACCGTTCATCTTAGAAAAGAGATGAGATGTGGAGATACAAGAGAGGCCTATAAAATCATAAGTGGTATGGAGAAAGTGAATAGGGAAGTGTTGTTTACCTCTTCATGTAACACAAGAACCAGGGGCCACCCAATTAAATTAATAGGTTTAAAACAAACATAGGAAAGTAATTCTTCACACTCAATGCACAGTCAACCTGTGGACTTTCTTGCCGAGGGATGTTGTAAAGGCAAAAAGTATAACTGGGTTCAAAAAAGAATTAGGTAAGTTCATGAAAGATGGGTCCATTGATGGTCTTGGATGCAAGGCCATATTCTGGGTGTCCCTGAAACTCTGACTGCCAGAAGCAGGGATTGGACAATAGGGGATGGATAATTTGAAATTGACTTGTTCTGTTCATTTCCTCTGAAGCTCCTGGCACTGGCCACTATTAGAGATAGGATACTGAGTTAGAGAGATCACTGTTCTGACTCAGTATGGCCATTCTTATGAGGTAATGAGTGTGAAATTTTAATTTGCACTTGTCAGTCAGAAGCAAGGGGAGCACAAAATAATAGGCTACATTTCACACTTTCTACTGAGAAAAATAGTGCCTTACGTTTCTTTTAACTTTTGAATGAACTTTTGTGCAGGCAGTTTTGAAATGGTGCTAAGTCTATGGAGATAGCTAAATTATAAGCAGAGCTGCTGGCACCACCAATTATTAAGGTTGCCTGATGTTTCCCATTATAAGATGCTATTTCAGTTGCTTATAACTGCCAAATTTTAACTGTTTGGGCTGAAATTTTCCATGCTGGGTATCTGCCTCAGGCTGATCTTTAATTTCCGCCCCAGTGGTTTGCGCATTTCCATAAATGAAGTTATTGTTTTGCTTATTTGAAATAATTGTGGTGACGTTTTCTTTAAAAATTTCCCGTGCCTCCATCACAATTTAAGCCAACTGCACCTGTACTTCCTGTTTGTGGTCCACCAAGGGCAGCCACTCTTGGGCTTCTGGTTTCCCAGATGCCATCTCTCTTGGTCAGAGACCTGCGTCTCTCTCCTTATGGCAGGTGTATTTGCAAACTGCAAAGTTCCTTGCCTACACTGTGAATTCCCCCAGCAAGTCAGGCTGCCTAAGCAGGCCAGCTTTGCTTTCTCCTCAGAGATTACAAACAGCATAATTGCCTGTTGTTAAATCACCACAGTTCTCTCTAAGCAAGCCCATATATTCTTAGAGTAAAAGCACTATGGAGAAAACATATTAAAACCATAAAGGAACCCACATGCATATTTATAGGCTTATCTGAGATCCCAAATCCTATTAAACTCAGTGGGAGTCTTTCCAGTGACTTTTATGAGAGTTGGATAGGGCCTGCAAAAATTTAGAACTATCTTATGGGGGTGTGGTGTTTAATAAATGGCCGTCTAAAACATTTTGAGTAATTTTGCATTGCCTCACTACATACTGCGATTTATAAGGCAATATCAAATAAATTTACCAATAAACAAACAAATGACAGTACTGTACTTTATTCTGTTGCAAGAAAATATTTTTAAAATTGCACTGACACATTTCTAAACATTTTGATGACCATTGTTGCTACTAACCAGGAGCACTGTAGAATTTTACTTTCTGGGTTTCTTAATGTTACAGTGTTATGGTCAAAGCTGTGTCTAGAGAAGTTGATGTGAGTTTCAGTAATTCTGAGACTGGAGTTTCCGATAATGAGGATTTTTGTCTCCTGAGGAGTAAGTGTTGAAGGAAAAATATATATTTTTAAATGAATCACATGAATTCTTTGCTAGAAGGTGTGAACTATGCCAGCATATGACTGTTGGTTAAATGTCATAGTGCAAACTGATTTCGCCGTGGTAGCTATAAAATCCTGTTCTGGTTGAGGTTATGGAAACATACTTGAGAAGAAATTCAGATATTTTTTGGGGCAGGGAGAGAAAGGATAATTGACTTCTTGTGAATATTTTGGTCCTTTAATAATGTTTTGCTTGTGTTAAAGTGTAGCTTATGTTTTCCTAATATAATAGAACAAACCAGACACATGATTTAGTGCTTTGCATTGTAATGTGGCCTCACATAACATAGATCTTTCCCTTCTGGCTCATTCTGGCCAAATTCTGCAGCCCTTAATTAGATAAAACTTCAGTTGACTAGAAGGCATGCTTGATTAAGGGTGGCTGAAGCTAGCCCACAGTGACTCTCCGTGCAGACTTGTGAATGAAAACAATTGCAAAATATCCAAATACATCCAATGAAAACAAATGTGTTGGATGGATCTCATCTGTTAACGTTTATTTCCTCTTGTCTCCTGTTCTGTTGCTCACAAGAACTGGATAACCGCTAGACATTCTGCCTCCCAAACAGAAGTGAATCTATCCTCTGCTCACGAAGAGAAACTAAGGCAGCTGGAGATTGTCACTAAGGAGTTTCCCCTCTACAGGGGCAATCTCTGCTGGTGTGAGATTGACAGTTTTATGGATTCCTGTGCAAGTTCCACCATTTCCTATGCTAGAGCCATCTTCCCATAGTGTAGGAAAGCCTAATAGCCTGGTTGTTAGGACATTGGTTTCTTGGGTGCCCTTAGGCAAGTTAGTTTTCCTCATTGTGCCTCAGTTTCCCCATCTGTAAAATTGAGATAATATTCCTTTGTAAAACATTTTGAGTTCTACAGATGATAAGGTGGGGGAGCTCTTTCTCAGGTCAGCTCCGTGTAAGCTCAAAAGCTTGTCTCTTCTACCAACAGAAGTTGATCCAGTAACAGATATTACGTCATCCCCCTTGTCTCGCTAATATTCTGGGAACAATAAGGGTATAACTATGTAGCAGACAACAATGGAAGGTTTAGAAGAGCTAGGTACTATCATCATGAAGGGAAGGGGTGGGCATGTTGGGAACACGGAGGGGGACATAGTAGGGGAAGGGATTGGCATGTCAGAGCGAGGCTTTGCTACTGCAAGTTCTCCAGGGAGGAGAGTCTTTGAAGGATCTTACCTGAGTGGTGAAAGTTAAAGTTGCCCATGGGCTTTTACTTTTTCTGGGGCTGGATGTGTGTAAATGAGGGAGCCACAATCAGCTCTCTGGCAGCCCGACCTCTCCACTGCACTCAAGCAGAGCTTGTGCACACCAGAGAATGAAGCTCATCAAATCAATTTCTGGTGCGATGAAAAAGAATCAAAAGATTCAAAGACAACATTCCATTAAGTATATTGGCCAGGAAACATGCAGGAGAATGGATATGTCAAAATATTCATTGGATGGCAATTGAGATGAGCTACGTTTTGAGCAGGCCTTTAACACCAACCTGGTGTTAGCTTGAAGAGCCTCTTCAGCGCCATGCACTGTCAACTAATGGCTGCACTTTGCATAACTACATCTGGCAAAGATACCCAGCAGTAAGCATTTTAACAGCACTTAATGTAAGTGTGGTTAGCATTTAGGAAGCCCTTCTTCAGGTCATATAGTCCTTAATAATTCAGTATCTGTCAGCTATGAGGGAGACAAAGGTGCATCTGCAGATTTCCACTTAGAGCCGGAGCTGGGATGGTAAGCTTTTATGACTTGGAGGAGGCTGTGCTTTCCTGCTTGACTACTCCTATCCTGGGTCGAGCATCATCCCTTTGTAGTTCTAGGAAACTGGGCTCCAATTTGAATCAGTTAAGTTCAACTCCTCTGAGCAATTCCCTATCTTAAGGAACCACGGTAAAGTATTTCTTTGCACGTATATTTGTTTTGCAACCTGCATTAAAAGACCATCCATTCAATGCCACCAGCAGGAAGGTCAAGCTATTTTGATATGTTTTAGTGGCTATGCATAAATTAACACCAATCCAGGAACTTGGCCTTGCTGCTCAATACACCAGTGCATAGATTGTTTGTCCTGTAGCCACAACATGTGGAAATGTTAGAATAAGTTACTGGGCCAAATTCAGCTGTTGGTGTGAGTGAGTGCAACTCCATTGTTTCCATTGCTTGCACTCAAGGACTGAATTTGGCCTACTAACCTGTTAAAAGTTTGCACTGATTCACTGAAAAAACCTTAAGTATCCTTGACTAATGCACTCAAACACATTTCAGTGAATCTAGTGCAATGTTGTTTTCCCTTTTTTATTATGATTTTTGAATTGCCAGAGTGTGAAATTTATCAGTGTCTGCCAAGTTAATTGAAACTTTTGAACTGCATTATGGCATCAAATATTACTTTTTGATGTGATTCTGTCTTGAATAGATTTTTCTGTTTGGTGTTTTCTCTTGTTCTGCTCACCCTATCAGTAAAGATCACATCTACTAGATGACAGATTTTTTGATATTCTCTTGAATGTATACTTCAGTGCAGGTTGGTGGCATCTTGGTATAGATTTTTGACGGAGAGGGAGAAGGAAATAGCAAACAATTTTATAAATATCCCCGTGCACATGACCTTGATGTGACAGTAGCTTAAATCCATTTGGGCATGTGATAATGGTCTATTGACTTGTTTTGCCGTTAACTTCAATGGAAGTAGGTTTGGCTCAGTATACCTTTACATGGGACAGAAAGTGTTTTGGCCGAAAGGGGGACTAGTGTAGATGCAGACATTTTCTGTAGACAAGTGAATGCACAATTTAGTGCTAAACAATTTTTGTTTAATTTGCTAGAGTTGCCATTTTTAATAAAAAAGACTAATCAGGCTTCAGTCCTATAAAGCTAAAAATCTGCTCTCATGGCATTTCTGCTAAAGTTATTGTAGTGTTTGCAAATGAAAAATATTTTTTCAATCAAAACCACCCATGCTTAAGAAACTAAAGCACAGTTTAAAATGTTCCTTATTTGTCTGCAGTTTTATTAGGAAGAATAGTGTGTGTAGAGCGGAGAGGTATATTGGTTCCCATGAATATTAATATGCTCCAGGATTTGACATCTTAAATGTAAATTACAGAGTTTCAGTTAATTAGCAATTACAATATCTGGGAGATGGTTAATTTCCAATGGCAGCCCTTTAGGTCATTGGCATTTGTTGCTGCAGATGGGTGAGTCTTTCCAGATACACACACAGCAAAGTAAACCTCTCCAGTGAAAGGTAAATGCATGTAAATGACTAACAAGAGAACTGAAGAGTAATTGCATTGGCTTCTGTCATCATGTCTCATGGTGACTATTAATTTATTCCTCTGCTAGTTGCCCTTCAAAAGACCAAGTTCTGATTTTTTAATATGCCATTGAAAATGTATTTATCTGCCACAATGTTCTAGCAAAAGGGAACAATGTTTTTGGTTTCTTGCTGTAGTTTCTTTGACTTTATTGTTGGGGGGTGGGGGCAAGATTTTCTTGTTCTAAATAGTGAACTTCATTAAGGAACCTGCTCTTTCCTTTTTCCTTTAAGCCTCAAGTATTCTGGATTCCCACCTTTAGATTTCCCTGTGTTGAAACAAGACAAATTTGCACTGGATAGAGGTACCTTAATTGTCAAGGTCTATGTCCTACAATCTCTGTCTGATTCCCTTTCCATTGTTTTTGGACTCTGCTGTTCCTCCAGACACACTATTCGAGTGACAGACTCTCTCTTAAACCAGACAATGGCGTTTGGCAGTCTGTGTCAGGTAATCCATATTTCTTAGCTGATCTGATTGGCCTTGGATTTCAAAACACATACCCTGCCCGTATCTCCTTCTGTTCTGGCATCCGGAGTGACCTAATTTCTTCATTCTTACAATGATAAAGTCACATGTCATTCTTCCTGAGAAAACAAATTGACATCCTGATTACTAATCGCTTTTAAATCCATGTTCGGTCATTGGACAGTTGCTGGGCTTTCCATTTTGATTTTTTCTAATAGAGTTTTAAAATACTGTAACTTTATCTCTATTTTTAACTGTTTCAAGTACAAGGAGGGATACGTCTAGCCGGTAGAGTTCCTAAAATCTGCATTAAAATATAAACTAATAGAGATTAGAGATTGTCCAACCTTCTCCTCTTGGTGATGTATCTGAACTTTTCACAGTGGAGGGAATCCTGCTTGCTGCTATTTATGCCTGTTTTCTGTTTTGCATAGCGATAGTGGCCTTCTCTCTTCTGTCCTCTCCTCACAGGAGTCACTCACCATCTTACAGGATTGCTCCCATTGGGCAGATACATAGATGTTGTATCATCTAAGAAAATTCCTCTCTGATGTCACCGTATTAAATGCCTGATCTTTCTCCCACTGAAGTCAATGAAAGTTTTGCCATTGATTCAGTGGGAACAGGATCAGATATAAAAACTTAATTTTTAAAAACTTTAATAGGAATTGTATTTTTAATAGGAATTGAAATTTTCTTTCCTGTTTAATGAGCAGTATTATTAAACAAGTATAAAAACTATTATGAAAATGTAATAGTGTGTATTTGACTTTATTCCAAATGCATTGCAATTTAAAAACTTTGATTTGCCGCACACTGGAACAGATTAATAGTTCCATGTAAGCCAATGATTGTGCATTTACACATGTAAATGGTACTACTGACTTTAGTGGGACTCCTCGTGTGATTAAAGATAAGCATGTAAGTAAGAAGTTGTAGGGTCAGACCTTAATATAGTAACTGATCTGCCACAGGGCTGAAACTCACTTCTGTGTGGCAGTCCAGCACAAGATCTGTGCACCAGTGCAGTCCCACTCTAGCTTTGTTTTGAGGAATTCAGAGGGGAGGGGCATAGGCTTGTGCTGATCCCCATCAAAGACATGAATTTCAGCCCAGCTGCCACAGAAAGAGCACACCATCCCGTACTTCTGAAGCATAAGCAGATATGAAGGATATTGACACAATTACAACCAGCAAACTTTGTATAAAATCTCTACAGCAGTTAAACTTTAATAAGAGTGACATTAGTACAATGATTTGCATCTCAGTGCAAATTTGTATAGCCAAATGAAAAATTCCTGGAATTAGGGGAGTGGTTATGTTATTTCCATTATCAGGATGATGGTTTGAGAGGAGATGGAGGTACAAATACTTTTTTGAAACCCAGGAAAGGTTCAGCTCAAGTTCTGGGACAAGATGCAGAGGTGTTTGTTTTATCCATACTGGATTTCTGTTCTTAATACGAGCCTTGGGCAGTACACTGCCCTGTTGCCTGTGTGCACCGGAGGGTGGGAGTTGGGAAGTGGAGTCTACAGACAGCCTCTTTGCCCATCATTGATGCAGCAGCTGGGCGGTTTAAAGGAACTCTGTAAAAGAGCAATAACTATGCTGACTTCAAATGAAAACTCAGTCTGTTCTATGGGGTTGTCAAATAATATGCTAGCCAGGTTTGGTGAATGGGGCACTCTGCAACCAGTATACTATATACATACAGCGTGTCCGGTTATAGTGGCTGTATGGTCTCCAAAGGTGAGGTCTCTGAGGGAATGCCTAGACTGCAATGTAACCTCGGGGTTAGTTGGACTAAATTAATCTGACTGTGTTAAGGTAGATGCTCAAGCCCAGGGTTCCCTACATTAAGGCTTTTCTAACCAGTGCTTGAACCTAGGGCTCTGGCATCCACACTACAGCGTGCAGACTCGAGACAAAGTAACCATTTCCCATAAGTGATGGAACTAAGGTTATGTGGAGTGTTGCCACTCTCCCTGGCTTGAAGTAGTAATAACAACCCAAATACATGGTTTCCGCCTTCAGCACCCCTGCTATAAATATTGTTCCAGCACCACTTCCATATTCCAGAGTCCCTAGCGCCCTCCCCACACCCCAGTGTGACTGCTCTAGCGCTAGGACTAGGGTGCACTGGGGGAAAACTTCCCTGCCCGCCCTGCACAGTACCAGGACACAGCTCACATTGAAAAAGGCTTGATCAGTTTGCTATCCATTGCAAACCAGGAGACTATCTGTCAGTGCGCTTGCAAATCAGTGATCAGAAGAGAATATGTTAACACTGTCTTGAGGTTCTGCCATTTGCTAAGGAAGAGTGGCTTCTGTTTTTAATAGAGTGAGTGCAGATTATTGAGATAGAGAGAACTAAGGAAGTTATCCCATGGAATTGTGGGGTACTTGCAGCTGACTTCTGGGACTTGAGTCAAGTAGACTGCATTATGCTGAAAAGCAATAGGACTTGGACCCTGGGCCCTGGCTTCACTCAAGCTCGGACCCTCCAGCTCTGCAGGATTCTGGAACCCTGGGTCCAAATCCTGGGTTAGCGCAGTTGCAGGGTAGATGCAAAGGGGGTTAGGCTTGAGCCTGGGTTCAAGTGCTGGCTTTCTTTGGAGTCTAGACATACCCAGACACGCACTGGGAAGCTGAACAAGGAAGGCACAAGGAAACATCTGTTACATATAGGAAGAACGAATGGGTTATTTTGACTTGTATCTGTACGGTATCACCCAGTTATAGATGTCACTTTAACAGCATCCTTGTCAGACTCCTAGACATCCAATGCTCCAGCCCCAATTTACTCATCTGGGAAAGACAGAGAAATTGCACATCAGCACAGGCTGATTTGACCTAAGAGGTTAGGCAAGTGGAATTAAAGCTTCACTTTGCTGACAGAACCTACTCCTTTCAACTCTGTTTCAAAGGCTTTCTGTAGTACGGTTTTTAGTAACGTACTTTTTAAGTAGGGCAAAATGCCTAAGTTTGGACTGAGATAAGCAAAGCTCCCAGTGCATAGTCTAGGCCCCTTTCCATATTACCTTGGCCGGCCTTTGTTGCAGCAGATTTTTCACCTCCTCTCATAGGCCTAGAACTAAAGGTTATTTTCATCCCTCCAGATTTCTGCTTCTTATCTCTCTGATCCTCTGCCAAAAGTTAAGAACTCCAGCAGGAGGAGGTTGACAGCACTAGGCTTGCATAGTTTGTTCTGGATCTGTTGTTCCTGTGCCTTCTGTCTGCCTGTGACGTGCTCTGACCTTTGGATTTTTTCGCTGCTGCCTAGTTTCTGTCTCTACGCTCTTATTTTCATTCTTGTAAGATCTTGTTTTATTTATTGTTCTCCAGGCTGAAGCAACAATATCAGTTATCAACACTGACACACCATTGCTTCCAGAATCATGAGTCTAACACTGAAATCCCCTGCAAGACTCCTCCTTTCAGGGAAAGGGACCCTGAGGTCCTCTCTTTCAAAATGTTTTTGCATTCTGTGGCTGTTTAGCCAAAGATGACTCTCTTTGTAGTTCCTCTTTCAATACGTCTTTTAGGAGGCTCTCCTCTGTGGTTTACTTATTTATTAGGTTCAGGAACTTTATAAGATTGGAGATAGTCAAAACAAGGGCTGACAAAGACTGAGTCTCAATAATGTTGATGGGATCTTTTTGCCTAAATAAAATGGAAGGATATACATATATATTTTAAAAATAGCTTCTTTGTTGTTTTTGTATTACCACTCGTCCATTTCTCTGCTGAAAATTGTTTTTCTTGGATTAAATAAAAGGAGCCGAGTGCCTCTAAATCTAATGTAGCATGAAAGAGAGACATGGTCAGAGCACGGAACCCTAGTCCCAGAGCTAGTGACTCCTGAGTATTAATTACGTCTCTGATGCTCTCTCTTTGTGGTCTCAGGCTAGACTTCACCACCATTCCGCCATCTGTGAATCAGGATAAATAATATAATCACCTCACCAGTGAGCGGTGTGTGGTAATTAGTTATTGTCTGAAGGAGAAAAGCCCCATTGCTGTTATCATTTACAGCTTTTACCAGCTCATGGACAAAAATGCAGCATTTGAATTCTAATTTAGTATTCTATCCTAATAATTCTCACAGGTTTTGTTGGTCTAAAGCCTGAAGTACTCACAGAACTAAAAAGTGAAGAGAGTGAAAACTTTTCAGTATATTCTTAGTGAAAAACAGATGCTTCTAGTTAAATTATTGGTATGTTTTCAGAATATATTTGGTATGGAAATCAGGATCTGCTGGAAGATGCTCTATAATGTGTAGTGGAAAAATACATAGAAGTCACAATAACTCATATGTGGCTGCAACAGAGGAGGCAGTAGTGCCCACTATACAGAGCACTGGGACTGAGGATACCTGAGTTCTATTCCTGGCTTTACCACTGGCCTAGGAGGTGAACTGGGCAGGTCACACCACTGCTCCATGACTCAGTTTCCCGATCTGTATAATGGTGAGAATGTTGCTGACCTCTTTTGTAAAATGTTTTCAAATCTACAGACAAAAAGTGCTGTGTAAGAGCTAGGTCGTAGTGTTAAGGTCTACACCTTAAATCCATTGGCAAACTAATGCTGATGCAGCACAGAGCAGACTGCTTAAATTTTGCCTGAAGCATATTAGGCCACTATTCCAGGATCAGGCTGCCTGTTGGTTTTGGAGCAGCGCTTAAGATGCTAGGTTTTAAATCTATATAGTGCTAAATGGCTTCCGGCCCATTCACCTGAGAAGCTTTTGTTTCAATCTGGGTGACAGGACTGTAGAGGTACTTGATCTGGAGCTCCCTTGGTTTTATAGTGAGGATTAAACAGGATATTCTTGGTGATGGGCCTACAGCTTCAGGTTTAGTACATTCCTTTGTTTTCAAGTCATTGGAATCTACTGCCCTCCACGGTCTGCTGCACAGCCAGTCCATCAGCCCTAGGATGACCAGACAGCAAGTGTGAAAAATCGGGACATGGTTGGATAGTAATAGGAGCCTATATAAGAGAGAGATCCAAAAATCGGGACAGTCCCTATGAAATCGGGACATCTGGCCGTCCTAATCAGCTGTTGTGGTTTTATTTGTGTATTTGGAATACATTGTTATGGGCCTTCTCTCATGTCTTGTTTATTCATTATTTAACTCATTAGGTTTGCCCTTTCTCTCCTCCATTAACCCTATCTCAAGGATATTTTTCAGTGTTATGATAAATATAAAAGAAAGATCAATTACTTTTAGGAGGCTCTCCTTAACTAGTATACTAGCATCCAGGCTCTAGAAAAATCACGTTTTTATAGCCTTGTGAAACTTCTCATAAATAAAGCAATACATAACATAATATAAACCCATTACAATGGGACGCTGCTTTCTTGCACAGCAAGGTAAAAGAAAAGCCTCCTGGGTAAGTATACTCATATGTAGGTATCTGACTTCGGTTGCTGTACCTAATATGGTTTGCTATTGCTCTCTTGGTGAAAACAAAGTATGTAAAAACAAAAACTTACGACTCTCATAACTCTGCTTTGCCGAAGAGTTAGTTTAGCTGAATGTTTTCAACAAAGTGGACGGTGTGGCCTCATATAACGTGTTTTTATGGAAAAAAGTCTTGTAGAACAGATTAACAAGCCTCCATGCAGATTTTTTTCCTTTATGAAATTGAATAGACTATGTCACTTTCAACACCAGCTGGCTTCTGTGGCTGTTCACAGGATGTGATCCTTTGTACTTGCACAGTACTGGAAATGGCCAGTATCTTAAAACCAAAACAAAATGCATGTCCTGTAATCGGGCCAACTTTATACTGAATATACTTTTATGGTGATGTCATTGTTAGCCTGCAATACAATTCTGGCCTAAAACAGTGTCTCTCTTTAGACATCCAGTCAACGTCTTTCAACATCTTCCTGTGTTTAAGGTAAAGCACAGGCAGTGAGTTGTCTCCCACACACGTTTTAAACTTAGTGATTTTCTTCCTGACAGGGGTGAAAGTAAAAAGTACGCCGGAGTCCTGAGCAGGGGGCGGGAATGGAAGGGGCTCAACCAGCAGAGGTGGGGCCTTTAAATCCTTAGGCCCTTTAAATTGAGATTTAAAGGGCCTGGGGCTTCACTGCAGTAGTGGTGGCCGGAGCGCCGGGCCCTTTAAATCACCACCAGAGCCCCGCTGCCAGAGCTCCAGGTCTCCAACGGTGACTTAAAGGGCCCAAGGCTCCCCAGAGTGGCCAGAGCCCCGGGCCCTTTAAATTGCCACCAGAGCCCTGGGGCTCCCAGCTGCTGCTGCTACTCCAGGGCTCTGGCAGTGATTTAAAGGGCCTGGGGTGCCGGCTGCTACTACCCCAGGACCCTTTAAATCATCCCGGCAGCTGCCGCTACCCCAGGATTCTGGCAGCGGGGCTCCAGCGGTGATTTAAAGGGCCCAGGACTCTGGCCCCAGGTCCTTTAATCACTGGCCTGGGGAAGCTGCCCCCTGCTGGTATGGTCGGCTGGGTACCAGCTCTTGCCAGTACGCCAGATCATACCATACCAGCTTACTTTCACCTCTGCTTCCTTGACACAGAAATATAGCATATGCAATACTCAGAAACAGGCCAACCTAGCTAACATAAGGTTGTTAATCTGAATAGAGTGGAATCATGACTTATGCTTCTATAATATCCAAAGGACTATGCTGATCCATACTATATGTATATGGAGGAGCTTGAAAGAATTAAATCATTTCCCCTTTTCTAAGCCTGTAAACTGGTAAAAGTAATTTATTTACATTTCACTGGTTTTGGAAGCTGATGCAACAGCTAAATGAGAGAGAAACTTCCACTTGTTTAATTTACTTCCTTGCGTGCTGGTATTCGAGTGTTCTTCCAGTTTCTGGCTATTAAATAGCAGTGCCGGTATCTGGGCCCTGCTGACAAACCCAAGAGTCCTGGGTGTGCTTTTATGGGCACAGAGTTGTTGTCTACTGTGTGTGTACATAGCCATTACATTCCTAGTTCTCATATTACTAGATATTCTGCAGTGGTATTAATCTGAAGTGAACTGGAAATGAGCTTTGAAATAATCAGTAGCTGAAACGGATGATTTTTGAAAACTCATGGGGAGTTGTTTTTAAGCTTTCCTCTCTTTGAGCAAGTAGGAGGCAGCTTCAAAGATGACTGTTAGGG
Source organism: Dermatemys mawii (assembly GCA_007922305.1). NCBI lineage: Eukaryota > Metazoa > Chordata > Testudines > Dermatemydidae > Dermatemys > Dermatemys mawii. The sequence continues at coordinate 13,180,182 of ML677358.1, read as the reverse complement.
TTTTCTGGATCCACTTGCGTAGAGGTGTGGGGCCTAGAACACGGGTCTGCAGAGCCTGGTATAGCTGACATGTTCACTGGGATTGCTGACTAACTGCACAAAACTGAACACTCTCTCCCTGCCTCTTCCCTGAGGCCCCACCCCTGCCCCACTCCTTCTCCGAGGCCTGCCCATTTGCTCTATCCCCCGTCCTTCAGTTGCTCACTCTCCCCCACCCTCACTCACTTTCACCGGGCAGGGGTTCGGAGCGGAGGAGGTGGGTGTGGGCTTTGGCTAGAGGTGTGGAATCTGGGGTGGGGCCAGGTATGAGGGGTTTGGGGTGCAGGAGGGGACTCTGGGCTGGGGCAGGAGATTGGAGTGCTGGGTTGGGGGGGCGGGTGGGGAAGGATCTGGCTGAGGGTGTGGGTTCTGGGGTGGGGCCGGGGATGAGAGGTTTGGGTGCAGGAGGGGACTCTGGGCTGGGGCAGGGAGCTGGAATGCAGGAGGGGTGTGGGGTCCCAGTGGTGCTTACCGTGGCTCCCAGGAAGCACCTGCCGGGTCCCTGCAGCTCCTAGGCACATGGGTGGCCAGGGAGTCTCTGCGTTCTGCCCTTATGCTTGCAGGCACCACCTCCACAGCTCCAGTTTGGTTGCGGTTCCTGGCCAATGGGAGTTGCGAAGCTGGCATTGGGGCGGGGGCAGCGCATGGAGCTTTCCTGGCTGCCCAGGCACCTAGGGGCTGCAGGGGCCTGGCAGACACTTCCTGGGAGCCTCATGGAGCCTGCCTTAGCCCTGCGGCCCCGCTGTACCGCTGGCAGGACTTTTAATGGCCCGGTTGGATGCTGACTGGAGCCCTCAGGATCTCTTTTCGACTGGACATTCCAGTCAAAAAGCAGATGCCTGGCAATCCTAATACCCACAGTGCCACCAGGAGACCATGCAGAGATGCAGCCAAGGAGCACTGTGGAGAATAGGCAAAGCAGGAAGTTCTGCCCAAGGGAGCCAGAGTGACAGTACCCTGCAGTCCTCTGATTGGCCAACCACCTTATTTAACACTGGAGAGTACCCCAGGAAGCTGTCGAGACAACAACACAGACTTTGGACCTGCTGTGACTCCAGACCTCACTTGGCTTCCAATCCCAGCTTGACAATGAGCCTGACTCTGGCTTCCTGATGCCAGCCTGGTACTACTTCTGTTATCCAGTCTCCAACTCCAGGCTGGTTCTGACCCTGATTCTGCCTCACGATTCCAGCCTGGTATTCTCTCTCATCTCTGGTCTCTGACCCTGCCCTCATTTTGACCTCAATTGTTGCTCACTGAACCTGGCTCTAGCAATTCCTTCAATCCCTGCTCGCTAACTACCATCCGTGACATCTTCAGTCTAGCTGTGGCTGCTAGGCCAGATTGCCTATGCCCCGGTGGCTTACAACTTGTCTTTTGTGTTTCTGACCTATGAAGCAGAATTTCTCTTTTCTGCTGGTGTACCGTGAGGAACTTTTCAGTATCACTAAAACAATGGAAATTAAGACCATTTCAAGGTAACACAATCCTGACCATACAGTCTTTGGCATCTGCTCCACCCACTTCTGAGTCCTGGAAAATCTCCACACAGTGGATGACTTTGGGAGTGATTATATCCATAGTTCTGATTGGGTGTATTTTAGAAATATAGGGTGAAATTCTGGCTCTGGAGTCAATGGTAAAACTCCCATTAGCTTCATAAGGCCAAGATTTCATCCATAAAAGTTTGGATCTGAAATTTTGGTTCAAGCCCATAACTAACATTAAACAAAGACAGTACATTTGAGGAGAAGGAAGAATAATACCAAGCAGAAATACACCAATACAGGATGAAGACCAACAATGCAGAGTGAAACATGAATCGCCATATGATTTTTTCCAAATTTGACTTTCATGTTTTAGAAGCTGAGGTGCAGGAACATGTACAGAACATTCTGATGTATTGCTCTGAAGCACATTTATCTTTAGGTGCCAAATATCTCCCCAGACTAGAATTTGATATATTGAATCTTGACTTAAATGCCATCTGTATTAAGGACACTCATCCTGGGAATTTAACCAACCCTGTCTGCCAGAAACAAGTCTTCCTGTGGAGTTGTTTGTTTGTTAGCTAATAGAGCGGTGGTGGGGATAGTGCCATTGTGAACATTTTCCATTGACATATAAGCTGCAGTGTAACTGTTCTATCACATTTGAAATGGCTTTGGTATATATTTCTCTGCCAGCCAGTCACATTTCTAATTTTCAGAACTATTGACAAAGTTAGTGCAATTCACACGCTGCTTTGAGTATTTTTCACTGGTCTCCATGGTAAATGGCAGATGTTAGGGCCTTGAAAGTGGAGGAATGGGAGAGCAGCTACATTTCTTATACACATTCTTTGAAAATGTCTTATGTCTAGCTATCAAAACCCTGTGACAGCTCAACAATTCATAGACCTTGAGAGGTCATCTAGTCCAGTCCCCTGCACTCATGGCTAGGGTTACCATTCCTCCGGATTCTCCCGGACATGTCTGGCTTTCTTAGATGAAAAACAGCATCCAGGGGGAATTTGTAAAAGTCTTAAAATGTCCGGGATTCCCCTGGTACAGAGCGCAGGGTTGGGCTCCGGCAGTCAAAGCCTCCTTCTCTCTCCACAGCTTCCGGCAGCTATAGCTCTCCTCCCCCGTCCTTCTCCTCTTCCCTCCCCCCGCATTCTCAGAGCTGCTGGGCTCTGCTGCTTGCTCCCCTGCTGCCCAGCACGTGGGACTGGCTGTGAGTTGAGCTGCGGGGTGTTGTAGTGTCGGGCTGAGAGTGGAGCCCCACATGCTTTTTTGAGCATGGTAATGGGGGTCGGGGGTTAGAGAAGGGGCAGAGAATTTCTGGAGGGGGCAGTCAAGGGACAGGGAATGGGGGGTTAGATGGATCGGGGGTTCTGGAGGGGCAGTCAGGGGGCAAGGAGCAGGGAGGTTTAGGTAGGGGGTGGGGTCCTGGGGGCAGTTAGGGTGGGGGTCTCAGGAGGAGGCAGTCCGGGCAAGGAGCAGGGAGGCTTAAGTAGGGGGTGGGGTCCTGGGGGCAGTTAGGATGGGGGGTCTCAGGAGGGGGCAGTCAGGGGGCAAGGAGCAGGGAGGTTTAGGTAGGGGGTGAGGTTCTGGGGGGCAGAGGTCCCAGGAGGAGGCAGTCAGGAGATGGGAGGGGGGCTGGAGATTCTGAGGGGGGCGGGAAGTGGGAGGGAGGAGGTGGGGCTAGGCCACACCCCCATCCTCTTTTTTGATTGGCAAAATATGGTAACCCTACTCATGGCAGGACTTCAGTTTAAGCAAAGGACTAAAAAACCCACAACAGTCTGGAATCGTATTTAGAACTACAGCATTTGTTATCCAAGTGATTTCTGAAACTCCGATGCTGGGGAAAAATCAAAATTTTTTATGATTTTTGAGCAGTGAAGGAAGGGGAGGAAATTGGAAAACTGAAATTCTCAGCACTTAAATGGCTCCTTCTGTAGTCGCTTAATTTTTTTCTGACATAGCATCATCCTGATATCTGGCCTTCATGGAAAAAGCTGTTACTTTAAAAACTACTCTGCTATAGGAGACGTAGTCAATGAGATCAGAGAGTGGTTGAAATGGAATTGAGGTTCTTCAGTTCCAGAGACACTCTGTCAGAATTGGGAAGGCACCGTGACTTAAGGCCTGTTCCTCTGGGAAACTCTTGAATTATGGTGAGCGGGCACACCAAAACTGGTATCAGTCGCTGAATGGACAGACACCCTTTCATGTAAACCACATCTCAGACTCTCCCATGTCAGCATCAGAAACTCTGCATCTGCTGTATGTCACCTTAGACTGGCCTGTGCGCATTCTGAATCTGCAGACGATTCGTCGGTAAATTTTCTGGGGTATTTTAGTGCCACTTTAGACAGTACCATCACATCTGACTGTGGTCTACACAAGCACTGAGTACTATGTGATCTCTGACCCTGGTTTGTAAACATAAAAATAGATCATGAAAATATTTCTAGAATGTTTTCTTTAGAGTGTCACATGTAAATTATCTGTATACGCACATAATAACATAATGCACTGCATGTGAATTGTGACAAAGCTCCAAGTCTGTCCTTGTGGGTCCTGCGCTTCCTGGCAGATTTAGGGGCCTCAGAAACTCATCTAGGCCCCAGAGTGACCTCCCTTTCTCAGTATAATTGGCAGAGTCACCACCTAGTGAGTTACCTTCATCACAGGCCAGTATGGAAGATGGAAAAAGGGGGGAGCCCGGGCCCGCCCTCTACTCCGGACTCCAGCCCAGGGACCCTAATAGTATCAGCTAAGATGGCTGACCTTTTAGGCACAAAACACAATACAATTCCCTGGGCTACTTCCCCACAGCAGTCCCTGCTTCTTCAAACTCCACTTCACCCTTACCTCAGGGCCTCCTTCCTTCTGGATGATATGTTGTCCTACACTCAGTCTCACCAACAGCATAACTTCCTTCCACAGCTCCTGACACCCACAGCCCACCTGACTAACTGGGAGGTTTTTATCTGGATTCAGCCAGTCCCTGATTGGCTTGAGGTGTCCCAATTAGGCTAGCTGTTTCTACTCCTTTCTAGAAGGTTCTTAATTGGCCCCAGGTGTCTTGATTGGTCTGGCATAGCCTTTGTTTGGCTATCCAGGGAACAAGGACCTGCACATCCTAAGGCTGATATACCTGCCTTCCAGCACTCTCCTATATCCTTCTGGTCTGACTCCGTCACAGAATATAAAGTATATATTATATAGGGCAAAATCCTGTCCTACTGAAGTCACTGGCAAGTCATTGATTTCAGTGGTATCAGGTTTTGGCCTATAATATTTATTTAAGTTCTGATCCAATGCCCAGTGAAGCCAAGGGGAAGGAATTGTTTGGATGACTTCAGTGATTTTGGGTTGGGCCCTTAATGTTGTAACAATGGACTCCCTGAGCAATGTTTAACATCACAAAAACAATAAGTTTGATCATCCCTTTGCTATTGGCAGATTGTTCTTTTAGACAATTCTCTGATTAATTTAAAATATGTTGTTATTTGATGTTAGAAAATACTGTACAAAGTCAAAAGAAAGTTGTGATGAAAGATTTGTACATGAGTAATTATGGTGCTTCAGTATTCAGTGCAGGCAGAAATTAATATATAAGGTGAAAATGTCAAAATAAAAGGTCAAGAAAGTGAATTACAAAGAAAGTTTAACATTAGCTAAGAGGCACTGTTTGTTGGCAGAAGGTCCCTGCAGAATAAAAATGGGTAGGAAGGGGACTTATAAAGGCTGAATATTTCACACTTAATTAAAATTCTATATAAGGTAGATAAAGAGTCATGTTGCATATTGAAACTAGGACAATTAATATAATGAAAAATTCATGTTTATAGCTGCTAGATTTTGCCTGGGGATACTTCATGAGCCAAAAGTGTTTTTTCCTTAGAGGTGATTCTAAGAGCTAGACATGAGACAGGTGTATTAAGGAAACTCCATTGAAAGAATATAGAGAGTTCTTTAAAATAATAGCCGCCAAGTATATACATTATAACTTAGAGGTGTTTAATAGTGATATTCCTTACAGTAATCTGAGCTATCCCTCATTATGAGAAAGTCAATCATGTGAAAATTGCATGATGATCTAGCAGAGTTTATAATGATGGAATCACAATAATCATCAATAATAATGAACCATATAGTTGGATGTTACTAATAAAATGCATGGTGAAAATGCACAATGAACAATTCAATATTTTAACTTGAAAAGTGAAAGTGCCCTTTGTGCTCCTTAAAATTTCACCTGCTCTGAGTTTTGAAAGTAGATATATATATATATATTGTTGAAAAGTCATAATATTCATGAATTTATAGGCTAGTGTTTTTTAAATTAACCCATCTGATTTCAGTAAAAAAGTGATTCCTTGATGACTTACCACAGGCTATTTTGCAGACTGAACTAGCGGTAAGAATTAGTGAATTTCCTTTCACAGAGGATTTGCAGTTGTTGATGTTATTGTTCTGTTGTACCCAAAAATAACATGCTTATTTAGAAAGAATGGCCTTGTTCAGATAGTTATTGTCTCAAATAATGTATGCAAAGTACTGCAATTTTATGCTAGAATTACTGATTTTTTTACTTTTGTAAACATTTTTAAGAAGACAGATTAAATGAATTTGTACAAACTTCTTATATTGAGTACTGAGAGGATTTTTGCCTTGGCTAGCTTCTGTGGGAAGTCTGCTTTAGGCCTTTCGTGTAATGGTGCACTGACATTTTCGGATGCTACAGTAACAAAATAAATTGTGTGGAATTCAACTATGGGGACCAAAAAGTGACTCTCTTCTTAAGGTGGATAGAAACCTTTTGAGTAGATGTGAAACATTCAGTTTTCTCCATTGTTATTAATGAAAACTCTCTGCTTAGGTGCATGAGTAGAATATACTGTGTGCTGGATCTGCTAAGCAATGGACTCAGTTCTCGTCAGCCCTTGCCCTATTGCATTTTCCTTTCCCCTGGCCAGAAAAGCTGGATGGAGAGAGAAATCCCCAGGAACTGCATAGAACAGGTTGTCACTGCTGGATGTTACAGCTGGGTGCAGATCTTTGTGGGAGTTATGGGGAAGTAGCAGTAACTGGGCAGGGAGCCACTGCAGAGGGGCTCCAGTGACGGACATTATCTGAGCCTGGCCTGGAAACCTGCAAGCTCCTAGGTGCATGAATAGAGACAAGACTGAAGAGGGCACCCCAAACACTAGGCCTGGAGAGCTCTGACTCTCAACTGGACTGCCCCAGAGGCTCAAACAAGAACTTGCTATCACTCATTTTAACTGTGTAAGTGTCTGTACCTAGGGTATTTTCAATTTTTCCTTTTCTGTCAGCGCTAGTAAAATACCCTTTCACCTCGCCATGTCCCGCAGTGGTTATTGGAACCTACCAGGATTAGTGCCTGCAAGGCCTAGCTACTGAAGCACGTCTGCTGCTTGCCTCTAAGTTACAGTACACCTCGCATGCTACTAACACCTTTAGGGTTTGGTTAGTAGCCCAAATAATCACATCTGTACTCAAAACAGAAAAGTGGTGTCTTCTAGCTAGAGTAGCTCTGTGGAGTTACTTCTAGCTCTGGGAGGGAAGTATCGTCGTATGTAGCAGAACTGTTGCCCACAAACCACGAGGGCCCAAGTTCAGCCTACTTTGTGGTTACATGCAAGTTGTACTTAACCATCAGTTTTACTGTGATATAATTCCTTCAGCTTGAATGGAGTTTTGTTTTATCTACACCAATGTAAATGAAATCAAAACTGGCCTCTACAGCTTTAGGAAGCACGTTGAATACTAAAGTCAATGGGCCAAATTTTTGTCCATGACAGTGATATAAATCTGGAGTAACTCCATTGACTTCAGTTGAGTTACAATGGTGTAAAACTGGTGTAGCTAAGGGAAGACTCCGGCCCTAAGCAGCTAGTCACCAGATGCAGGGCTTTGGTAGATTAATTAAATCAGCTATCATGCCTGGTTACCAGATGGCAGGCACAAAGCTACGCAGTAATCTCTAGCGCGTGACATTATAACAATATTATGGAAATATAGCCAAAGATCAGCCATATCTTTTTGCTCCTTCAGACACAGCAGTAGTTCACTAATGGGGTCGATGAGATCCTGTCCCCTGGGTCTTCACTCCCACAACATGACATTGTACAGGTTACAATAAGAGTCCTTCCCACAGCTCAGTTCCATAGTAAATACAGTTCAATTCTGAAAAGTAACTTTGGAAAGAGAACATTGTGGAGTTCCACATGTATCGTGAAATGACTTCCAGATCAAATCTGCCTTTTTTCAAATATGAAGATGTTTCTTTGTATGCCCGGCCCTACAATTTCAGGCTAGGATCTGCAGATCAAGGTGGATTCTTTCCTGCGTATAAATCACCAACAACAAAGATTATGCATCTGGAGCTTTGTTAAAAGTTCTGTTATATCCATCCAAATAGAACCCAGCTCACTCTCCCATAAGTATACTCTGCAATAACACTAGGAACATTAATGTTAATTATATTTAGAAATAGAGTTAAATAAACAACAGATACAGAAATGAAGACAGGATTTAAAGTATATTTTTGAAAACTGGCCAACGTTAAAACATAAATCATATGTCTCTGAAAAATTTTCAACAACAAATAAAGCTGGAATTAATAAGACATGTGCCGTTTATTACCCTAACCACTTTGCGTGTGAGTTTTATCGCCTTCTCTCTCCCTATCTGCTTGTTTTGTACTTCTAGATTGTAAACTCTTTGGAGCAGGGAGCATGTCTTGCTTTGTGTTTAGACAAGGCAATGCACAATGGGGCCCTGATCCTGATTGGGGATTTTGGACACTGCCACAATACAAATAATAATAGTAATACTTTTAGTATGTTGGGTTTGCAGGGTGACTCGTAACAGGGAAGAGATCAGTTGTTTCAGAATGTGCCATTTTTTATGCACTCCCCCACTGGTTGGGTTGCATGTGGGAGGGTTTTTAGAGAGAGGCTAGGGAATGGGGAATGGGAAATGAAACAAAGGGTATGTCCACACTGCAGTTAAAAACCTGACTCAGCCCCCTGCCTGCAGCCCCCTCCCACCGCCCACTCTCCCCCCGTGAGTGAAGTCTGTAACCTATTGTTTAGAGCAGAGGTTGGCAACTTTTCAGAGTGGTGTGCCAAGTCTTCATTTATTCACTCCAATTTAAGGTTTCCATGTGCCAGTAGTACATTTTACCATTTTTAGAAGGTCTCTTTCTGTAAGTCTATAATATATAACTACACTATCGTTGTATGTAAAGTAAATAAGGTTTTTAAAATGTTTAAGAAGCTTAATTGAAAATTAAATTAAAATGCAGAGCCCCGAGACCGGTGGCCAGTGAGTGCCACTGAAAATCAGCTCATGTTCTATCTTTGGCACCCGTGTCATAGGTTGCCTACCCCGGTTTAGAACTATGGAACATTTCAGAGTTATGAACAGTCTCCATTCCTGAGCTGTCCATAACTCTGAGGTTCTACTGTAAATGGTGTGAAGCAGCTTTTCAATAGGAAAATCCGAAGTAATTTATTGTATGCAATTTGCTATTACTTAAATCAGAGAGTGAATAACATTTTCTGGACCTTTGTTTTAAAATCTTAGATAATCTTTCTTTAAGAGATGTGTTCAAGACAGGACCTATCAGTCTTAGGGTTTTATGTGGTTGCCTGTCACCGTAGTATCTGTGTGCTTTCTACATGAAATCAATAAATAAAATAGCCCATTTCATTTGCCTTTTTTTATTACTATAGCTTGCAGTTACAAAGTCCAGAGGAATATAGAGCAGAGAGCAAAATATTGGAAGTTTCATGCTGGGAGAGTATATGGAAAGGCACAGTTTAACTAAGGCTACCAGGCACAGATTCAGGCAAGGCAGGTCATGCTTAAGTAACCTGCTGGAGTTCTTTGAGGATATTACTGCCATAATTGATAATGAAAAATCAGCAGATATAGTACACTTAGATTTGGAAAAAGCATTTGACAGGGCTCTGCATCAAAGATTAGCGGATAAGGTACAGAGTTGTAGAACAAGACTGCAATGGGGAACATATGTCATGCAGTGTCAAATAGAGTGCATAAAAAGAAGTGATACTGTTACTATAAAAGGGACTTGTGAAATCCTACCTGGAATACTGTGTGCCTCACTGGTCAATATACCATAAATAAGATATTGCATTAGAGAGTATACCATTGGCAAAGATGCTAACTGGTATGGAGAGTCTGGTTCATGAGGGTGAATGAAGGGAATTGGACTTATTTTCACTGGGAAAGAGACTTCATTGATGGCTTCAAAGGGCCAGATTCTGGCTAGTCCTTACATGAGTATTCAGTGTGTGGGAGAAGAATATAAAAGCTGGTGCCATCATAACATCACCCCGTCCCCTGAACCATGCAAAGAGGCACACACCCTTCCCCAAACATGTAGGGGGTTAGACAGAATCATAACCTCTCTGTTTTAGGATACCTCAGGGCTGCTCCCTCCCTTTGAGACCAAAACTGAGTAAGGTCAGGAAGCAGGATGTAAAACTCTCCAAAAATGGGAAGAAAACATTGGGGCTCTGAAAAGCAAATAAAGGAGTGAGACGCTTGCGGGAGGGGAAAGGACAGATAGTCCTATAACTTCATTCCAAACCAGAACTTCCAGCTCAGCAATGTTCTCTTCTGTCTCTCCATACACCCAGCTCTTCCTAGGCTGCCTGGTTACCTACCATGGAAAAGGACATCTACCCTCTCAGTTGAGAATAATTGGAAGGCTCTTGATGTCACTTCCTGGGTCAAATTGACCAAGATTGCCAGCAAGACAGCCTCAGTCTTCTACATCTTTTGTGGAACTGACTGCCCTTAGCAACTGCAAGGTGTTCAATATAGCCAGCCTCAGAGCATAATGCAATATGCAATTGTTTGATTTAGTTGTCATTTGTTTTTTGAATGGCAGGTTTTTAGATTTTGGTCATTTTATTCCTGGGTGAAATGACAACATGGTGCTAACATTTCTGCAGGCAGCAGTGTTCTTCATTACTACTCAGAGGACAATTTTAGATCAAATGTGCTTTTTTTAAAATTTTATAATGATGTGGATACTTTACCATAAAAGAGGAGAAAATAGCATGTGTTTAAAAGAAAGCCTAGAGCATAGAGGCTGCTCAGTATAGAATCCAGGAGCACCTAATCCGTGAAAAGAAACTGTCATTTTTGAAACGTATCTGTACAGCACCTAGCACAGTGGAGACCTGATTCTTGACTGGCATTCATTGAAGCTCCCGTTATCCAGGTAAACAATAATGATTTAAATGCACAGTGCCAGAATGTCTAAGCAAGTAAATTATGGGTATTTGTTATCTATATTAACTCTCTCATGACACATCCATTATGTATTTTGAGTAGTTCTAAACACTCAGACTATGGAATGAACAAGTACCACGTAGCAGGATTAACCTTGATTTAATGGGAGCAATTTGTTTTATTGCTTTTAAACAAATTGACAGGTTAGAGCTACCTTCTTGGATATGGCAGTACCAGATGCTAAGTTTGCATGACAGCTGATCTGAGTGGTTTAAACATTAAAACCTCCAGAGTGGCTTTTCACAGCCCCGGATCTGGCTGACATTACCCTGAAATTCACCCTTCAATGTTAAGCGAGGCACATATTTTCATACATCTTAGAAGAACCACAATGCAAGCACAGACTTTTTTAGATTTGAGCAGAAACTTTAAAATTCTAGTCTACCAGTCAAAGTGATGCTCTCCTAATATGGTGTTACATTTAACATATGGTTTTATTAGAGGAGATGTTTCTCTGCCATGTTATGCATGAAAGGCTGATATAATTAATGTTTAAAAGTTGTATAGAAGTACTGTCTGATTACACAATGTATAGCTGTTAAATTGCTAAATAGAGCTCCTACTCATTTTGTAGTAGGAGAAAGAGGAGCAGTGTAGAGGAAAGGATTGTTCTCTGATGGTGCACAGTGCTACATAAATCTAATAAAATATCCTGATTTGTTTTTTCAACTTCTAGTCACAATTCTAAATCTGCATGCTCCATATAGAGAAATATGAATGAACCAGTGAATTCTGTTGGTTTTTAAGTATAGCTAATAAGGTTCATTCTTGCACAGTTACTTGGTTTGCACAGGCAGTCACTGCATTGCACACAAAGTAGGCATACAATTCCATGCCTAATCTAGCCATTCTAGGTAACTGTGCATCAATAATACCACATCCTCTCCTACCTATATGGAAGGATTCACATCCGTGTTCAGGTCTCTGGGAGTGCTTGATCCTGGGAGGGACTAGTTGCAATACACCCTGCATGTGCCATGGAAAGTTGCTACTGTACACACATTATTCAAACATGTCTTGCTTCACAAAGAGCAGATGGGAAGAGGAGTCAATGTATGTGATTAGCCCAAGCGGTCATAGTCTGGAAGTGAGTCCTATATGACGCAGCATATGAGCACCGGTGATATACTGCAGTGTGTTCCAGTCAGTCTTTGGAAGCAGCTAAAGTTGGCAAAATCATAAAAACTACCTCTGGGCCTCCACTTGTCCACTGATCAAAACAACCCATTTGAAATCAGCCCACTTAGATCTTGTATGTATTTGATACTTGTACCATTTTTGTGCACTGCTGCTGCTTCCCTGCCATTAGTATTTTTGTCAGTCCTTCAGGATGTTCATTTCTCATCTTATCATAATCTACTACTTTGCACAGACTCTAACAACTATGCCTGTTCCTTGTGGAATAGCATTAAGCATTTAAATAATGAAAATGCCTGCAGTTCTTGGTACCTGCTTGAATGGCAAATGTTTAACAAGGCATTCTATTGCAATAAACTGTCAATTCAAGCCCTGCTTTAACATCCTACAGTCGCTGTTCTCTTTCTAGCACAGACACCTGTCCGGTCAACTCTCTCTCAAGTCAGTCTCAGCAATACAAGCTATTGTAATCTTGTATAGGAGACTGTGAAAGTGTAGGTGTCTGACCATTCGTGCTGGAGGTCTGTTTTAGCCCTCTTCTTTCTCCATCCTTGTCATTCACTTGTTCCAGTCCAATGATCTTCCTACTTTTCTCCCCTCTGTGCTCATTTATGAACCCCAAACATTTTTGGGCTGTCAGCTTGCCTTTTTGCCTCTTCCATTACAGTCCTCCCAGCAGTCTTTCCTTCCATTACCCAATTCCTGGAAGCCCACACATGATGAATTCTCTCTCCCATGTGTCCGTTTTCTGAGAGCACAGACATCAGTAGATGTCACAATGGAGCAAAGATTTGTATCTGTCGAAAACAAACAAAACAAAAATATCTCCCTAACTCCCCAAAAACACAAAACAACCAGCTAAACAAAGTACTGAATATGGTTTTGAGCTGTGCAAAATGCTTAACTTAAATGTACTCAAAATAAAACAGGTTTGGTTTCAGTTTGACCTGTATATGAGGAAGAGGATTGTTTCATTTGAACTCTTCCACACAAAGGTGAAATCCAGGCCCCACTGAAGTCAATGGGCGGTTTGTCATTGACTGATGAGTTAGCTGGAGAAATGAAGGCTTCATGGAACCATTAAATGGATACATAACTGCAAACAAAGAGTAACTATTAATGGAATGATGTCAGATTGAAGGGGTCGTTTCAAATGGGGCTCCACAGGGATCTGGTGTTAACATCTTTATTAATGACCTGGATGTAGGAATGGAGAACATACTGATCAAATCTGCAGCTGACACAAAGCTGAGGAGGTGGTGTTGCCAACACTTTGGAGGACAGAGCTAAAATTCAGAGAGACCTTGATAAATTGAAGAACTGGCCTATATACAATACAATGTAATTCGACAAAGATAAATAAAAGGTACTACACTTAGGGAAGAAAAAAACAAATGCACAAATACAGAATGGGCATAACTGGCTTGGCAGCAGCGCTGCTGAAAAGGATCTGGGATTTGTGGTGGATCACATCCTCAACATGAATCAGCAATGTGCTGCTGTTGCAATAGAAGCAAATGTAATTTTAGGTTGCATTAACAGAGGCTTGGCACGCAAGTCATAAAAGATAACAGTACCACTCTACTCGGTGCTGGTTAGGCCTCAGCTGGAGTAGTGTGTCCAATTTTGGTCACCACTGTATAAAAAGGATGGAGAGAATGTAGCCTTTTATTATTATTTAAAGTAAATTAATGATGATGTATTACATCACTGTGGGTTTGACTCTGGTGGCTACCGTCTCAAGCTCAACAAAGTTATCTTTGCCACTTTGTTTCATATCTAGAGCTTGTAGGAACACCTGAAGACCAAGGAAAGTAATACATACAGTCACAATAACAATGTCTAATATCTTTTACCAATTTTATTGTGGTTTAACAGCAAAGTTACGAATATCCAAGCATATATAAAGACTAAATATATCCATGCACAAATTATAGCTACTGTCATGGCCTCCTAGATCAAGTTAGGGACTGAGGGGTCTCTCATGGATTGATCATCAGTAGATGGATGGTTCCTGCTGGAATTTTCCTGTGGGAAGCTCAGGTTTCCCAATCTGGGCACCCTCTTTTAGAATGTGATTCTCACTGTAACTAGACTCCGTGCGTGTGCATGAAAGTGACAACCCTCTTTTTCCATATTTGTGTTGTATCTCCCAATAATTTTGGTATACCCCATTTTCTGTAAGTTGTGTATCATTCTTTTTATTCTAATTAGCATTGATACACAACCTGTATCCAGTGATTAAGGCACGTGTTAGAAAAAAATGTGCTTCTAGAGCATTTTTGTGATCTAAAATTAATCTTGCCACTAATTTTTCGCAGTACATCTTTTCCCATAATCTTCTGGCATCACATTATTCTTCAGTCACTTACTATTTTGAAGTATTTCTTAATTCCAAGGCCTAAAATGGCTACACTGAAATCTTACAGGCCTCAGCCCTCAGCATTTCAGCCCTCCTTACTTAGATACCTGATACATATTTATTCCTTCTAACTACTGATCAGTCTATACTTCTATAATCCTAACATCACACAATACGTGAATGATAAAATAAAATCATTGGCTACAAGAAGCTGGAAAGGATCCAGAGGCAAGTGACAAGATGATCAAAGGGATGGAATGCAAGGCATATGAGCAAAGCCAGAAGGAACTGGGTATGCTTAGTTTGGCAAAAAGGAGATGAATGGGGGACATGAGGGCAGTCTTCACATACTTGAGAGGCTGCCATAAAAAAGGTGTAGAAAAGTTGTTCTCTCTTGCAACAGGGGGAAGGACAAGAGGCAATGCATTCAAACTACAGCAGAGCAGATTTAAATTAAACCGCCTAGGGGCGGTTATGGAAGCTCCTTCACTGGAGGTTCTCAGAAGGATGCTGTCCAGTGTCAGAGGGCTAGCTGTGTTAGTCTGGCTCTGCAAAAGCGACAAAGAGTCCTGTGGCACCTTATAGACTAACACAGATGTTTTGGAACGTAAGCTTTTGTGGGCGAAGACCCACTTCGTCAGATAAAAGGATGCTGGATAGCCATCTGTCTTGGATGGTTCAGACACAATAAATCCTGCCTCTTGGCCAGGGGTTAGATTTAGATGACCCTTGCGGTCCCTTCTAACCTTATGATTCTAGATTTCAATGGAGCCAAGATTTTACCAATAGTCTGCTGATGTGTTTTCAAAATGTTTTGCTTTTCTAGATACTCTTAAGCATTTAATGGCTAGATCCAACCCCCAAAGTCCCTGGGGGCTCTTTGTGTTGCACATTGGAACAAAGAATCAGCACGCTTTCATGGCATTCCTTCCTGAAGTGTGAAGTCAGATGAATCTGTGGGACACGAACTTCTTTGCTTGGGATGAATTCAGCGCATACAGGTGCCAAGTCAAATGGTTTGTCTTGCAGGCTACATATTTTTGGTCATTTTCACATTGCAACTCTGCCGGTTTCCTGCATTTCTCTGAAGCTGTGGGAATTGTAAATGAAACTACAGAGTGATTTGTTCACGTTAAGAAATTGTCCTGGCATTCAGATGCTTTAGTGTGATCTCTTTTCACTGACTCCTCTCTTAATTTAGATGATCCAGATTCAGATGTTCTCTCTCATTTTCAGAGCATTAACAGGTTTTTAGGATGCATCTATTTAAAATATTTCTGGTGCAGTTGTCTGGAAGTGCCACCGGCATGAACCCATCCATACCACCTCAGAACTTCCATTACATTTTAGATTTTGCTTCTTGCCCTGATGTCTCTGTTAGCCTATACAGTACTCTTTTGTTGCAGGGAGGAAGATTAAATTCTGAGGGAGCCAACGTTTTGCTTGATCTTTCATTTTGGGGAAAAAGTAGGAGGGATAGCACTTATTTGAATCTCACACTGTATCTATTACTGGAACCTGCTGTCTGAAATTCAGATCTTCTCTGTAGGGCAATAGTTATCTCCTTTCCCTCTCAATCCTTTCTTTTGCATAATACCCTAATGATCACCCACCAACGAAAAGCCTGGAAAGTTGAAAGATTCTCATATTGAGGCAGCTGAGGTCTGTCACTCTGGTGTGGTTATGCATTTACTATAGCATCATTTCTCTCCAATTCAAAACTCCAGCAGTCATATCCTTGTGATAAGAGGAATCTGAGACTGATGAGATATGCAATGGTTGCTGCGCTAATTTCATACCACAGCTTGACACTCATACTTTATGATTTCACCTTTAAAAGGTCTTTTTTTCTTTACAAGCTGCTTTCCCTTCCCTTCTTTGTGCATTGTGTTTTATCTTTCACAGCATCCTTGTCTCAAACAGCCACACAAAGTTAATATTTCCTAATTTTACAGGGACTGAGGGATATTGCTAATGGCATGAACAGCGATGTGCTGTTTGCATAATCTCTATGTGACAAGATGAGGACAATAACATGAATGTGGTCAGCCTCTGGAAAAGGCAGAACTCCATTCAAACTGGAGGGTACCAGAACACCCATGGTTGGGTAGATACTCCCACACCAGATATGAACCCTCAGGATTTGGGCAAGATTAATCACTGTTTTTTTTCCCTCCTCCCTCCTTTGGCTATTCCTATGTAGAAGCACAGTTCGAGATATTCATAATAGAATCTCCGACTCTTACAAAGAACTCAGGGATGGGAAACTTAGCAACATGATGTGGCTTTGCAGGATTTGGAGAGTTATACTTAATTTCCATACTTTTAAAATCAGTGTATACACCCACAGTATTTTCCTATAGCCACGCCCTCTGTGCTAGACTAAGAAGCTGCTTGTTGCTTGAATACATCAGGTTAAAAGGAAAAACCTAAGGCATACAGAGAACCACTAGAAGTTTAGGGTTGTGATCTTTGCCTGACCTGATACTGAACCCTCTTCTCCTCCTCAAGGCTCCCAAAACTTTGGAAACGTGTGTTATTCTGCTTTGTAATCATGTTACAACATTCTAGCAATGTGGAAGGCTACTAGCCTGACTCTTCTCTTACTTCCACTTAGTTAACACTGACATAACTCCATTGAGCTACTATGTAATCACTCCCAATTTACTCCAGAGTAAGTAAAAGGAGAATTAGGCCCCACCAGCTGGAAAACTTGTGATATTTCTGATCCAGGGCGGACATCAGAAATGCAAAACAGCCAGAGAGAAACCACAACAGAAGCCACATGAATGTTTCAGAAACTTTAAAGGATCGGGGGGAAGTTTCGTTCTAAAATACGCTGAAGGTTTGGGGGAATTCACCCATCGCTAGTAGAATGTGGTATAGGGTTGAGTACGTTATAGGACTGAGTTTGAAGCTTTATGCTAGAAGAAAGCATATAGCTAAAATAATCATAATCTGGTAAACCAAGGGGGAAGAACACCTAAACATGAGAGACTGGTTTCTGTTGAAGCTGCATGGGGTAAAAGGAGCTGGTGATGTCATTTTTTTTATAAAGCTGAAAACAGTGGAAGAAATTATGGGCATTGATTAGTGCAGGGTTGGACAAAATGTTTGGCCTGAGGGCCACCTTAGGGTTGCAAAATTGTATGGAGGGCCAGGTAGGGAAGGCTGTGCCTCCCCAAACAGCCTGGCCCCTCCCCCTATCTGACCCCCCACCCACTTCCTGCCCCCTCACTGCCCCCCTCAGAACTCCCACCTATCAACCCCCCCCTGCTCCTTGTCCCCTAACTGCCCCCTCCCCAGACCCTCTACCCTAACTGTCCCCCCAGCACCCCAGCCAACTTCCACTGCTCCCTGTCCCCTTACTGTCCCGACCCCTATCCACACCCCCACCCCCTGGCAGACCCTCGGGACTCCCATGCCTATCCAATCCCCTGTCCACCTCCCCACCTCACACAGAACCTTCGCCCCATCCAACTGACCCCGATCGCTGTCCCCTGCTGACTGCCCCCTGGGAATTCCTGGTCCTTATGCAATCCCCCGGCTCTGGCCCTCTTACCCCACACTGCCCCGCAGGAGCGCACAGCACCACCAGAGCCAGCCATGCCACTTCAGCGCTGCCTGGCAGGAGCTACGGGCCAGAGTGCTGCCTGCACGGCGGGATGAGGCTGTGGGGGAGGGAGGCAGCAGGGGAAGGCACGCGGGGAACCTCCCCAGCCAGGAGCTCGGGGCTGGGCAGAACCGGCCCAGGGGCCAGATGTGGCCCGTGGGCCATAGTTTGCCCATCCCTGGATCAGTGCCAGATTCAGTAAATACATTGTCCAGCTGCCACACTGGAGAAGACCAGATAGAACTACACAAGCCCCAAACAGTACATCGTGTGGGACTTGTGGGGGTATGTGGAGCACTCAAGCCAAGGAAAGTCTTTATTGACTATGGTCCTTTCATATCTTTTCTTCTTGTATAATTGAATAAAACTTGTCAGCCAAGTAAATGCTATTCTGCACAACAACTTTGAAAGAATTCCTTTTGAGGGTTGATTCAGCCTTTCAAAGCTTCTCACTGAAAAGAATAGTGTAGCTAGAACAATAGAGAACATCCTTGGACAAGGATGCAGTGAGCAGCTTCCCAGTAGAAGTATGAAAATAATTAGTGTTTATGCGTGTGATTTAACTATGTGAAGTTATTTTTTTTTTACTAATTGGATAATGCACAGAATTTATATCATTTTAAATTTGGGATCATAATACTGCCTTACTTTGCAGAAGTTTTTGGGAGGGTACATATATTAGTAGTTAAGATGTTCAGATACTACAGAAAGGGAGCTATGTTAATTTCTAGGTAGATTGTTTAAAAGGCACCCTGGAGATACACTACATAAACACAGAAGTGCACAGTAATTATTATTACTGATGTCTCTTATCATAGAACTGTAGAACTGGAAGGGACCTTTGTTATGTTTGACAGACAAACAGTCTTCATCTATGCAATAATTTCTGGGAGAATCGAGTAAAATAAAATGTGTGTGTACATATATTTATAAAATATTCAGATTTACAGCTGCTAATTAACGAGAGTGTCTTTAAATTTGCCCCACATAATCTTATATCAGCTGTTTAACTTGATGAAAGGCTTTTTAGCTTTAAGCAAAATAGCTGCAGCCAAATCTTTTAGGTGAATAGACCAGATGGTACAGGTTTGAACGATCAGAACCAAATACAGTAGACTCTCGATTATCCAGGATGATAGGGAAAAAATTAATCCTGGTTAATAAAATCCAGGATAATCACCATCCATAGGAAATATGAGGAGGGGGTTGGTTCACCAGCCACGCTGCGCTGGGGGGAGAGGGTGTTGGTTCACTGGCTGTCCTGCGCCCTGGTGTGTTTTTTGGTTTTTTGGTTTTTTTTGCTTGGGGCAGAAACAAAGCCAGAGCTGGCCCTGCAAGTTACGTGTATTTTTTTGACATCTTGGATAATCCACAACCTGGTTAACCCAATTCTGGATAATCGAGAGTCTACTATATTTATATCAAAACCCCAACTCACTTTAGAAGCATGGGATTCCAAGCAAGTCATCCTGTTTTACCAGTTTTAGCATGTACATCCCAATCCAAATGTATTAATTAATGGCAGCCTATAGTTCTTACAGGTGGGGTTCTCTAGCTGTTTTTTGATTAATGTAAATCATGTTTCTGTAAAGGATTAAGTGGTTTCATTGGTGGTGGCTTTGGGATTTTGCATTCATTATGGAGAAGTAACAGATTATGGGCTATACATTCTTTATACACTAAGCAGAATTCAGAAGGCAGTGAATGTCTCGAGCCCTGTGGCAACCTTCTGCTTTTACCTTAATATTGTCTATATTTCTCTAATAACTATAGACTTGCCTAGCCTTTTACCCTCAGCTACGCTTAGTAACACTTCAGATAGTTTATTGACATTTTTTGAATATCTCAAGGTTTGATATTGGTTATATCAGTATAGTCAAGTAAATCATTCTAATAGTTTGCTGATATCCTTGTCTCATATTAAAAAGTCATTAGAAGAATCTGACTGGGAAAAAAGTATTTGTGCTAACAAGTGATATTTCCCCCATTTAGATCATATCTCATTAAAATACAAAGTTCTTTCACTTAGGGTTTTATTATATTTTTGCTTAAATGGAAGAAATTATTTGACTTTATACATCCACTTTCCAGATTCTTCAGTTTACTTTCTAGACCAAGGGCCCAATTCTCACTTACCCTAAGGCCATTTTACAGAGGCCTCAAAGGGAGTATAAATATAATTTATGGCCATTTAAAGGATGGTTTGTGCTGCCAGAGCATTGTAAAGTTTCCTTATGTAAATGAGCATCAGGCCTATATAACTTTGGTTTTTGATGCAATAATTGGATGTGACTTCACTCCTTTAAGATAGTTCCTAAATACATGGTAAGCGATACTATCTGGTACCAGTATTTCTTGTTTCATAGAAAAATTACCTCAATTTGATTACACAGCAAGCCATTCTAAAAGATGAGGAACTGTACCTCCATCTTCTACAGGGAAGTCAGACACCACTGAAACTGACCCAGACACCACTAATAAATAATCTTGTATGCATGTTCTGAAATGACCATGATGCCAAAGGAAGATAGATGGGGCAGAGAGGGAAATAAAAAATAAATCACATTTACAGTTGGTATCCACAGTACTTTGTGAACCCATAGATATCCAGGCTATGCTAATCTTAGGTTTTTTAAAAAACCCTACATCTTAAGCGCTTTTCATTGCAGAGATCACCTTGAAAATTTT
Organism: Dermatemys mawii; assembly: GCA_007922305.1. NCBI lineage: Eukaryota > Metazoa > Chordata > Testudines > Dermatemydidae > Dermatemys > Dermatemys mawii. Next base: position 13,159,496 of record ML677358.1, on the reverse strand, counting down.
TCACTTTAACTTTTCCTGAAACTGATGTGTTAGTCACATTCCCAGGGCCTGGACTTGATGGCTTGAGAAGCACATGGCTGTGGTTTGCATTGATTTTTTTGTTGGAGGTAGTGAACTATTGCTGAGATACAGCTATACACTTTCCCCCTCACTCTTTTATGTTTGTATTGTTTTAACCTTAATTTCAAGATCTGCCTCCTCCAGAATCACTCCACAGTGTTTTGAGTATCCAAACACTGCTTTTTTCTCTCATTATTTCTCTCCTTTCCTGATACACACTTGTGATATGTGATGCATTTTGAAAGCCTCACTTATTAGCTGTTGTCTGTAGGGTCCACATTTCACACCCACACATCCTAATAGAACAAAGTAATATTTATATCAGTTTTTCTTTTGTAGCACCTGACAGATTCTGAGTTCCAAACTTTCTTTGTTTGTATAAATATAAAAAAGAAAGAAAGAAAAAAGACTTTGGCAATGTTTTTGAGACACCTTAGGAATTAACCTCATGTTCATTTGCTAGAGAACAGAATGGTTTTACTTTCTGGACTTGTCTGTAATCATTTTATATTATAAGAACTCTCTGCTTCCCTAGAATTAGCTTCTTGCAGTCACGTGGACAGTAGCTTTACTCATCTTCAGCTACTCTTGTTATTACAGAAGGTTAGCAATAAGATCAAACCAATAGTAATATTAGAGCTTATGACTGGTCTGATTCAAATTCTACTATCACAACTATCCAAGGGTATTATACATTACAACATCAGTGTAAAAACTGAACTCATGATATGATATGCATATCCCTTTCCTGTTACTAAACTCATGTTATAGCTTTGTTTTGACTGCTGCTTTCTGGTCACAATATTCTGTAGAATTAGAACAAGCTGATTGAGAACACATAAGAAAGTCAGGATACATGCATTTTTCCCCATTAAAATTGTAAGTTTTTTCTGTTCCTTTTTCAAAAATTGAAGACAGCTCATTATTTATGAAGTATTGTATAGGTAAAAGATCCTTTTACTCGGCAGCAGCTCATTGTGTAGGAGGAACAGGAGTTGATCATATGGTCATACGGGTCATTGTAAAATATGATCAGATTTCTATTTATTTGTATTGTATTTAACATTTAAAAGTTTAGTTGAGTGATTTTCAGTTTATGATCATCTAGTTAGGACTTCTTTCCTTTTAAAATGTATAGATCAGCTTTTGAAATGTTAACTAAACGTAAGCAGAATTTTTTGTTCTATGAGTAGAGCTAAAATGCATTTATAAAGTAAATGTTTGCTTATAACCTTTGTTATTTTTCAAAGGTGCTTCTAATCAACTCTGGCATATCATGTGAATTTCTTTGCTTATTTTCAGTGGTAGGGAACTACAAGATTTGATTACTTGCAGGATTTTTTATGTTTGTTTGTTTGCACTGTAATGAAATTTCATTTTCCCTTGCTGCAAAATACATGCTTTATAAAAAGAGCATCGACGCATCAGATTAAATTGTTGTAATTCAAGTCTTGTACCACAGCTTGGCCTTTCATTCCATTACAATTGCAAATGAGGTTTTTGCACATGTCATTTAAAGTGCCGAGGTCACCTGTCTCAGTCATTGAATGTGCTAATTCTCTTTAATTTACTCATGCTTTGCAGTATGGACTGAACATTCAAGTGTCTCATTGGCAGAAGTTAACTAGAATAGCCCTGAACCACTGAGCTTAAGACCATAGGGGAAAAAACATTGTGGGACAATTCTTATCCCAAGATCAGAACCCGAGCAAAAGGGCATGGCAGGTGAGAGTTATATGGAGATTCATATGGACAGAATCCTTTCTTCCATCTGCAAGTAGGTTCTGGGCCACACACACAGTTCTAGGGCTGGTGTTATGCAGATCAGACAGTGATCACAGTGGTCCCTTCTGGCCTTATCCATGAAAAAATGAAACTAAAGAATTTGCACAGAAACTCAAAAAAGAAAACTGCTGTCATAATTGTTTAATTGCTCTTGATTTGTGGATTATGGGGCAACAGTCACAATCCTAGGTCGAAGCACATCCTTAAGTGCTGTCTTGCTTGGGAATACTTTTATGACCAGGGCCTTAACGCTGTAGCATTTTACTCGTACACAGTGTAGGATTTGTTTAGAACACTTTTCTATTTGCTTTCACCTCTCAACTCCTCTCTTCCATTTTAATTCACCTTGTCGGATTTGCCCTGTTTTCTTATGCATGATATATAGCATAAGAGTCCAAATGCAAACCGTGCTATGAAAAGAAAATTCATGAATTATGAAGAGGCTGTTGTGGTTAAGTAGGAGTTTAAAGAAAAAAACACAAACAGAGGGCATTAAAAACAAAATACAAAGAAAGTGGGAAGGAGGATGGTAGAGCAGACCTATAAAAACACAGAAAAGTTAGAGATTTAAGAAAGAGTAATGATTAGCAATTGAGCCAAACACATTGCAACTATGTGCCCAGCTAGCAAAAATAAAGAGCCATTGGGCTATTTAAAAATGAGTGAAATTATATCATGGGATAAGGAGCAAAAGTTAACTGCTGTTTTTGTCTGTCTTTACAAAGGAAGTAGGTGGCAATTTCACTGATTTGATGTTCAGTTCCCCAGCGAGGACAGATGAGAATTTATGTAACATAGAATTTAACACACTTAATTTGGAGATCAGTTGCTCATGGAGGACAGTTAAAATGGGTAGCATGCAAGTAATAGGGATGATTATAAAAATGTTAAGTGTAATTTAAAAGGCTTGGCTCAAGAAGCAGCTAGAGGGTTGTGCAAGTTATGTATCTGTAAAGGATACCTGAGTATGGTACTTTGCCTTCTTTAGATCCAGCAGTAAACATGAGCCAGCTTGCTCAGCAACAGAGCAGATCTGCAGTGTATAGCAGCTCGGTTGAAGTGACAGGAAGCTTAACTCAGGGTTTCTTCAGGAGCATGCCTATAAATACTAGCATCAGATCCACTGAGTCAGAAATGCTGATCTTGGTGGCTTGTTGTTTCACGAGAGGCATTTTGCACCATGTTACTGTTGTTCTTATTACTAAGCTGTCGGCAGAGGAAAACGAGCTGCATTTTTAAAAGTCAATTGGACAATCAGAATGTGGAACTTATATGTTTAAAAATAAATTGCAATGGCTTGTCCTACCCACATGTCTCAAACTGTGACTATGCCTATGTGAGGCGGTATTTCCCTTTCAGGCTGCCTGTGTTGGGTTTTGCTCTGTGCTGTGCAAAATGGCTGTTTTACTTTCTCTAACGTGGATTTTTCCAAGTAGGCACAAAGTGAACGTTTCCAGAAGAGGTTGTTTGTTATTTCTTGCAAGTGTTAAGAGTCTACTCTGGGGAGATGGCAAAAATTGGCACAGATAATTAGTGGCTGGTATTCAGATAGGCAGAAGTTGCTGCAAATGAGCACATCATAGAGAGACCTTGGGATAATTTACTAAAATATGGTGCAGTCTGAGGTAACTTTTGGAATGTTAGTGCACAAACCGCACACCATGGGTGGCTATGTGGAAGGTGGCTTGTGGGAAATGTGAAGAGGCAGTTCAGACTCTTATTTTGTTCTTTTTCCCCTTCTCTCGTTTCTTGACACTCGATAATTACCAGAGCAGGAATGTGATGGTCTAACACTAAAATTTCTGGTGCAGTTCATGAAAGTTGAAATGTCAAGTCTGAGGTTAGTGGACCAGTGTGATAAAACGCAGCCTCAACCCGCCATTGACAAATCACTGATTTATTACAGGTGCTTCTGCTTCTCATTTATTTTCCCTGTTACCAGATATAGGTGTTGTTTATTTTGGATCTTTTGTTTATTCTGATTTAAACATAATTTGGCGGGGAGGAGGAGTAGAAATAATATAAACAAATGAAGTAGGCGTTTACCATCCGTTGGACTGTGACAGTAAGATGCATAATGATCAAATTAGTGAATCAAAAGGAGGCATCTTTAACAGCAGCAGGATAATCAACTAGGAAAAGATACTAAGTAGGAGGGCAAGAGATCTGGTAGTCACTGTGACAAGTGCTCTGTATGACTTGTGAACAACAGTGTGGGGCAGTGTCATCTATTGGGACCATGCTGCCTGCTGGAGAGGGGTGTTCACTGTCCCACAGGAAGGACGTTGAACAAGATCCTGAGAGGTACTGAATGCCTGTCTTGAACTGAGAGGTACTGAACTCCCATCATTGTCTTGGAGAGGATACCACTTGGGGAGCAAAGATGAGATTGGCTGTGAAGAATTCATGCTCCAAGGAAAGGCTAACGGCATTGGATGGCTTGTCTTCAAAGTGACCTATTGGAGAACTTCAGTGAGTGTGTTTAGGGCATTAAGGGACATTATTATTTCACTTTTCTTTTCCTTATTAAGAATCCAGCAAGCAACTGGCTGCAAAGGTTAGTAAACACAGAGAGCTAGGATCATCTCATGCTGCTTTGCAGGATTATTCATGGCAGGTATGTGTAGATGTTATGCATAGTCAAGGCTCTCACCTCCAGAGCACCCCCTAAAGTCTGGACATGATATTGCAGGAGTTCTTTCAGTCAAGTGTGCCTTTATCCACGCTCATTCCACAATGGCCTGTTGTTTTAAGTGGCCATGCCCTAGGGGTGACCAGATGTCCCGATTTTATAGGGACACTCCCAATTTTGTGGGCTTTTTCTTATATAGGCATCTATTACCCCCCAACCCTTGTCCCAGGTTTTTTACACTTGCTATCTGGTCACCCTACCATACCCTCTGTCTGGGTAACTTCCCCATTTGGCTCTAGCTGCAGTGTCCAAAATGAGAAAATCCAAAGTCTAATGTCCTTTAAGCCTGTCCTTCAACTACCATCGGGACTTGTAGTTCTTGGGCTCATCCATTTCTAGTACTCTTATCTTCCTCTTTGTTCTCCTCTGGGTTCCAGCCCATGGACCCTCTTTTAGGTGGATAAGGACTAATCACTCTACCCTTCCTTGGACTGCTTCTGCCTTCTCCCTTGACGTCTTCACCAGACATCTGGACAATGCTATCCTCCCCCATTGCCCCCTCTCCCCCTGGCCTGTGTGGTTCTTTCCAGCTTCTTCTTAGCCAGCTACGGAGAGACTTCCCTGAAGACCATTTCCTGCCCTGCTGTGCAGATGCTGGGCTGGATTGTGAGCGTTTAGAGCAATCCATATCTCTCATGTCCAGACTGAAGTTCCCTACAGCCCTCCTCCTGGCATTGGGGTTGTGCCTTGGGTCAGCTACTAGGCTTTTGTGAGCTTCCTTCAGCAGGCCAGTCTTCTCCTGCCAGTGTCTCCCTGCTGTGAGGGAAGAGGCAGCCTTTATGCTGGCCCCCTTCTTCCAATCCTTCCCAATTAGTGGGGTGAAAGGGGAGCCATGCCCCACTCTCTCTGTAAGGTCCTGGCCCCTGGCCTTTAAAGGTACAGTAACAGGATTTCCAAGCTTTATTCATTCCCAGGGCTGCTTCCTCTCTATCCCTGTTCCCTTAGGTCTCTCTCTCTCTCTCTCTCTCTAGATGTCGATTGGACCTTTCAAGCCCTTAAAGGGCCTTTGCAGGTGGGGGGCTGACCATCCTGTCATGCCTCCTAGAAATCATTATTTTATTTTGATTTAAACACATACATGGGGGAAAAAACAGACGCCACTCCCAAGGACAGCATCACAGTCCATAAAAACAACAGCAACAACAGATCAGAGACTGATTTGCCAGTGCCACCGTTAAAACTGCCTGTCATCAACGACATCAGCACAATCTCTCTGTGTCATATCATGCCAAAGCAGATCAGACCCTCAGAGACTGTCTCCCTTGCCCTGCCAAGCACTGGAAAGAGAAACCATTTCTCAGTATCATATTTAGTAGCCTTTGTTTTGCCATTTTTTATTACACCTATCTTTGTGCAAAGTAAACAGGACGTGACTTGTAGCCATTGCCAAGCTGGTCTAGCTTTCCTAAAAAGCTTATAAGATTTACTGTCAAATTTCACAGTAACTACAGTTTGCCGTAATAGAGAACGAAAATAAGGTTGCCACAAGATTTCATAGTAAATCTCATGAGGTTTTGAGTGATTGCTAAATAGTTACTTCTGATTGCTATAAAAGATTAACACCAACATTTTCATGCAGGAATGCCCTATGAAATAGGTCTGCAATAGGCTGTTTGACAGATATTCAAACCCTGGTGAAGAATTCCCTTTAGGGTTGTTTACCTGTCAGCCTGAAACTGTCAACTAAGTTTAGAGCAAAGAATGAATTTTCAAGTTGAGCCATGGATTCTGATCAACTTAATGTCCAAAAACTTCAAAGTGCCCCAGGAGTTGGAGCCGATGGGAGCCTGCAGAATATGTTTACTGCATTCATTAGCCACATATAAGGCTGTCTTTATCATAGGAACAACTCCTTTTTGGAGCAGCAGAGAAAAGAAGGGGTACCAAAACAGGCATTCTCCCCTTCTGTTTGTGTCATCAACCTGTTGCATCTTGTTGTTAACCAAGATTGTAAACTCTTTTTGGTGGCAGGGCCTGTGCTCTTACTGTGTGGTTGTATGCCTACTGCAATGGGGTTCTTTTCATAGATATTTAAGGCCAGAAGGAACCATTAGATCAGCTAGTATCTCCTATATAATAGAGGGCAAAGAATTTCATCCAGTTATTCCTGTATTGAGACCAGTAACTTGTATTTTGACTAATTCTGGAAACAGAAGGTGGGTGAGGTAATACCTTTCATTGGTCCAACTTCTGTGGGTGAAAGAGACAGGCTTTCAAGCTTACACAGAGCTCTTTGGGTGATCTGGAAAAGATACTCACAGATAAATACAAGGGTGGAAAAGATAAAGGCTTAACACATGTTGCAACTTGTAACATACAAGAGACCAGTTAAAGTGAAGGGGGCAGCTAACACTTCTACAGTCATAGGCATGTGCACGGGGTGTGCTGGGTGTGCCCAGGTACACCCTAATGGAGGGCAGAGCTTCGGGGGGTGGGGGGGAAGAGGCGGGGCAGCGTGTTTGGCTTTGTGGGGAGCCAGACACACTTCTGCTCCCTGAGAGGAGCCCCGGCCCCCCAGAGCTCTGCCCTGCATTAGGGTGTACTCCCCTCCTTCCGCGCCTGGCTGGCCTTAATCCCATTGGGGATTAAGTGCCAATAATTCGTTCTCAAGCTTGTTTAAGTGGACCCAGATCATCCAATCACTGCAGCTCAGCCCATTTTTTTTAAAAAAAAAATAATGGGCAATATTGGAAACAAATAATTAACAATAATAATGTCACCTAATTTTCCACCTGGGAGATTGTGCTTGTATGTACAGAAATTCAATAGGACAAGTCAAGTTGGGCACAAAGAATGAAAAGTTGTTTTAAAAAAATCTTGAGTATATTTCTCATTGTATTTCTTTATTATGTAAAATGTCCATGAGTTGTAGAAAACGTATCCACATCATTGCTTTTTCAGATAGATTTACATTTCTATGAATAGATACAATCTCTCTCTGCTGGCAGTGGTTTTTTTGTCCTCACATGGCTTAATGCAGGAAGCTTACATGGGTAATTGCATTTGCAATCAGATTTGATCCTGGAACTGGAGAATATGAATAACAAAAGGAAGGGGTATGGACACCAACAACCCAAAATATTTAGGCACCTAATTCCCATTAGAAGTTCTGGGCCATTATATTTGCAGTTAGGGACAGCACCCCAGCACAAAACAGCTGAACAGTCTCTTTATTCCAGAAACTTCTAACAACAAGGATTGTACTTCAGACAGGCACATGGTATATCAATATATTAATATAGTAGCACCATCTTATCTTTGTTGTTATGTATTTATATTATGGTAGGTACAGTGCTGACTTCCTCTGGGAAGTGCTTAAACGCTCTCTCCACCCCAGGCTCTGCCTCCAGCAGCCTCCTTCCTCCAATCCCTGCCCAACCCCACTCCTTCTTCCAAACCTCCACCCCCATCCTGCCTCTTCCCCTCCACCTCTTCCTGCCCAGTTCAGCCCGCTCCCCCAAGCACACCCCGCCCCCCACTCCTCTCTGTCCCTCCCAGTGCCTCCTGCACGCTGCAGAACAGATGAGCTCTGTGGGCAGGAGGCACTGGGAAGGAGCGGGAGGAGTTGATCTGCAGGGCCGCCGATGGATGGGAGGCACTGGGGGCGAGGGGAGGCAGGGAGCTGGCTACCGGTGGGCGCTGAGCAGTAAGTGCTCATATTTTTCAGTATGTGCTCCAGCACTGGAGCACACACAGAGTCGATGCCTGTGGAGGTAGGGCCTATAGGCCTCAGCCCCATTGTCTTAGGCACTATACACACATATAAGAAAGAGATGGTCCCTGCTCTGAGGAGCATACAGTCTAAGTTTAAGGCAACATACAACTGGATGCCACAAAGATATGGGGAGAGGATTCACATGTGTTACAGTGTGGATATACGGTAGGCCAGATTTTTCTCTTTGTTACACCTGCTTAAATGCAGAATAATGCTAATGAAGTTACTTACACTGGTGTAATGCTGGCGTAAGAGAAGAAGCTACTTCTTTCTCGACGTGTTTTTTTTTTAACCATATTTTATCTTTTCAATGAAGATAAAAATAATCCCACCTTGATATGCTGCTGACAGCCTATTTTTCTATTTAATTTCAGCAGCCGACCTGAGTAATCTGGATAACCTGGTCAGTATGCTGAGCCTCGTTGAAGACCAAGTAAATAGCTCAAGAAAGAGATATCGGAGGCATGCAACTGATGATGACTACAACATTGAAGTTCTCCTGGGAGTTGATGACTCAGTTGTACAGTTCCATGGGAAAGAACATGTACAGAAGTACCTTCTGACCCTGATGAATATAGTAAGTATCTTACTGCACTGAGGATTGAAAATGAAATTAGAGTAAATTTACTTCATTTTAGCTGGTTTAATAGGACATGGTAGATTTTTCTCAATACAAGAAATAACATAAAAATTCAGGAGGCTTCTAAATAAATATAAAAATATAAAAAGGGGTGGCCAGGAACAGAACTGTCAGTGGGACCATTCACGTGCTTCAAGTTAAGCTGGACCAAAGCTAGAGCCATGGAGGGGCTTTGGGAATTCTGGGACTACCACTGAAAAGCAGTTGTCATGCTTCAGGATGTATGTTCCCTTACCCCATGTTCCCCACAGACAAACTAGATATTATGAGTATGCTCTAATAAGAGATTAGAAATGTTTATTGGGTTGCAAACTTATTTTTTCAAGTATTTGATTCAGTCTTTTGATACCTTGACTATCACCCATCCATTAGACCAGACTTTATTCACTCTGCATTTAAATATGTACAGTAAGCTACTTAGTCTTCTGAAATTGATATCATTTTTGTTCCATTGTTGGCATGTCTGGGTTTGCCTAATTAAAGATGTAATCTTTTAGCCCCCATCAGTGTAACAGACTGTGTATGGTTGTGGCTGTAGTGTTGCCAGGTGTCTAGTTTTTGACTGGAACACCAATCAAAAAGGGACCCGGCAGCTCAGGTCAGGACCACTGACTGGTCTGTTAAAAGTCCAGTTGGCATGGGACTGGCAGGCTCCCTACCTGGCCCCATGTGGCTCCCCAGAAGCAGCAACATGTCCCTGCGGCGCCTAGGCTGAGAGATGGCCAGAGAGCTCTGCCTCTGCCCTGGGTGTTGCTCCTCAACTCCCATTGGCACTGGGAGCTGCGGGGGCAGCGCCTGCGGGCAGAGGCAGCATGCAGTACTGCCTGGTCACACCTCCACCTAGGAGACGAGGGACATGCCAGCCACTTCCAGGAGCCGCCTGAGGTAAGCTCTGCCTGCAGCCTGCAGCCCCTCCTAGACCCTAACCCCCTGCCTTAGCCCTGAGTCCTCTCCCACACCCAAACTCCTTCCCAGAGCCCGCACCCCCTCCCGTGCCCCTGTCCCAGCCCTGAGTCTCCTCCTGCACCCTAATTCCCTCCTGGAGCCCACACTCCAACCCCCTGCCCCAGCCCGGTAAAAATGAGTAAGTGAGCGAGGGCTGGGGAGAGCAAGTGACTGGGGTAGGAGGATGGAGTGAGAAGGGGCATGGCCCGGACAAGGAGGGCAGGGGCAGGGCATCGGGGAAGGGGCAGGGGTGTGGGGTAAGGGTTTTCAGTTTTGTGCAGTTAGAAAGTTGGCAACCCTATATGACAGTGATAAAGATAGACATAAGGCTCCATTAATTATAATAGGGTAGAATTTACCAGAAGACACTGCCATATCTAGTCTTTGACTGAAAGATTTTGACTGGTAAGGGTTTAGACTGACCTCTAGAGGCTGGATGTCTAGCTAGATGACTTTTGAGCGCTTTGCAGAATGTGGAAGTTGAAATGTGAATGGAAGCCCAAAACCCTGGGGACGTTTCTGCCTGGAGCAGAATTTTTAAAAATGTTATTTGGTTATGAGACTTTTATCTCTGCATGGAGTTTTAAACCAACTGTCCAGATATATAACGTTAAGCTGACAATATCATCTGTAATTTTTAGACACTCCTGGTATATTTTTCCAGTGACATCATGGAACCTCCAACATCGTCTCCCATCATGCTTTCTTTCTTTCTACACATTACAGATGTTTAAGGAGCTGCTTATTCTGTTTTCTACTCTGATTTTGGTGGTCTCTAAAAAATCTACGCCAGTATTCCATTGTGTGATGTATCAGTTAGAACAGTGATTCACAAGCATTCCAGGCCCTCACTTCTGAACTGGGTGATAACTAAGCAAGGAGTGGTAGTAATGATGAACTGTCTTTCTGAAAAAATATGCTTCAACTCAACCACAACATGATGCAGGAAGTGGAGGGTGGGGTCCTTTGCTTTTCTTTTGCAGGAAATTAGACTAGATAATCCCAACGGACCGTTCTGGCATTAAAATCTATGAATCTCTGTTATGGCTGCTCTCCCCTTAATTATATTATTACTCCTGGTGGAATTCTTGTACTATCGTGCTTGGGCAGAGTGTATGTTCCCTGCAGATTTCTTTGCTGCCCTGCAGAAAAATGGCTTTCTGACAGGAAAGCAAAGGGAAGCAACAAGAGCGGTCATGAGACTCTCCCGAGCAGTATGTTCCAGGTGCCGAAGGCAGAGGGCTGGGAGGTAAATCCCTATGGGGCAGGGGCGGGACTGGGGAAGACCCAGCTGGTGGCTTCTATCCTGCACTGGGTTCAGCTGCTAATTCTGGCTGGGCTAGGGAGGACGGGACTTCCTCTTCACCTGCATCTTCCCCATTCCCTGCACAGCATCTGGGGCCGGGTCAGACCCATCCCCAGATTTCTCCTCCATCTGTAGGAAGCTCTGCAAACGCTTCCCCTGACCCCGTACTTACTGCACCCATTGCTGCTTAGCTGCAGGGGGCGGGATCCCTGTACAGGGAGCTGCTCCCACATCTGCGCAACTCCTGTGCATCCAGACCCCTCATAGCCAGACCATCCTGCCTAGCCTCACCCCACACACACCCAGAATCCTCCCCTGATGAGTCCTACTCCCCCTGCAGCTGACCACCCCGATGAGCCAGCTGCACCTAAATCCCCATCCCACTGAACCCCACTCCCCCAGCATCTGGACCCCTCGCTAAGCCCTCCACACCAAGACCCCCCTGCTGATCTCTATTCTCCCCACACCCAGAACACTCCCCCACTGCACCCCAAACACTTTCACCTGGACCTCCCTGTAGAGTGCCGTTACCATTTCACCCAGAACCCCCCAACAAGCCCCTGTGCAACCAGATCCTCCCCCTGCAATCAGATCTCCCACTGAGCTGCCCGTACCCAGATTGCCCCACACAGAACCCTCTTAACTTTTAAAAAACATTAAAAGAGGTTTAGTGATGTATATTATTCTAGTTTTCCTTTCAGGCATAACTTGCATACACCTGTTCCCCATGTGCATTCTCACATTCTTGCATGGTCTGATTTCCTTATCTGCAGTCCTTATCTAATGCTGCCATTAACCCTTATTATTCCTGCGTACTTCCCACAAGAAGGAATCATGACTGAAAACTACAGGCGCTATCAAGACAGCCCCTAGATATTGCAAAGTGGGTATACTCTAAATAAATATATTACAGGAAAATACAGAATCATAGAAGTTAGAAAAGAACTGCTTGGTTCCCTTTTCCGTCTCCCTGCCAGTGCTGGATTTTTCTGTCAGCATTTTCGGCAGGGTTCTGTCCAACGTGTGGCTTAGAATGCTTCTAGGTAGGGTGCTGACACCAATTCCTGAGGTAGACTCTTCAATAGCTAATAGATTGTGCTATCAGGGAACTTTCCCTGAGAACCAGCCTAAATATTTTCTTAGCTCATCTTTATTTTGCTTGGTCACAGTTCTTGGGCACAGTTTAGACCACCCCAGAAACTGATCTCCTGCTTGATGTATACCAAGGGCTGCAATGCACCACTGAAAGCATGTGTGTGCGGGCGATTGATTTGCTTCACCACGACCTGACCGTCGTCGTCTTCTATCAGGCACCTCTTCCCTCGACCCATGAGCCCCTTCACACATCCCCTCCAAATCTGAGTGAGTGGCGTTGTGCCCTGGCACGTGAGGTTGCAACACCACTCAGGTCTGGCCCACTGAAAAAGTGGTTGGGCTGTGCCCAGGTGCCACCAAGCCCCAGTTCTGTGGCCTATGACAATTAAATGCCATGCAGGTCCACCCTCTTTTATAATTTAACCAAGGTAGCCTTAATTAGTTGCTTTATTTCTTTAACTCAACCCCTCCACTGTCCAAAATAATTTTGTTAATACTTTCTCAGAAAAGGCAAGAGACAGCATACCAAATATTTTGGCCACACCTGATATGGTCAAAAATGTGACTGAGGGGTGAAGAGAAAGTAGATGCTGCCAAACTATTTGATTGGATGATATTCTCCGAAGGAAAGGTACTAAATGAAAGCAAAGAGACAGTAGAACAATACTGATAGAGAGTTTAGGAGGAAAAATGTATTTATGCAGAGTGTCGTTAATGTATGCTGCCATGCAAACTGCAATGTACTGTAAAAAATTAGCAGAAATATGGCATTAAAATATAGACCATCATTAAATGGGAAGGTCACTACAGGCTGAAAAACTAGACAAATGTGTGCGCCCTGGAATTTGTCTCTATAGAAAAAAGGAAGACTGATGGCTTTCAAATAATATAAGGAGTTGGACCCAAAATAACAACAGATTTGGGTTCAATCCTAATCCCACTGAAGTCAGTGGGAGGTTTGCCATTAACTTTACTGGGAGAAGGACCAAACTACTGATGTTTAAATAGAAAGGATTGGTTACAGAACAAATCAGAAACTGCAGCAACTGAGAATTTGGCAGAAAATATCCTTTCGACAAAACATTTCATTTCACAAGCAGTAGAAACACTGCATAGAATAAATTTGCCCAAACAACCATTTGGAACAATAAAACAGCTAAACCACGCCTCGGTTGTGTCTATACTAAAATTTTTATTCATGTTTCCCATTGCAGTGCTATACTAGTACCCCCACCATCTACGGTATCAATGGCAGGAGTTCTGGAGTATATGAATGTGATGTCATCAAATCCAGATCAGGACACGTGTAGATGACATGGTGGTTGAAATACTGGTGGCTGATACTTTCAGATAGATGGAATAAAAATGTAATCTGACCCTGACAAAAAATGAATACAAAGAAATAAGACAGACCAAACAACCTTTCCCTGCTCACTGATATCTCAAGTTTGGGCATTATTTACTTACTGTGTTTCTCAAATAAAGAGACATAGAGATATTCTGCCATCAATACCAATGAGCAAACAACCCACTGAAATAGAACATTATGTGAAACTCAAGACGTGAAAGAGAGCAGAAAGTATGTATTGAAAAACATATAACAATTTAACAAGCCCTCAGGTCAGTCCCTTCCATGGGTCATCTAAGTGCATATATACATGTAGTGTTATGAATATATGTTATGTTAGCTTCCTCCAATAACAAGCTATAAAGTATGAACTAAAGATCAATGTTAATTGGGTGAAAGTGTTTACTGTAGGACAACAGGATAATAGAAGAAGTTAAAACCCATGACTTACAAAATAATCAGTGCAGTTGAATTCTCCACGATGAACTAATTCCTGAAGGCTAAATCCCTGTGATAACTCACCTTACCATAAATATGGAAAGGGACCCCAGACAAGGTTACTTTTCCCTGCTTTGTTAGGTTATACCTTATGCAAAGGGAATTAGCAGAAGGGTGTCTCTAAGTAACCTTTTTCTGTGAGGTTGGGTGTGGCCCCAGTGCCAGCCCAATCAAACCAATATATTTTTCAAGCTCAGTGTAACAATTTATTCGGTAAATCTGTTTTATGCTGGCTATGTGGCAGGTCAATGTCGACATCTTAAAGCTCATAATGGGAGGAAAAACCAGAGGCTAGGGTGTCTGGAATGGCTTGAACAGCTACTCTGATTTTTTCTCCATAATTTGGAAATGAGGTCAGAGTCCAGCCATAACAAATGATGATAAATGCCAAAGGATTTTTCACACTTTGGGCTGCAGCTAGTCATAGCCTGGCTAAGCTATGAGAGTTTCAGTGGAGCAGAGAAGGCCATTTGTCACCTCATTTTCAGGGTTCAAACGTTTCCACATACAAAATCTCTTGTTTCTGTTAACACCTTGGTACCTCTCTACAGAATAGTTTAAGCCTTTTCAGTGCATTTTTTAAAGCAAATATTGCAGTTTTCACTTTATAGAGCCCCTCAATAGCAGCCTGGCACCCTGGCCATTTCTCCTGTACACAGTAGTGTGTTTTCTACCATGTAGGTCATTGTATTGCAAGGTGTGCTCTGTACCTCAAAAGACTGAGTCCACATATCAGTGACCCAAGTTAACTTCAGATTTATTGTTGTAGCAGTTGTGCTGTTGTATGCAACAGTATGTAATATTGCTATTTATGATGGGGCACCTGACTCCTTGGAGTAAAGCAGAAGTGATTGAATAGTATCTTGAAATGTCTTCTTACTATATAACCTACATGAGGGTGTGGAAGATACTGTCACTTCTCAAGTGAAGACTATTAATAGATTAGCGATTCTATTAATCTATCTCCTTTTGCCATGCTTTCTCTATGTCTTGGGGAGGTGTTTAAAGTACACTAGGCAAAACTGATTGTCTGGAGAGTTTTACTGTTTATTGTGAGATAGAAATTACATACTACATGAAAATAAGGGAATAAGAACTGAGTGTTTAATGGATAGTATAGTAATGGTTTTGACATTGGTGACACCCACAAAGTGCCGTTTGTGCCAAGGGGTCTCAGACATTTCATAATTTGATTACAAAATGCTTTCAAGGGTTAAGCAGTGCTTCCACCGCCTATTTCTGCTGGCCATGCAAGGGGATAATCTATGCTTAAAAATATAGTCCCAGCAACCATTTTTCTGAACTGGACTTTAAATTTTGGTGATAAGGAGAGTTTCAGCCTCTAGATCCAACTCCTCCACACTCGAGTTTTGAATCTGGGTTCACATCCAAAACTGAAGATACCATTTTCTGGATGAGATGCAGTCCAAGATGGCAGAAATCTAGTTAAAATGTCTGACTTCCATTGTTCAAGACTGCTGAAGTCTCAGCAGATCGGGTGAGATTTTTCAACATACCAGCTCTTAAGGGTCATTGCCACCCACTCTGAACCTCTTGAAGCTCACCTCAAGACTTGACCCTACTCTCAACACCATCTCAGAATTACCATGGTAGGCATTATATAGCTAGGTTTCAAATATTTGTAGATTTACACAATCTGTTTCCCAGGACTTAATGGATAAGTAGCTTAACCGATTTCTCCTGCACAGAGTATTTGTCTCTCATGAATACTCTCTCACAATGTAGTTTTTCAGTTTCTGTGTACCTTCTGTGTCTTTTGTCACAACGATTATATCTTTGCCCATTGAGGTTCTATTTTCTCTCTTTACTCTAATGTACATTGAGTGTAATCTGTACAGGCACAGGCCTGTATTTATCCTGTTTTAAATGGAGATAGGCCTGAACCACAATCCCATATTTAGACTCTAAGCTCTTCAAAGCAGGCACTATCTATTACTCTGTGTTTGTATAGGGTCTAGCACAATGGGGCCCCATTCTCAAGTGTCTCTTGCACATAACAATAATAAACATGATTAATAGTAACAATGATAACGCTAAAATGTCTCCATACTTAAAGAAACCGCAAACTTTGTGATTGGGCTGATGTTTAGATCTGGGGTAAACTCACTTTTTATTCTGCTGCCTGGGAGCTTCAAAGACCGTCCAAAGTGCAGAAGGCTGTTGCTGGTGGGAGGTGATTATGAGAATGAGTACTTCAAAACAACCTAATACATTTGTCTAGATGTCACAGGCTTTGATTGTAGGTCTTATTTGATCTGAATTTATGGAGGTTTGCTCGTCACTACAAGCTACCAGTTTTATTCATGGGAAAACATTAGGCATTAACAATAATGGGAAGTGCATATCTAATCCAGCCTTCAGACTGTTGAAAATTACACCTGAAAGCCACCATAGAAAAGATTGAAATTTCTAAGAGTTCAGTAAAGAACATTTCCCAATAAATCTGGCGGATGTCAAATTGCACACACAATGTTTGCTGAAATTTAGCAACAAAGATACTAAAAAAATCACCAAGGCACAGTCAAAATCTATATTTTCCCCAGTTCAAAAGTATTGATTCTCAGAATACTGTGAGTGATGAGTGAACATCCAAACACTCATTCAAAGCACAGAAGCTCTAATTTACATATTGTTAATTAAAATCTTGGTGTATAGTATAAGACTTACATTTACTAGCTGCACAATTATTAAGAATTAGCTCAAACTTAAAGAGTATGCTTTGAAATAAATTACTTGAAATAATGGATACCTGTGTATACAGATTGATTTAAAAAAATGCACACTTTTTTCTTTAAGTTCTTTAAGTATTACTGAAATATCGTTCCTCCCCTGAAAATGCTACCCAGTTTAATACATATGATTCTGCTTACAGAGTACACTATTATTTAACAGGTTCAATCATCATCTTTTCCAACAGCTTGAATCAGACATGCTTTGCAGGCTTTCATCGTTTTGACAGTTAAAAATGATGACTTTTCTGCCCTTTCCATTCATTTAGGACTTCCTGTTCTGTATTGGAATATCTTCACCTTCTATCCTCCAAATCCACAAAAGTTAAATTCTCGCATATGAGAGCTATATAAGGTACATCTTATTAAAGACAAAGGACCACACATTCAAAAGCCACTAATGGTCAGATTTTCAAAAGTATTTATGACCCTAAGGAAGTAAATAGGTACCTAGTGAGATTTTCAAAAGCCCCAAGGCATCTAACTCCCAGTGATTTCTTTTCATGAGAATTAGGTACCTAGGCGTGCCTGAAAATCCCATGAGATGCCATTTGCAATGTTAGGCACCCAAATAGCTTTAAAAATCTCACCCTTATGAGCCTAAGTCTCACTGTAATTTCAGACATTTCCTCTGATCCTCTGTCCAGGAGGATTTTTCAAATAAAGGAAATGTCGAGGATTTTTGTGAAGCAGATGTAGCAGCTCAGAAAGAGCTGGCTCCTTATCCCAGTGGGTCCCGGATCCTGCCAGATCCTGCCCACCCAAGCCCTGGCTTCCAGGACTGAGGATGGGAAGATGCAGAGAGGTGTTGATTGACAGCTGGCACTGCATCCTGGGTCTGCACCAGCTGCCCTGCCACTATGATAGGGAGCGACACTGCCCGTCACCTCAAGAGTGAAGCCCTCCGGCACCCTCCAGGTACCCCTCACAGTACACATATACCCCTCAGCATCTCCCAAATGCCTCTTCCAGCCCCTGCCATATACTCCCTCCCAGTCCACACACACCCCAAATACCCTTCCAACACCCTCCAACTGTACCCCACTCCAGCAATGTCCTCTTTGGAAAAGATATTAACTCTACTTACAATTGCATGGCTTATTTGAATTGTACTTGGTTACAGTGTCGGGTTCAAGTTTGCTTAAAAGAAACTGAAAAATGTTGGGGGGAGCGGATGGGAAAGAAATTTGGATGCAAAAATAAACAAAGGCCATATATCTCATGTAGTGCACCAATTTGTGTCAGCCTAACTTTCGAGGGGAATATTCCTTATCCCCAGTACACAGCACAAGGCTTGCATTTAGATAGAGCAGCATAGTTCTTCATTAAAGCACCATGAAAATAAATCATGGAATTAAATTACAGGAAAAAATGATCTGACCTACAATAGTTTTGCCATCCCCACAAAATATTTTTCCAAATCTTGAACTCTTAGATTCCCCCAGCCCTACTAGTCACCCTCTGTAAATGCTGACTCATTATGACATCTCATGAGACTTGATGCAAAATCTGCCCTTCCTAGAATCCAGGAGCTGCAGTTCTGAGAGCCTTTTTGTGTGCTCTGCTTTCCTGTGCTCCAGCATAACATTAGAATCTGACCCTCACGGATTAAGGACAAACAGGAAGCTCAGTTCTGATATCTCTTAGAGTGGTATAAACCAGGGTATCACCACTGAAGTAACTGGAGTTACACTGCTGAATAATTAGAATGGAATCAGAATCAGCACTACATCTGTTACTATAGATCATGCATTTTTTTGTACAGGGCTGTCTGTACATTGTAGTAAATAGAACTGCTTTGAAAGCAGAAGTCATGTTTGAGGAAAGACACCACAGATCTGGAGCTTTAAAATTCCATAGTTCTACTGGTAATTTTCTGTTTCAAAGTGTAATTCTCATGCACATTTGAGCACATCCATTTCAGACTCAGTCACTTGGATCTCCTTTCTTTAATAGCACATTGAAACAAACAGATGCCATTCACCTCACGCATTGAAAGAAGTGTGAATCTATTTCAGTGTGTTGTCATATGCTTTCCCACCCATTTTAAATAACCAAGGAAATGCAATGCAAAGAAATGATTAATAGTAGAGGTAGTCAGGAAATTTCTGTCAGAATATTTTTCCATTGGAAAATGCCATTTTGTCAAAATGAAAACTTTCTGGGGGAATGTGTACATTGTGATGAAATTTTGTTTTTTAAAAAAGTTTCAACCTTATCAAAATGGAACATTTTAATATTTTTTTTGGAAGTAACATTGTTTTGAAATTTATTTAAAATGATAATAAAATATAACATTAAAAGAATCAAAATCTGACTCAATCCATTTCTTAGGGTGCTCATAGAGCAGCATAACAAAGCACTACTTTATACAGCCACAGTTTCGCCCTGCGGAAGAAACAGAGGGTCCAGCTCCCACAGAAGGAGTATTGCATTGGAGCTGAATCAGTCCCTAGGTGTGACGTTAGGATCCAGGGCTTTGATTTCACCCTATGTCTGAGAGAAAATCTACTACACAAATGCCAAGAAATGTTTACAATGTTTATGCTTTTCTATTCATTCACAAAATGTGTTCATTAGATGTCATTTGGGTGAACTGTGTAACAATGTTTTAATACCATTCTGTCAACATTTCTCTGCCAAGTTTTAATTTGGCATGTAGTTATGATACAGTTGATGTATTGCTTCATTGTTGTTAAAAAAGGCTGAGGCTAAGTTCTGAAGGCTAATGGGAAAGGAGCATGTAACAATTGGGGTTATGTCTCATGAACTAATAAAACACTTAGTTACATGTCACAATTATTATTTCCCATACACAGAAGATTTTATTCAGTGTTTATTTTACGTATATGTAAGTTACTGCAAATTTCAGCTCATTATCAATGAGGCATATATTCTTACCTCAATGCGCATAGAATCATAATTAGCATCCCTGCATCAAGATGATAAAGCCCTTGAGTATGTGGGGCAGCTAGTAAAGAAAACAATGAAATTTCCTTGTTGGCACAAAACTTTCCTTTAAACACATACACTTTTGTTTAAAATAAATTATATGTAAATCCTTCCGTATGTTAACCTGCCTTTTCAAAATTCCCTGACAGGAAAGATAAAGATATTTCAAATATAGAAGCCTAAAGTTAGGGTTCTAAATTCACATTTAGGCACCTAAATAATTGACCTAATTTCAAAAGCACCAAGGACTAAGTAGCTGTCACTGCCTTCATTGGGAAGTGCAGGGTGCCCACTACTTTTGAAAATAAGGCCTCTATTTAGGTGCCCAAATGTGAATTTAGAAGCAAATTTAGGCTCATATTTTTGAAAATCTAGACCAAATGTATTAAAATAAACTTTCAAATAAGTCAAAGATTTTTTTGTAAAATAGTTCATGATTTTTACACAGAGATCAGAAGTGAATTATATTTTATATGGTCCCTCTGGGACAAAGGTATATTGAAAAAATAGGAGTGTATTGATCTTGTTTTTAATAAACAACTCTCCAGAAGCTTAATAACTTATCCCAGTGAATATGTTTCTTGTGTCAGAAACAAGCCATGACATATGAGCAATTCTTTATGAACCACACATGAAATAGTCCCATTTTGACCCATGATATACTAGGGGTGCTTGTAAATCATGGGTCAAAACGGGATTATTTTATGTGTGGGAAGGGAGCAGGGAATATATTTGTCTTGCAGATATTTATTAATCTGCTTATTCTAATTTGTAAAACAAAAATTCAAACATATTTATAAGACCCTATGTTGGCCTTCTTTCATTCCTCCTATCATAGATGACCCCAATCAGCGCTCTTAATAGCTAAAATTTTGCCCAGCTTGCTTATAGTATTATTTCTTCTGTATTCTTTGGACTTCTGTATTTCATTCTCCATTATAATATTCATAGCGTTGTCTTCTGTGTATTTAGAATAGTTTGCTTGTGTGCATGTGTGATTATGTATGTGTAATACAAACCCCTCTGTTTTCTGTGTTGGTATTTTACAGATTTTGTTATGCTTGTATAGTTTGAAATTAATCAGTTTTGACACAATAAAAACAACCCATTTGATTGATTGTTTATAAGGATATAACCTTTGAGAGTATTTTAGTAATTTAGTCCATGGTTTAGGGAAACACTTTATGCACTTGCGTATGTTTCATTGACTTTAATTGGTTCCTGAACAAAGATCGTTCCTGATTTGATGCCTATTATATGGAGTCTTTACAGTAGATAAAAAGTTCTCTTTCAGGTCAGTGGAAATGCCCCTTTTTTACAAATGAGTGTGGTTGATCTGTATCTTAAAGACACAACATATAAAAAGCTTGTGTTTTATCATTTACTGTGATTACTTATTGACAGAATCATTATTAAAAATATCCACACTCTTTTGCAGGTTAATGAAATCTACCATGACGAGTCCTTAGGTGCCCACATTAATGTTGTTTTGGTGAGGATAATCATGTTGAGCTATGGGAAAGTAAGTAAAGTCTAATTTTAATAATGGATATAGATGTTTCCAGGGGTTTTTTAATGAACTATGTAATTCATTTGTGAAGTAGACTACTCTGTTTTACTTTGTTCATTGTCCATGTGTCTATTAATGTAGCATTAATGTATAATATGTAATTTACATCTACATTTGTTTATTATATTAAATGCATGCTGGCAAATAACTGTAACATAAAATTTCCTGTTGTGTTTTCTCTTATGTCACTTTAAGTTACCACTCTTCTCTGGCAGTATTATTTCAAGTTTGTTCTAGATAACTTATAGCAAATTTTATGGGTAATGACCCTTTTGGCCACTAGAAGGGGTGTGATATATACTGTGTATATTATATATGTGTATGTCTGTACAGTTATATTACCATACAGTAAATGCATTGTGGGCTCAGTTCTGCTGAGCACAATGGCTCTGATCCAGCAAATCCTTTAAGCTTGTGCTTAACTAAAACTGGACGACACGTGTTTAAAGTTAAGCATTTGCTTTGCTGGATTGGGGCCAGAGTCCCTTGCACTTTGCAGAATCAGATCAAAATTAAGAATTACAAGTTTTTAGTTTTTACTATTCTGTTGTTGCCGTGGAATGGGCAGTTTACAGGCAACACTCCTGTAAAGAACATTGAAATGATGAGTGATTTTGAAAGTGGGATTACTTTAAAGCCTTTAGTACTTTTACCCCAGTTTTGCTTGAGCAACTTGCAATTCATTGGAAACGAGTAGAGTTATAAGCATGTTTTATAAGATTCATTGACTGATGACAGGCCCTACCAATTCCTCTTAGGTACAGCAGCATCTGCAAATATTCAAGTGAAAATATTTTTATGATCTGGCGTGCCTTTTTCTGACTACAGTTACTGTCATTTAGACATTTGTGAACTGTACCTGATTTGCAGAGACAGCTAAGTATTTAGACATGCAAGTGGCCTAAATGATATCCATAAACAATAGAGTGTCAGTTCAGCTGGTACAGATGGATGTAGCTTTTATGAAGTTAACAGATTTACACTGAGTTACAGTAGCTGAAGATTTGGCACAAAACCAGCTCTTTGCTGAGAGTCAGGAGGCCCTGACTTCTAATCCAGGCTCTGCCACTGACTCACCACATGCCCTTGGGTTAGCCAGTTGACCTTTCTCTCTGAGCTTTCTCACCTGTAAATTGAGGATAGTCATACTTTCTTGCTTGTCTCACAAGGTGATGTGCTTTGGAGATATAAAGCAATATAAAAATGCTAAGATAAGGAGTGGAGTGTGGGGAGAGTGTTTGTATCTGCCATTTTATGGCCCAGTGTTCATAATGTGTATATTTAGAAAGTTAGGGGAAATAACTTAATAATTGCTGTAGGGATAATAATTGAGAGAGTGTAAACAAGCTAATAATTCTCAAGTTAGGGTTGTAGCAGATACCCATGCAACGGGAACCTTTATCAGTCAATCAGATGCCTTGTTTTATAATGCCCATTTATTAACTGTTTGCATAGCTATGTCTATCTCTGTATAGTTATACATCTGGAATAATCTGATATCTTGTAATGTATTCTGGTTTATCTGCTGAAATACAGTAGATCTCAATTCCACTTTCAGATTCTTGTTTGTGTTCCAAGAAGAGAGTGGATTGTTTTCCAAGAAGGAAAGAGGGAAAAAATCTAAACAAAATATATTGTTCATTAATAATTTGCATCTCACTGATACTGCAGACCTGCATAGAACGCAGTGTGCTTCTGTGTCACTAGTTTGCATCCCAACTAGGTTAGCAGAGGATGAAAACATTCACTCTGTAATGGCTGTTTGGCCTGTGTGAAAGGAGCAGGTGATTGCAGTCAAGTTTCCAATGGGTATATGATCACATTACAAAAATGACCATTGCAATTAGCACCAACTGCTCCTTTTATTGCCATGCTCAGTAGTGAGTACCCTGAAGCTGGATTCTGATACCCAATGGGTAGAATCTTAGTCTGCGAGTAGCCCCACTGACTTCAACAGAATTATATGTGGAGTAAAGTACCTTTAGATATCAGAATCTGAAGGAAAATGGAGACTAAGCTCCCCTCTCACTTCTAGAGGTTTTGGGCCTGATCCTAATTTATACTCCAGCCTCTTTACACTATTCTTGCAGTGTAAAGGGGATTTTAAATAAGAGTAATTTTATATATTTATAATTTACCCCCTACTTTGAGGCCCCGTTACAAAGGGCTGGGCTATACTATGGGGCCGGGGGTGGGGGGGCGCCGTCAACCTAAGATACGCAACTTTAGCTGCGTGAATAGCGTAGCTGAAGTCGCAGTATCTTAGGTCAACTTACTTCGCCGTCCCCACAGCGGTGAGTTGACCGCGGCCGCTCCCCCGCCGACTCCACTTACTCTTCCTGCCAAGGTGGAGTACAGGCGTCAATTCAAGGATCAATTTATTGTGTCTAGATGAGATGTGATAAATCGATCCATGATACATCGAGCGCTACCCGCAAATTCGGCTGGTAGTGTAGCCATACCCTTAGCCAGGGTGGTGTAAAGGAGTCTTAGTGTAAATGAGAACCAGGCTCAGATTTCTCTTCAAAGTAGGCTTGTCAGGGAAAGGACATTGTACTGCCCCTGCTTTTTATATCTGTTCTTGGAGGAGGGGGAAGAGGCCTCTAATCTTGTGCCAGCAGAAGCAGTTTTAGAACTAAAGGGATGTGCACAAGTTAAAACAATTCAAGAGTAAAATGGCGTGTTTGACTTCACTATGTGAAAATATCACCACAGAATCTTCTTTGGGTAAAGTGACAAAGAGTCCTGTTGCACCTTAAGGACTAACAAAAGTACTGAAACATAAGCTTTTATGGGCTAATACCCACTTCGTCTGATGCAAGTGGGTATTAGCCCACAAAAAGTGGGTATTAGCCCACAAAAGCTTATACTTCAATACTTTTATTAGTCTTTAAGGTGCCACAGGACTCTGTCGCTTCTGCAGATCCAGACTAACACGACTACCTCTTTGATTTTGGGTAAAGTATTGCTTTAGAAACCTTCCAGTGGCTACCTTGAAGCTTGTTTGCTTCATTCTGGATTCAATAATAGATGGGGCATAGATTTTCCTTTGAGGTTGTGACACAGTTGTGAGTTATTGCAAGTACCACTCACCCCCAATAGCGTTTCACGGTATATTTTTTAAAGAGGATTATTTTATTTTATACAGTATGTCATCTGTTGGTGAGGGTAATACAGACAATACTGTAGGTTGCATAGCAACCGGCTTTTCAATGGTGGTTTTTTGAAGGCATCACAGTCACTGAACTGCACTCATTTTCAGTATTTTCGGGGCAGTAAAATAAACCCAGCTGTAATTTTGAAAGTTTCAGGTCCTTAAAATTTCAGCAATTAGATGAGAATGAATAAATACAGAAGGGATACAGGAAGTTGCTCCTCTACATTCGTTGTGATAACATATTGCGACTATCTAATGAATTGAAATCAAAACATCTGAGATAGTTGGATTGAAATGGCACATTTTCATGCCCAAATTATTGCTTCCGCACTTAAGCCAAGCATGAGAGAAGTGATATTTTTTCATAAGGACTAAGGCTAGACTGTGACCTTATAATCTGTCTTGAGTAAAGGGCAGCATATAGCTGTGCTGCCCCAGGAGTAGACCCTAGAACAAATTGTGACTGAGAGTCACAATTCATTTCCTGGATCCCCACTTGTTGTTGAGGGTGCATGGAATCACGACTCCACCCAGTCCCCACTTTTGCCCCACACCTGTGAGTGGGACAGGGGATATTGGCCCTTCATAGGCTCTTTTCTGTACTGTACTCTGAAACATTTGGCCCATGCTAAAGAGAAGAGGGACACTTTCTCTCAATTCACTCCCCTGAACAGGCACATAAAGCAAACGATAATCTTGTCCTTATTCAGTGACTTGAAAAATGGAGG
Source organism: Dermatemys mawii (assembly GCA_007922305.1). NCBI lineage: Eukaryota > Metazoa > Chordata > Testudines > Dermatemydidae > Dermatemys > Dermatemys mawii. The sequence goes on along the minus strand of ML677358.1, from coordinate 13,134,255 downwards.
TTTTGGGGATGTATGTGCCTTAACCATAGCACCACAGCAGCAAAGGAATCGTAAAGAAAATTGTTTAGTCAGATGCATATTTCCCAATTAACTTTGTCTAATTTGGTTTGTCTCTTTCTAATTTTAATCTGGATTCAATTCATAATTCATGAGAGATACAAGTTGGGTGAGGTAATAGCTTTTATTGAACAAATTCTGTTCATGGTTGACACAAGCTTTTGAGCCTCTAGAAAGTTTGTCCCCTCCACCAACAGAAATTGATCCAGTAAAAGATATTACTTCACCCACCTTGTCTCTCTAATATACTGGAAACAACACGGCTACAACAACATTGTAAACAATATTATGATCATTCATGTTTGTCTTCATTTCTGAAAAAAATTATTCATTTTCTTATGTAATGTTCAACATTCAGTAAAGACAGAGATATTTTGAAGTGCCCACATACTGCAGTGATGGGGGCTTACAGTTGCTGTAGTTAGATTTTTTTGGATGGAATATAGGAAAGTAGAATGCCCAAAGTTAAAAAAAAAAAAAAGGCTTGTTCCTGCTCTTTTGATGTCAGTGGTAGCTAGATCTATTCCCAACTTCGTAAATTACAGGTAGATTTGTGGGGAAAACTATCACCCAGCATCTAAATTAATTATTCAAACATACTATTTGATATAACAGCTCTGTAATCCAATCTAATATTAAAATATTCACAATGAAATAAACAAAATAACAACTAGAAAACCTCACAGAGAAAATGATAGAAGACAAGATGAATGACATGAGAATGAAGAAAAATAATTTGTTGTAGAAATTCTTAAGATTTAGCTAAGTTCTTTGTATTCCAAAGTGCTGAACAAACACGAACTAATGTATTCTCCCAACTTCCCTGCGAAACAGGTGAGTAAAGATTATTATTCCCATTTCACAGTTATAAAACAAAGCTGTTACATGAATGTTTCAATGCAACAAAGCAAGTCATTGGCAGACCAGGATTTAGAATTCTTACATTCCGGGCTTCCACCACCATGCTCAGTCCATCAGATAATACTGCTTCTGTACAAATGTGTACAAGTACACATTCTGTACAAGTACACTAGAGTATGTTGACGTCTCATAACAGAGAGAGAGACACACACACATGTCAACAATAACAGGCATCATGCAAACGGCAAAGAATTCAGGAAGGATTTTCCTTTAGGATTGCATTGGACCCAGTTCGCCAAGTGGACACCAGAGTTAAAATCCTGGCTCCATTGACTTCTGGGGATTTGACTGATGTCTCATCTTTTCATGACATGATGTTTTATTTATCCTTGTGTATCTAAATGTTGTTTTTTTTTTCAAATTTGACTATGACAAATAGGTATTATGATGCCTCTGTGTGGATAGGAAGTAGCTGAGCAAGCCATGCTGGTAAGCAGTGGCTTGCTTTGACCCAGCTTCCTTTTTTTCTCCATTCTTCACAGAAGGGTAATGTGAGTAATGTAGTTAAGGTGGAGCTACAGATATGGAGAGGCTGGAAGGACAAGCTTATTCAATACTGAATGAGGTTCCTGAGCTGACCACTGTCCCTTTGCTCCTGGTTGGTTTAGAGAAGAGTCTGCTGTAGTTTTGGGGTTCAGTTGGATGAGATACTAAGCACCCTAAACTTCCATTGAAATCGATAGGTTCATGAGGCCTATAGTAGCAGCTTATAGAATTGATGCACTTTTGCCAAACTAGTAACTGTTACCTATGGTATTTATTTATTTAATCAGTCATTCCTTTATTTATTATTGTTACTGCTTATTACGTGAATTGCGGTAACACCTAAAAGCACCAGTCAGGATTGTGCTAAGCCCTATCTATATTGACACACAGGAAGATAGGATCCCAGACCCGAATTGCATGCACCTGACTCCATGCAGGTGTAGATTGAGTTGCATGACCAGGCCCGAAGTATTATTTATTTGTATACTGAGCTTTTCTTGTTGTGTTGTGTATGTAAGTTTGCATCATTTTTCCATTAGTTTATATGAAGGGTGGAGGGGTATTTTATTCTCTCTCTTTCTGTGGGAATGAATGAATCATCTTAATTTTAAATCAGACTCATTACATATTGTTTCTGGACTCATTTTGTTGGGGGCCTTGTGGGGTGCTGCACTGCTTGACCCTATATACTGTAGTTTGTATTTCCGATTTCCTTGTATTTATACAGAATTTGCAACTGAGAAATTACTACTATTCAAAAGTGTTAGAAATCATTCAAACACAAAATGTCAATATGCTGAGTGAGCTTTTTCTTAGTGTGGTTACCATGGACACCAGATACTCCCTTTTATTTATTTTTCCTTATCTAGTTCAGTATGACAGGAGAGAATAAATAAATTAATCTAATATATAATCAATAACAGAAATGTCATATAGAAATAATGTGAACAGAGTATTTTATAGAGTGTTCACTCATTTAGAAAAGGAAAAGCATAGATTTTAGATTACCTCAAAAATATACATGCTGCTGTACTCTTTCACTGTCAATGCTTTGGAATCAAATAAGTTAAGCTTCTCCGCTCACCTCCATGGAGCTTCTGCAAATTCCAAAGAATGGCAGTGTCTTGCCAGTTGTTACTCTTGGAGCACCATCTAATGGATGAGTTATGAAAGATCTTTTTTTCTAGCAAGACAAGCCAAAGCTCTTTACATTCTTGACATTTGATACCCACTCATCAGCATTAATATATAACCAAAGCCACTTATTCCAAATCCCAGTTAACCAAAACCCTCAATTAACCCAGATGTGATCATGTCCCTGATATCAATATGTGGTTCACAGAGATTCCCAATTTTAATGTTCCTGAAAGTTTTGGGTTACTTTGGATTACATTTTTTTCTAGTATGCACCTATAAAAACCTTTAATGTTTGTAATATTTCTAATATTCCACAGGGCAGAATCTTAACTATTAGCTGTCCCTGCTTTCTCCTCCGTACGTGCAGGTTGTTCCCCTACCCATGACCAATCTGCTCAGCAGACATGCAGTGGTGTTTCTGTCGCCTGCCCCCTTGCAGCCCCCAGAAAGTTCCTGGTTCTCTTGCTGCAGTGAGAATGAAGTTTCTCTTTCCACTGGCAGCCACTCCACTGGCACTTGTGTAATGTTCTTCATGGTCCTGCTGAGAAATACGCCCTTTTCAGCTCTCTCCAATCTCCTAGCCAGCTGTAGCACCTGCAGGCTCTTGGCAGCCAGCAAAACAGACGCATCTTTAGCAACAAGTACCACATGCCTCTTCACCTCCTACTCAGCAAGTGCCTGCTAGCCCACACGCCTCTGTGTTTGCAGACTAAACAGGGATGGATTTTTGTCTCACTCTGAGTCTTGCTTTTTCTGCCCAGTCTGTTTCTACCCCTGTTTTTCTCTTCCTTCTCAGAGTCCTGTTTTCTTTGCACAGGGACCAATTCAACCCATGGTCTCCTTACCTGGGTATGGGGGAAGGTCAGCAGGGTGGAGCTTACCTGGGTATGGGGTGAAGGCTCAGCAGACCTCTTCAGCAGGGTGGAGGTAATAACTCTGAGATTCTAGTGGGACTTCAGGAGTCTGGGAGGATCCAGGAACCTAGTGGGACTCCAGGAGTCTGGGGGGATCCCAGGAACGTACCAGAATCTGTGGTGGTCATTACTGGTTGCCCCCATGCCTCATCTGTTTTGGAAATTCTTGGTAAATAGCAAAAAGCAGTTATTTAGGGGAGGCACCCTCTGCTAACCAGACAGGTTTCCCATTGTAGATGCTACCCTCTGGTGAACAAGGAGTAGTGACCAATGGACCAGTGGATATTCATGCTCAAAGACCTTTGAATATAATTATTATGTCTTACTGAAGAAAGTGGGCTGAGTGTTTCCTGTCCCCAGTGTGGACTCTCAAATGGTTGCCCTGTCTGGAAATTCTTCCTGCTAATGGAGATCATAGCTTTCCTACTGATGTCACTGGCAGTCTCCTGAATGGACTTGTCACTGGGTGTTTGAGTTTGTGTTACAAGTGCTTATTTGCACCATATCTTTTGTGTAAGGCATTCTGATGTCTGAATCCAAACTTTCTATCTGGTTTATTAATCTGTTATTATCAAAGCTTCCAGTGCTTCAGCTTATTTTGCCAAAGTCCAGACATCAATTTGGCATGTCATTCTTTTACCTATTCCAGTGTTCCCCCCTCCCGCCACCAACTCTTTTAGGAATTCCCTTCTCATGTCCTCTTTACTGCATTAGAAGAAAAGACAAATGCATTCTTGTGTCTAAACATAAAACATATTTATTTTCTCTCATTTTTGGCACAAACTAGTTTTTGTTCTCCATTAAGTACTTCGGAATTATAAGCATTTATAGTACGGTATGCACATTTAAATTGCTGTGGCTCTTGTTATGGTAACATTGTTGTCCTAGCAACATTACTTGTGCAAATGGAAGGCCAGAGTTCACACGTGCATTTCGTACAAATTTTGGAACACCGGATGGATTAATTAGTCATCCATTTTATATCATCCCACACAGAGTAACCTTTCAAAAGTATTAACTGCACATCGCTGAATATACTATGCCTAAAATGCTTAAGAAAATGCTATTTTAAAAAAAGCAAATGTTAAGATTGGACTCTAAAATACTTCTTTTTGTCCCTCCTCCAAGGGGAATTTATCCTTTACATCACACCTGACATACATTGACTCTTTTTGAATCAAAGTGGTTACTAGGCATCTCAGATAAAATATGTTCCCTGTTGGAAGTGCTGCTTAATGAGTGGATGGCTACATCTTGTGTCATTATCAAGTGGTCTTCAGATGTACAATGAGTTGAATTAATTGATTGTTGACAAGTACAGACTTCAAAAGCACACTTAGCCATTGCACCTAACTGGATATCCAATAGCATTCAAAGGCCCAACAAAATACTGTTAACTCTTCTGTCCCCTTGCACTTCTGATTAAAAAGTCATGCGCAAATTCTGTCAATCTGCCATTTCTTCCAGTTGCTTTCCTCAGCCAATAAACATTACTCCTCTCTTATCCTGGATGAGTCTTAGTTAACTAACTGTAGTGCAAATTCCAAACTTGGCTACATGTTTGGTAAGTAATTGCACTATACAGACCTGATGATTGAGATGTTGGACTGGGTGTCATCTTACTAACTCTTCTAGCAGCCTCACATTAGAGCTACTTGGGAAAAAAATTCAAAATAGATTTTTGTTGGAAAAAGCTGTTTTGAGTAAATCACTTTTTTTAATGAAATGGTTTTGATTAAATTTGTCATGAAAGAAAAAAAACATTGAAATGATTATTTTTTATTTGGAAACTTTTTTGAAAATTTCAAATTTTTGTTTCAAAATTCCAAACTTTTATGGTGTTAGTTAGTTAGTCCTCTTCGTTCCTAGTGGAGCATAAGGCACCAACCGTTCTTCTCCATTCGACTCGATCTTGGGCTAACCAGTAGATTTCATCCCAGGTCTTTCCCATATTTTTCATTTTGCCTTCGATAGTTCTTCTCCACGTTCCCAGCGGTCTGCCTCTCCTTCTTTTTCCCTGTGGTATCCATCTTAGAGCAATGTGAGGATGTCTGGTACTTGAGTATCCATTCTCAACACGTGCCCCAACCATCTCCATCTTCGTTGTTTCACCTCATCCACTATGTTGTTAATGCCTGTTAGTCGGCTACTTCTCTATTGGTGACACGTTGCAGCCAGTGTATGCTAAGGATGCGCGTAAGACACCTTCCTTCAAATCTGGAGAAGAACCTTGCTCTGATTATTCTGGGGGTGATGGGATTCCATCCTATCAGGCTCTTTCTCGTCTGTTTATCGACGATGATGCCCACTCCTTCATGGTGATGTCCATCTGTGCATCCTGAGTAGAGAACTGTCTCGTCAGAGTTCGGTGTTAACATACCAGTGTCTGCCCACTTCATCTCACTGATTCCTAGGATGTTAATGTCATACTTTTTCATCTCCTTTGCTACCAGTGTTGTTCTTCCTGTTTCGTACATTGTTCAGGTATTCCATGCTGCTATCTTTACTTGTTGTTTAGGTTTAGCCAGAGACTCCATCGAAACAGGAACTTCCTTTCGGCTTTGATCCCTGTTTGTCATATTCGGCGTTACCGCCCGAATCTCTGGCTGATTACCCAGGATTTTGTGAACTTCTGAAGATTTGGTTGATGTTTCTGTAGCGTTCATTTTTTTACATGGTGGGTTGCTAGCCCAGCGCAAAACCCTCCTCCTTTCACATCTTGGGCTTGGGACCAAGCAATGGCAGAGTTTTTTATGGTATAGGTTCTCATTTTTATATTTATACATTACATTGCAACATAAACAGGAGACAGTTTGATCTAGAAAATATATTTCAATCAGTACTGAGTAGCATCTGCCCTTAATTATTTTTAAAATAAAAATAGATTATTTCAACCAATATATTGTCATGGAATAATGTAAAATAATAACTATGATGATGATAAAATATGAAAATGAGGAAAAAAATATAAACTAAATTCCAAAATGAAATTTTTCCAAAATGAAAAGTTTTGGAATTTTACTTTTGCAGGAAATTTCAAAATATTAGTTTTCATTCCAAATTGGAATAAAACCAAAATTTTGGAATTCGAAAAATTAACACTTTGTCCCAACCATGGTAACAGCCTGGATACTAGAATGGCTCTGCAGCATGCCAAACTGTTCCTGTCCACATTGAGGAAGAATTTCTGGAAAAATGTACCCAAGATACTTCAATGATATTTTCTTCTTCTGGACAGATGACCTAAACTTCCTCATAGATTTCCACAACAATTTCAATAACCACCACCCGCCCACCAAACTCTAGAACATTTCCACACCAGTATCAGCTTCCTGGCCACAACAATCAGCTTCAACAATGGAATCCTAGAGACAACTATATACAAGAAACCCACGGGTCACTGTACTTATTTGCACAGATCCAGTAATCACCAAAAACACACCAAGAAAGCTGTTATCTGTAGCTTGGCACACAGATACCACAGGATATGCATTGAGGAGAAAGTCTGGATACACACCTTAACACATTTAAAATTGCCTTCACCAAACATGGAAACTCCACGAGAGAAGTAGATTGCATCGTGGAATGGGTCTTTCAAATATCCAAAGAAACTAGCTTCAATATGAGGGGAAAATAACCCTTACTGACTGCACACCCCTACTTGTTACTTATCACCCCACACTGGAACCCATTCAGAGTATCATCAAAAAATTATAACTCATACTTAATTGAGACCACATCCTGAAATAAATCTTTTGCAAACTCACTCTTCTGGCCTTCCATCAACCTCCCTATCTTTCCAAACTCATCATCTGACGCAAACTCCCCAAAGACCAGGACACACTAACTCAAAGTGACACCAGACCCTTCAGTAGCAACAGATGCAAAACCTACAGTCATATCTCCACTGCTACGATCCTCAGTACCCCTGATGACACACCTTTCAAGATCCATGGTTCCTACATCCCTATATTCATGGCTTTGTCTTTTATATAGTTGCCTATTATCCCCCACCCCATCCCAATTTTTTACATTTGCTACCTGGTTACCTTAGCCAGAACAGATGCTGTCTATCCCCCAGCACAGACCTGCCACAGCAGGCAAAGATGCCTGTCCTGACCGGACCCAGCCCGGACTTGCCGTGAACAGGGGAGAGGTGCCCCTCCCCCAGCCCCAACCCAGCCCCTGCACAGATCATCGGCAGCTGGGGAGAGGTGCCTCTTTCCTCCCACCCCACCGCAGCCCAGGTCCTGCTGCAGGGAGATAGACCTGGGAGGCGTCTTCTCTCTCTGCCATAGCCCCCAGACAGTCTGCACTCCAACCCCTCATCCCCAGCCCCACCCCAGAGCCCTCACATACCCCGATCCTCTGCCCCAGTCTTGAGTTCCCCACATCCCCAAACACCTCGGCCTTACTCCCCACCACATGAATTTTTTGTGCACCAATATGGAGTTAGTGCACATAACAAATTTCATTCTGCACATATGTGGGGAAAAATAGAGGTGATCATGGTGCTTTTTAATATTATTATTAGCATTAGATGTAAGGCCAAACAGGTGTTTTCCATCTCTGTATTCTATGGGCCAAACTCGCTGCTGGTGTAATTCTGCTGAAGTTAGCAAAGAATTTGGCAATAGGTTTCTGTAAGAAGGAGAAAATGTAGGCAGAATATCTGGACAATTTGCTGACAGTGAGATCTAGCAGCCGATGGAATAATCTGCCAAGAGACTTGATTGAAGCCACATTCCTTGACGTATTTAAAACTAGCCTGGATGAAATCATAGGAAATGTATAATGAGGAACAATCATGCACTGTTGGGAAAATAACTGAATGAAAATGTTCCAGCTCTAGATTCTATGTACAGTAAACTACATTAGACACTTCAGTATCTTAAATCCAGTGTGACTTGCCTACATACAGATTGATTAAATAGAGAGTAATGGATGTCTCATAAGTTTGTTATCAAGTTAACCATGATCTTTTCTTGCAATACATCATAGGCAACAGAAAATATGTCAAAAATGCCATAATCAAAGTGTGAATGAACATGTGATATTTCCATACCTAGTTCATACAATATGTTTTCTTCTTGCAATATTTCCTTTAACATGATTGGAGCTTTCATAAAATGTTTGAACAAATGTCTGACATATTTTCAAATTGATAATAGTTGACCAAAGTTAATTGGACTGAAATGCTTTGGTCTAACTAAAGATTTTGGGTTCAGTATAGAAGTATCTGGGTGAAATGTAAGGGTCTGTGATATGCAGGAGGTCAGACTAGATGATCTAATAGTCCCTTCCGGCCTTATAATCTACAAAACGATGAAATAATCATCCTTTTCTTCTTTGAATATCCAGTCCATGAGCTTAATCGAGATTGGGAACCCTTCCCAGAGTTTGGAGAATGTATGTCGCTGGGCCTATCTACAACAGAAGCCTGACACCGCGCATGCAGAATATCATGACCATGCTATTTTTCTCACAAGGCAGGATTTTGGCCCATCTGGCATGCAAGGTAAAGTATATGCTGAGTGATAAAATGTCTTATAAATATTATAATTACTGATTGGGGTTTCTTTCATCATTCAGATAAAGCTAATTTAGCTTAGGAGCCTCTAACATTTATTCTTAATGTGAGTATTTTGCCAAGTGCTATTTGTTTTCAGGTAGCCTTTGCTAGGAATGCATTCGTTTCTCACTGTTCCATTGTTTTACCTCTCTATTACAATAGCATTATTTTGGGGACACATGTAGGGTGACCAGACAGCAAGTGTGAAAAATCTGGATGTGGGAGGGGGAGTAATAGGTGCCTATATAAGACAAAGCCCCAAATAATGGGACTGTCCCTATAAAATCAAGATATCTGGTCACCCTAGGAACATGTCTTTACTCTTATTCAAGCCAAAGAAATCTGATTGCTTTGATCCCCGAATGTAAGGTATAAAAGTTTTATGTATAATATGAGGTTTTAAAGATTCCCAAAAGCTAAGGAGTAGATTGTGCCTTAAGGCACAGCTCCAGATTAATCATTGTAGTACTCCAGCAGGAACTCTCAGAAATATTGTGCCTTAATAGATGCTTATTATTGAAGGGGCATAGAACAGCATAGACAAGAGTAGCCTGTTTTTACCCCTTTACAGAGCATAGCTTGCACTCCCAGCTCCCTTGTGGAATCATCCTTCTGGCCAGTTAGAGAGCATGAGGCTCGTCCCCACTCCATTTGGATTGACTAGTGCCATTGTTGGCATTGGCCAAGAGCACTCTTGGTACCCACTGAGGACTTGAACTTTGTGAAGATTCTATGACGTCATGCTTGAGTAGAGTCCTTGTCCTTGCTCTCTCTCTACCCCTTCACAAGATCAGGTACGGAATGGCCTTAAAGGAGATTACACTGAATTCATGGTGAACTGTGAAAATAAATGTAATTGGTTCAACAGCCAGACTTTGTGTGTCTTATAGAAGTGGGAGCACATGATTAAAAGTCCAGGGCAGAGATCTCTTGTTACCTTTCAAAGCAGTATTTCAGTTGTATCCAATCCATGCATGATCTAGGAGATTAATATGCTTGTTTCACATAGAATAATACTTGATTGACCTGGAGCCTGGTTTCATGTTTCTTCTAGATGGCCACCATAAACACCAGCATAAAATGAATGTATTTATTTCTAGAGTGCATTGTCTTCAATAGGCATGTGACTAGTTCTCTGCCAGGGCAGGTAGTGTAGTGTTAAACAAGGTGTAATGAGTATGTAAACATTTATGCCTAGAAACCAGTGTATCTCAAGACTAAACAGCCTGCATTCCCACAAGAAAAAAAGGTTACTCAATATTATTTGAGAACAAGGTGAAATACTCTGGCGCAGGGGTGGCCAACCTCTGGCTCTGGAGCCACACGCAGCTCTTCAGAAATTAATATGCGATTCCTTGTACAGGCACTGACTCTAGGGCTGGAGCTACAGGCGCCAACTTTCCAGTGTGCTGAGGGGTGCTCAATGCTCAACCCCTGGCTCTGCCATAGGCCCTGCCCCCACTCCACCCTTTCCCGCCCCCTCCCCTGAGCCTGCCGTGCCCTGACTCTTCTCCCTCCTCCCCTCCCCCCCAGCCTCCTGCACGCCATGAAACAGCTGATTGGGAGGTGTGGAAAGGGAGCGGAAGGTGCTGATCAGCAGGGCTGTTGGTGAGTGGGAGGTGCTGGGAGCAGAGCGGGAGCTGATGAATTACTATGGCTCTTTGCAATGTATGTTGGTAAATTCTGGCTCCTTCTTAGGCTCAGGCTGGCTACCCATGCGCTGGTGACATTATAACATAGTAATGGCAGTGTGGTCTACTGGTTTGAACATGGAGCTAGGAACCAGAAATGTCTGGGTTATAATCCCAGCTCTGCCACTAGGTCATTATGGGTACATCTACACTGGAATGAAAGAACTGAAACGTGGCTGTAGCTGCCCAGGTCAGCTGCCTGGGACTCATGGGGCTCAAGCGATGGGGCTAAAAATCACCTTGTAGACATTTGGGCTCTGGGAACCACCTCCATCATTGGATCCTCGGGCTTGGGCTTCAGCCCAAGCCTGAATGTCTACACCCCACAGCCTGAGCCCCACAAGCCAGAGTCAGTTGACAGGGCCAGCCCTGGGTGTTTAATTGCCCTACGTGGCCTTGGAGAAGACGTTTAGCCTTATTGTACCTGTGTTCCCCATCTGTACAAAATGGAGATAATAATACTTGCTTACTGACAACACAGGGCTGTTATGAAGATTCAGTATTTAGGGCCAAGATTGTCTACAATGGTGTTCAGGATTGAATTTAGCCCTTAATATTCATTCGGTACTAGAATAATGTAAAGCACTATGTGGCTGTCAAGAACTAGTTTTAAATATGAATAGTGTAAAGTGGCTCTAGGAGGACATTAGTTTAGGACATCTAGCAGTGTGCTGCTTCTCCCTTTCTGGAAGCCTGATGATGACACTTCTGTAAGTACCACTTCTGTGCTGCTGAAAGATCCAAGTGCCACAGCAGTAGAGATTAGATGAAGGTGTTGTATAAAGAGTTCTCATAAACATTCTCTCACCCAGATTCACTTATCTCTTGAGTCATGCTTTCTCTGTTCAGGTTATGCTCCAGTTACTGGAATGTGTCATCCTGTACGAAGTTGCACCCTCAACCATGAAGATGGTTTTTCTTCTGCGTTTGTGGTTGCCCATGAAACTGGGCATGTGTAAGTACTTTAAAAGGCCCTATCTTATTATGTCTTTGATGCTGGGAACTGTTTGTGGCATTGGGACGGTTTGTCCTTGTGGTTAAGACACAAGACTAAAGAGTTAGGCCTAGATTCCATTCTTAACTCTGACAAAGAATTCCTTTGTGACCTTGGACAAGCCCATTGAACACTCTATCTCAGTTTTTGCAGCTGCAAAATGGAGGCATGCTTACCTATGTCACAGACGCATTCTGAGGCTAAACTGATTACAGCCTACAAAATGCATTTCAATCTTCTGGCAGAGTATTTATTGTTATGCAAAATAAATTTGCTATAGTGAAAGACATGACTTCCGAAAGCAATTCTCAGTAAATATAGTCACATCTTCTCTGTGTGCATCACTTCAACATCTCATAGAGGGTACAGTGTATGTTATAACATAATAATGTATGCCAAGAACTGAAGCTACATTCACTTCCTAATACTTTCATTTGAAGGATATGACTATTTTATTTGCTTGTGTAGTAAGAACCATGCCCAGGCAGAGAGCTGGTAAATCTTTTGTTATTTTAGGACGACTCAGTTTCTTCAGGAATAAAGCACATTCATTTAGATGCCCTCATCTCCTCAGTGGAATGGCAAATCCCAGAAGTCTTTTCACTCAATGGGGCTTTACTGTTCTTACATTAAGAACAGTTGTCAAAGTCCGGTGAATTCTACAGTGCATATTAATTAGATAGAGACACAGAACTGATTCCTACATGTATTTGGTTCTCATATCCCTAACTTTTGGCTTCAGTATTTCAGCAGCTAGGAACATGTCATAGAATGGATGATACATCACTAAAGATGTCTTTAGCTTTTTAAGTCACCTTTAGTCCGAACATGTTACCATGCAGTTAGTTGGTTTTAAGGTCGGGCTTGACAAAGCCCTGGCAGGGATGATTTAGTTGGGGATTGGTCCTGCTTTGAGCAGGGGGTTGGACTAGATGACCTCCTGAGGTCCCTTCCAACCCTAATTGTCTATGATTATTAGTGATATGTCTCCCGAAAAAAGACCCAGTATCAGCCAAATTTAATTCTCAGAAAAATATAGTAGAAACCCCTAAAAAAGGGCAAGAGGGAAGGTTGGTTTTGTTTTGTGGTTTTTTTTGTAAAGCAAAAAGGAATGAAAAGTTGCTGTCACTTGGAGTGAAACTTTTAAAAGGTTCCTAAGTGACTTAGGAACCTAAGTGCCATTTACTTTCAGTGGGATTAAAGATCCTAAGCCACATAGGGCCTTTGATTTTACCCTTGATGAAAATACGCTTGTTCTCCTAACTTCTGTTCTAGATTAGGCATGGAGCATGATGGCCAGGGCAACAGGTGTGGGGATGAGGTCCGGATGGGGAGTATTATGGCCCCACTTGTCCAGGCCGCGTTCCATCGCTTCCACTGGTCTCGCTGTAGCCAACAAGAGCTGAACAGATATCTACAGTGAGTAACTTATGCAGCTGATTCTGTCTTTGGTTAGGCAATTTTTAAAAGCCCCTCTGAGAGCCCTGTTTGAATTTTGTGCTTTTATTAGCTACTAAGACTGGGTTTTAAAACCCCCCAAACCCCATCTTGCTGGGAACAGCACACTGTTCCCAGAGATGCAAATAACAAAGGCTCAGATTGACTATTTATTTAATTACAGCTATGATTGTTTTTGAAATCTGATAATATGTACACTGTCATCCTAGAATCTGCAAGCAAATATCATTACTGGTCTTGTTACCAATTTGCTTCCTCCCACCCTGCAGCTGATGGAAACCCTGTCTCATTAATCTGAGTAACACTCTTCAGTTGTAAGGGTGGCTGGAGAATTGACTGCAACTCTGGCTGGTAGCCGTATTTACCAGCAGCATTTCCAACTACTAAAGCTGTGCTGAGCCAGTTGCATTGTACTGTGATGCTTAACGGGGAAATTGTGCCCTTGGATGTGCGTGCAGAACTCCCACTGACTTCAGTGGCAGCCTCTCATGAACACCAAAAGAAAGAATTTGTCCCTAAGACTTTCTTTCTATGATTACTTTATCTTAAAAATACCCTGTCATTACAAAGCCCAGTCCATTTCCCATGCTTTCTAACAGCCTCCTCAATGTTCCTTTCCTCCTTAAAGGGAAACCATCAACTTGAAAGTTAGTTTCAAAGAGCAAATAAAAAAAGAACGCTCTCTGCTTCTGTCTCCTCCTGTCAATGGATGTGTTTTTAAAAATCACATTTTTCCTATTTTTTTAAAAAAACTTTTTTTCTCTCAGGTTGCTGGGTGAAAGACATACAAACAACAAGGGGGACCTTTTAACTGAATATACTGGGGAAACTCTGAAAATGCTTAGAAAAAAGTTGCAAAATACACTGAATAAACCAATTAAAAGAAACCACTCTTTATTTTCTCACTTCTTTTTAAGTTACAGTATATCAAGTGTTACTTTTGGCAACAATAGGTAAAAAATTATGAGGGGAAAGTCTGATTTTTTTCAATTAAGTCCCGTTAAACTATTTGTGTTAAATAAAAGTAATCTGTCCTAGAGCTCTGATTTATTTTTTAAGCACAGGATACATTAAAATGATTTTATGAATAAAAATATTGCACAGATAAGAGATAAGATATGCTGTCTTGTTCTAAAGTAGACCTAGACTCAAAATTCTGTCCTTTGTTCATTGAGATCATTAGATTGACCTGAATAATTGCCAGATATAGGACACTTGTTGTCTTTCTACAGAATCCACAAAGAATTTGATCCTAAATGGACTTTTGGTTACCATTTTTCACAGCCAAAGAACTACTTTTGTGAATATGATGAATAATGGCAGAAAACATGAGAGGAAAATGATGGCCATAAAAGCAGATAAATGAGTTTAAATTTAACTAATTTGTGATGTTGCTAGATAATACTAGATTATATATGAACATAGCAGGGATGCTGTCCACCATAAATGAACAAGGAGTACTTGTGGCACCTCAGAGACTAAAAAAATTATCTGGGCATAAGCTTTCGTGCGCTAGAACCCACTTCATCAGTTGCATAGAGTAGAACATACAGTAGGGAGAGAGGGAGACAGAGAGAAAAAACATGAAAAGATGGGGGTTGCCATACCCACTCTAAGAGACTGATCAATTAAGGTGAGCTATTATCAGGAGAAAAAAACCTTTTGCAGTGATAATCAGGATGGCCCATTTCAAACAGTTAACAAGAAGGTGTGAGTAACAGTAGGGAGAAACTTAGCATGGGGAAGTAGATTTCAGTTTGTGTAATGACCCAGCCGCTCCCAGTCTTTATTCACGCCTAATTTGATGATATCCAGTTTGCAAATTAATTCCAGTTCAGCAGTTTCTTGTTGGAGTCTGTTTCTGACGTTTTTTTGTTGAAGAATTGCCACTTGTAGGTCTGTTACTGAGTGACAGAGAGATTGAAGTGTTCTCCTACTGGTTTTTGAATGATATGATTCCTGATACCAGATTTGTGTCCATTTATTCTTTTGCGTAGAGACTGTCCGGTTTGGCCAATGTGCATGGCAGAGGGGCATTGCTGGCACATGATGGCATATATCACACAGGTAGATGTGCAGGTGAATGAGACCCTGATGGCGCAGCTGATGTGATTAGGTCCCATGATGGTGTCACTTGAATAGATATGTGGATAGAGTTGGCACCAGGCTTTGTTGCAAGGATAGATTCCTGGGTTAGTGTTTTTGTTGTGTGGTATGTGGAGAGTATTTGCTTCAGGTTGGGGGGCTGTCTGTAAGTGAGGACTAGCCTATCTCCCAAGATCTATGAGAATGGGGGATTGTCCTTCAGGACAGGTTGTAGGTCTTTGATGAGGCACTGGAGAGGTTTTAGTTGGGGGCTGAAGGTGACGGCTAGTGGCATTCTGTAACTTTCTTTGTTGGGCCTGTCCTGTAGTAGGTGACTTCTGGGTACTCTTCTGGTTCTGTCAATCTGTTTCTTCACTTCAGCAGGTAGATATTGTAGTTTTAAGAACACTTGATAGAAATCTTGTAGCTGTTTGTCTCTGTCTGAGGGATTGGAGCAAATGCGGTTGTATCTTAGAGCTTGGCTGTAGACAATGGATCATGTGATGTATCCTAGATGGAAGCTGTAGGCATGTAGGTAAGTATAGTGGTCAGTGGGTTTCCGGCACAGGGTGATGGTTATGTGACCATTGCTTATGAGCACTATACTATCCAGGAAGTGGATCACTTGTGTGGATTGGTCCAGGCTGAAGTTCGTGTTGGGATGGAAATTGTTGAAATCATGGTGAATTTCCTCAAGGGCTTCTTTTCCATGGGTCCAGATGATGAAGATGTCATCAAATTAGTGCAAATAGAGTAGAGGTATTAGGGGTTGAGAGCTAAGAAAGCATTGTTCTACGTCAGCCATAAAAATGTTTGCGTATTGTGGGGCCATGTGGGTACCATAGCAGTGCTGCTGACTTGAAGGTATATACTGCTGTCCCCAAATGTGACACTTGAGAAAGTAGCTTTGAAATTATGAAATGCACAATTACACCATAGTCAACCATTACTGCTGGATCCTCTGTGCTCCAGGAGTCTTCCCCATGTATGTTTCAAGTTCATTGTAGGCAATGTGTTTGCAGTGGGGACATACAAGTATTTAAGATACCAGGAGAATCTGTAATAGGAACACCTCCTCTGTCCCAAAACACACATGCACGCACACTCAGGAAGGAAGCCCTGTCAGAATATTGTAAAGAGAGGAAAGCTGTCAGAAGAAATATAAAGATGGAACAGCCCTACAGTTTAATAAGGCAAAGACAAAAAAGTACATTTGCTTGTAAGTGAACTTGCTTCTCCTGGTATAGTGTATAGGAATTTATTATGGAGCTCAGCAGTATTCATAGATGGCAGTCCTGACTTTTGCTTCTAAAGCTTTACTTGAAAGGCAGCAGGCAAGAAGAAATTCCACAAATGAAAAATTAATTAAATCTTTTCTTTTCTTCTCGGCCTCATTTGTAGGGGATTCTTTCTTGATTCTTTTCAAACAGGGACTCTGGGGAGTTACAGAAATATACCTGCAAGCTAAATGGAAATTATAATGGAAAGACATAAAAAAATAAATAAAAGGTCAAATGCTATCCCATGTTAATGCAGATACAGCATAGTAAATACCATGTAAGCATAACTGAAATACTAACTGTTCTTTATGAACCAGTATCTGAGAAATTATACCCTGTATTTTGTTTGGAATGAAAATTTAAAGAAACCATAAACGCTATTAAAAATCTCACATTCCCATCTGTCCCTGTAATTTTTGCCTATTGCAGTTCCTATGATTGTCTGCGTGATGATCCTTTTGAACATGATTGGCCTTCCCTTCCCCAGCTGCCAGGAATTCACTACTCCATGAATGAGCAGTGCCGTTTTGATTTTGGTTTGGGCTACATGATGTGCACAGCTGTAAGTACTTAGCTGAGTTCTGCTGTTCCTCATCCGGGAGTGTTGTAATTGTCCTTAAAATGGCCTTAATAAGGGCATTATAGTTAGGGATTCCGATTTTAGGTTTTAATGGCTAAACACTGATAAAAACACCCTGATGTGGGGGGGCGGAGAAGAAATCAGTGATTATCCAATAAACACAGGAAAAACACCAGAAATGGTTACTTGCATCTGAGGGCTTGTCTACACAGAGCAGTAATGTGGACTATGGAGATGTGATTTCTAAAGTGCACTTATGTGTTCCAGATTAATGGGTCTATGTAAACCCTATTTGTGCACACTAAAGGATCGGTAGCACACTTTAACCTAGTGTTACATTAAAGTATACTAGGGAACATTACAAAGAAATTATTCGTTACAGTATATACTGCTGTCATGAGTAATGTAATATATGTGACAGATGTTACAACTGCATGCAATATCTTTGGGGAAACATTGGATTAAGGTTATGAATGATTTATGTATCGCTGTGGGCCAGGGATTATATGCAGTTCTGGTGAGGGGGAGGGTTGTGTTTAGCTCCTCCAGGAACTAATAATAGTAGGGGGAGATTAAGGTGAATCATTCAGGTTGTAAACAGCTCTAGAGAGGTACCACCCCCTAAGGAGGCTTGCATATCCTGGTTCAAACTGGGTTTTCCCTATACCAATAGACAAAGGAAGGGCTTTTGGCATAACAGCTTCATTTAAACTGACTCAGGGCCTTCTTTCTGATCCAGGACCTTTTCTCCAAGGGGAAGCTTTAGAAAGACTTTGGCCTGCTAGGGCCCCATAAGACTGATGGGTGACTCCTGCTGTGTTTAGTGTGGGTTTAAATCTGTTTATTGTTTTTATTACATTTTCTCTGTAATGGTTTTGCCTTAAGAAGAAGGGTGCTTGCTTAGACAGAGCTGTGCGATAAGTTGTGACTGCTGGCGATACGTTGGTCATAGCCCTTGGAGAGAGAGCACAGCTGCTGGCCTTGAGGCAGACTGGCTTGCTGGAGGTATTACAGGGTAAGTCAGGGAGCTGTACAGCCTTACCCCATTTCCCCACCCCGAGTCAGAAGAAATTGAGACAAGAGTCTCTACCCATAGACAGACGATGGCTGGATGCCTGACACCTGATTAGGGCGTGCCTGGAGTGGACCAAGGAAGTGGGAATATAGATGAAATTACCCTGAAGCTGTGACAATATATATTACCAATTACAGAATATACAAAGAGAGAGCTCCCTCCCCAACCTCTAATTTTTGGACATCTACATAAAACTCAAAAATTGCTATCAATAAACCTTGAAAATGAAATTAATAAACCCTGAAAAATAGAAGCCCTAATTATAGTGAAGCCTGCCATGAAGGATATTCTGTCCAGCTAACTATAAACAAGTAATAATAAACTAACTTTGATGTGATAAGGAAATTCTTCTTAATCTTGTTGGGTCTTTTATTTGTTTTAATGAGAGGTCAAGAAATTATTATGCTCTAATTTCATTAGCAGTTCCAGGCTTAAAACACAAAGCCTGCTATGTCATTTAACCTGCCACGCACAGTGCTCATGTCTGCTTACTTCTTTTTTTTGCCAAACTCCCACCTAGGCTAGAGAGGAACAACAGTGGTTTTCATCACTTGCTTGTTTAATGTTTCAGGCTTACTGCTCACATAAGGCCAGATGCTGCATCTTGCACAAAAATAACCAATTTTATTGAAAGGATGATGTATTAGCATTCCTAATGTGGGCAAGAGGCGCTGAAGGCAGATAGGACAGCTTGTGTGCACAGTCAGTGAAGCAGAGGTCTCCCTTATACCATGAACATAATACACAAAGAGCATCTATGAGGCCAGGCAGGTTTCGTACAACTTCCTATTGGGTTGGCCTGAGGGCAGATGATCTTCTGAGACATGTGGTAGAGCTTTGCCTCCTGCTTCCATCTCTTAAAAGTGGGACTAAACTGTAAGCTATGCTAAGAGGAGCTTCCAGTGAGAGTTCTGGTTCAAAACTCATCAACGATAATGTGTATGACAAACACAGCGACTCCCGACAGTGAATAGGAGACTCTAAGCATCAGCTGTATTATGATGTCTGGACACAATCCCATTGGTGTTGCTCTGGGAGAAAGTCACTGGTATGTATTCTTTTGAATAGTACCTTCTTCAAATAACTGCTGTTAACTTGTGTTTGAGTAAAATGGGTGAATCTCTACTCTTTCAATGTCTGTATAAACTCTGTTCACTTTACCACTAAGTTACCAGTCTCTCGGGAACCTGTGCAAAAGGGGCCTTTGTTTGCAGCACCAATTTAGCATAGTGCTAAATCCAGCTTTGTGCTGCACAGGTGTCTTCAGCAAGGAAGAGGGCTTGGACAGACTATTCACATACACCCCCAACCCCTCCCCACAGCAGTAAAGCAGCATATTTACCTAGCACCCATGAGAGTAGTAGACAAGGAAACCGTCTTGCCTTTGCCCACCACAGCTCCAACACAGTATATAGCCTGTTAGCTAAGGTGTCTGGTCAGGTCCTTTGCTGGCTAGCAACCACAGTGAAGTCCTGGTCCATGACTCGGGCTCCTAGACACTGCAGTTATACAGATAAATAATGTCTACCGCATGCAGCTCATCACATGGTGGCTAATTGCCCTTGTCCATTCTATCCTGTGGCATTATGATGAATCCACTCTCACATTCCAGCATCACTCCACGCAGGGCAGGATTTCACTACCAGAGTCAGTAATGTTGCATGAAAACTCCACTCAAATGTGAACTAGCCACAGAGATGATATTAAATGGTCCTTATTGCTCTGTGATAACATCTGCCTCATTTAAAGCTGGAAGAAAATAAACTGCAGAGAGTGTTTGTAATGGAATTCTATGTCAGATATCTCCAGAAGCAACATATGCTCTGCTTTTTTTGTGTCCTAGTTTCGTACGTTTGATCCCTGTAAGCAGCTGTGGTGTAGCCATCCCGATAACCCTTACTTCTGCAAAACAAAGAAGGGACCGCCACTGGATGGGACCATGTGTGCGCCTGGAAAGGTGAGAGACTGTACATCACATTTTTTTATTCTATTGGCCACACATATTTGCGCATTTGGGGGATTTCATCAGGGAATCTAGGAACAAGATGGTGTTGCTCTTTCTGGTTGACCTTGTCAGAATTTGTGTGTGATCTGGTCCACTCATTTCAGAGGCAATACGAGAAAGGACCACAACAGTGGTAAGATTGGAGACTGACACTTCTGAAGAGAAAATGTTCACTAGTATTCCTCAAACTCTGGTTCACTGCAGGCCACCTAGAAAAGACTGACAAAGTTGTGAATTGGGAGGATTGTATGGATGTGATTCAAGTGCAGATGCCAGTGTCTTGTAAAGTGGCCTACGGAATAATGGACTTGGACAGTCATTGTTATGTGGTATAAAAAAGAGAATGCACAAAGAAGGGGCTTAATATCTTAATAGTTTTCAAGTCAGTAGTTCATAATATTTGGCACTTACTGTTTTTCATCTCTACAAACTTTAACTCATTCATCTTCACATCACTCGAAAAAAAGTATTTTAATCTAACTGAGTGGAGGGGGGAAACTGAGGAAGAGAGTTTAAGTGTTTAGCTCAAAGCTGTAGGGGAAGTCAAGTCAAGAGCTTGCTTAGAACTAAGGCTTTCCAGGGGCCCCAGTTTGGCCAAAAGCATTGGCTTTTGAATTGCTAGTAAAAATCTAATTATCTAAGAGATGGAATGATCTGAGGTGCTGAAGAAAAGTCGAGAGAGAAAATAAAGTTGCAGCAACATGAGGTGTGGAGCTAGAGATTTGTGTTGATCTGTTCTATGTAACATCTGTGTAGCAAACTAATCTGTTTTCAGTACCAGTCCCTGTAGCATCGAGGCATCGATAGATCTGTACTTATTTGCAAATCTAGTGATATGGCCACAAGAGGGTTTATTCATTTGCAAACAATCTCTCAAAAAGGTGTGGTTGTGTTTATACCACTAGTGATGCTTATTGGCAGCCGTGGCAACAGAAAGCAATAAGATTTTGGAGATTACAGTTGAACTAAGGCCACAGTAACAATAGTCAGAGCAGCCCAAATGAAAGCAAAAGTGTGATGGGGAAAGCACAGCAGGTGCCTGTGTCTGCAGTCGCCCCCTTTTTGTTTTCTCTGCTCAGCCTCTCTGCAGGATTCTTCAGTAGGCCTCAGCTCCCTCTTTTATGACACTCCCACAACTCCTATACCCCTACAATTACCCCTACAGTGCATTACAGCATTACACAGCAGCATCCGAAGACGCACAAATTCAGCGGTGGCCATGACACACGAGAGAGGCTGCCTTTTGAGTCTTTTGACAGCCGCTTCAAAGGAGGATGGGACTATGAGACTTATTCAAGGGACTTATTCAAGATGAGAGCAGCTAGTGACTATTATGAGGGCAGAAGCCAGGGCTCATTGTGAACACTACAGGGGGGAAATATTGGAGGCTTATTTAGTGGTTTGCAGGGAGCAAAGGGAAATATTAGGAGTTTTGGAAGTGGGGAGAGAAACTTACAGATGGCAAAGGTTTGGGCTAGTTCCTTTTCTTTTGAAACTACACTTTACTTAGCCCTACGATATAGTAATTATCAGTTACCGTTTTACAGACCTAACTGCATGCTTATTAAGGGTCTGATCCCAAAACCCATTAGTGTTAATGGAAACACTCCTCCTGACAACCCTGGGCTTTGGATCAATCAGTCTATATAATGACCCTTTCGGGGCAGTGTTACTACTTGGAAAGGATTTTTCTAGAGGGTGTTAAAAGCAACATACCATTTCCCCGATGGATAGCATAATTTATGCAACTAGTAAATCATGTTAGCTGCTGCTGCAGCTGTGGTTTGTAACCTCTGTTGTTGGATAAAAATGTCATGTGGTTCTAAAGTCTTTCCCCTGTACGCTGTAGTCTGCTGGAACCCAATTTCTTTTCTTTTTCTCCTCCCTAGATGATTCCTGTTATGTAACACCATATTACCTGTGAGAAATGTATCAATAAAACTTGAAAAATAAAACCCCAAACCTAAGATAACATTTTAGTTAATTAGCCAGGACTTTATTTTTGGTTAAAAATATAAAGTTAGCTATTTATGCAATTAATAGATCTAACAAATGCAGTATTGAACATAATCTATACTGCAAAATGGTTACTTGTTTAACTGTTATTACTGTATAGCACAATATTTGAATGTCAAAATAATTGAATAAATATTATAAAAACATGTGTTTTATTCCAAATATATTGAAGACAGGCTTTTGAATAGACAAGGCACTTCAGAACAAACATTACTAATTGAATCTGCCTTGGTTTGTGAGAAGGATGGAGGTTTCTTCTGTTTCTCTTTTCTATGACTGTAGTTAAGCATTTTTATATTACCAGACTGCTAGTGAGCAGAGATAGAAAGAGAACATCCACAGTAACTAGCAGGAGAAGGTTGAGTTTTGACTGCAATCAAAATTATACCTGTTGGTTATACTGAAGATAGTAATTATATTGTAGATAATAAATGAATTGTTTGTTCTCTTAACAAAATGGCACCTTTTGGAACAGCTGGTGGTACTGTATGCATTTGGGATGAAGTCCTGGCTTCATTGAAGACAACAGCAAAACTACCATTTCACCATTGGTAGTTTACTTCATTAGACAATTAGTTAAGGCAAAGGATAGCTGCCATTTTGTCACTTGCTAAGTGTTCAACATTCTTTTCTTGAATCCTACCTTGAAGCACATCAGCCTTTAATAATTTGGAGCTTCATCTGGAAGAAGGTTAAAAAACTTCAGAACCTCATCTTTTCTCCAACAATAAAGACTACTCTGCTTGGTCTTTCATGTTTCACATGGATGGACATAATACACGCGTCTAAGGTCTGTAGCATGATTTTGTATTAAAAAAAATTTTATGGAACCAGAGAAAAATATAATTATTTTCCTTTTGCTAGCTCTCCCTTCCTCACAGCCACTCAGTTCATTTTAGTACTTCACACAACAATTGGAAGAAACAAAGGACATTAACAAACTATAATAGCCTTGCGCTTGTAACCATATAGTTAAGGATCAGCCAGTGTTTACATTATAAACAAAGATCTTCAGGATTTTATATACCTCAGCTGAGATGTTGCATACTGAGTTTCAGACCAGAGAAAATTTTGACAGCTAACTGTATAAATTGGCTATTTTTATAGTTCAGGGGAAATGCAAGAGAGTTTTTGCATAGTTTCAGGCTTTTGCAGATAATAGAATTATAAACATCTTATCCCTAAGGACACTGTTCCAGATTTTTTTGGTAAACATTTTGTATTCTTGCAAGAGATCCTTATAAAATTATATACAATTAAAAATACATTAACTAATATTCAAAAGACTGAGCTGAACCTTTCTTCACAATAGCATGTGTTTCAAAGTGTCATTAAATTTGAATTTGCTGGCTCTAAATATGAACAATATATTTTTCAGGAAAGTGATGGTACTTGTTGGTTCTGAATACAGGCAAATCAGATAAACTCCCTGCCATCTTTTCCTTGCCTCTTTGCCCTCTATTTTTGTGCCTCTCTTCTGATGCATGCACTGTCATCGCCCACTTTGAACCAATCAAAGATCTCTTTTATATAATAGATTATGTTATGAGGGTGTGATTGTACCATTCACACAGCAGAGAGATGTGTACAAGCCCTACCTTTGCAATTTCCTTTTATATGAAATGGAAGGTCCCACATTCCTTACTACCTGATCAGTCTGAGAAAGAGGAAAATAGCTTGAAATTTTGTCCACATATATTTTCTTTGAAATAATGTCAGGCACAAAAAGAACAACCATAAATAATCAACTGAAGTTGTTGATTCAGAAAGATCCATTTGTTTTCCATTTCTGAGATTTGCAGCTCTCAGCATTAATTCCCACTGCCCATTTTAAAGTGGGCCAATCTAAACACTACTTGTGTGTCATGAAAACATTCTGGCTTTGCAGTGGTCGAAGGAACTGAATGCCAGAAATGGTTGTAATGTTGCTTTGGAGACTAACCAGACTTAAGAGACAAAGATTTTCACCAGAGTGTTGCCTGCAGAATATTGATAGCTGCTCTCTGAACTTTTCTAACCTCAGTCGATGTTACTGAACAGAATCTAATCTAGCCTGTCCTCTCCTTCATCGAAGGAACTGTCAGGTGACCAAGACCACCTACAATACAGACAAGATAACTAGAACATTTTCAGCAGATGTTGTACAGCAACATAATAATCTTTGTTCTGAATTCCCAGCCCATATATTAGTCAGAGTTCTGAGATTAAGTAGTGAAAGGAGGACAAACTGTTAAATTTTCTGTCTTACCTATTTGTCTGATCCAGCAAGATTTACCAAAACTCATCCATAGTTTCTACCAGCAGTCTTTTGCCTATCAGTTTATCTTCAAATATTTCCATTTGAAGTTCCATATACTTGTAGGAATTATTGGAAATAATTACTCTAAAGAGTTAGTTTTTGCCACTTCCAGCACTTTCAAATGGATTTCCATTGGGCAAATGGAGAAATGTGTAACCCATTGTATTTTGTTCATTTGCAGCAGCTGACAATTCACTCTTTTTAGTGATGAAATTACAAAATATGTTCCTGGCTTCCTTCTTCCCAGGTGGAAAAGGAAATATTACTGTGAAAAACCCTGCCTTTTGTCATGCAAAATATTAATTTTTTGTTACATTTTATGGAAAACTTGTATATTGTTTTGCATTGCAGCAAAATCTAATTTTTACCAGCATTGAGAGGGAGTTCTGAGCAAGGAGGAATTGCAGAATCTGGCCCTATACTGCTTTTTAAACAACTTTGATCTTGCGAGGATTTACACATGCACTTTAATACTATGCAATCTGAGCAGTCCCGTTAGCTTTCCTGAGACTACTCCCATGTGTAAAGTGAAGCATGAGCACAAATCCTTGTGGGATAGGAGCCTTAATATGAAGCTGAATATATTGCATAAATTGCATTGCAAGATCTGCAGATAAGGAGCAACTATACAAAGCTTAAATCTTCTTAATGCACTTTGACCTAAAAAAGCATATGCTTTCCAGCTGATGATTTATTTACTTGTATCTGATTCTCTTAGCCCTGCTGTTAGCCTCAGGCTTCTCCAACTGATTGTAAATCTGTTGGGAGGTTTTTTAAACTAGTACTTTTTGGTTGAGAAATTTGCTTTGGCTGAGGCAGCTAACCCTTCCCCATGAGAAAGAAACAAGAAATAAGAGCATTCATACAAGGAGATTCCATGCTACAATCCATCTGCTTTCTACAGAGAGTAGTGCGAAGGTTTATGCTACCTGGCATTCTTTTCTTTTGTTGTTAGAGAGGTAAGAACCCTCGTCTCTTTCAGTGGCAATGACATTATTCTTGAATTTTGACACACAAACCAAAGATCCAAGTACACAATTGACCTAGCAGCTATTTTCCTTTCTTGCACCATTTTAACAAGAAGCTGACCTTTCCCCCCTCCTTCATAAAAGCAAGAAAATGATTAAATATTGAAATTAAAAGATACTGTAAAAAAATTGACCAAGAAAAAAGTATTTTGAGGAGGCTGATCCGCAATTGAGGCAGTCCAGATAGTGTCCCAGTGAGAAAGCAGATTTCCACTTCTCCAGGAGACAGATACTGTAAGTTAGTCACCACAGACTGAGAGAATACTTGACTCGCCACTCAAAGAAACTTTTATTGGCTTGCAGAGGCCATTGTTATAGGACAACCTCACCACTAAATATGCTTCAATGGATGGAACAGGTTGGCCCAGACCTGCAGTGCTCTGCCATGATGGGGAAGTCTAAATAAATCTCTCCATGGTAGAATCTCAGCACTGCATGGAAGAGATTGAGAAGCACAGTTTGGGACTATCTTACAAATGTTTGGACTGAAAATCAGGTATGTGCCCTAAACAGAACAAGCAATTCCTGTCTCTTATAACTTAGGACTGGACACAGAAAGAAGGTTTACCAGCTATTTCTTACAGATTAATTTGGAAATGCCTGTGTCCCTTAGAACAGGAGTTCTTGACCTTTTTCCTTTCTGGGGCCCTCCCAACAAGCTAAGAAAACTCCACGGCCCACCTGTGCCACAACAACTGTTTTTCTCCATATAAAAGCCAGGGCTGGCGTTATGGGAAAGCGAGCAGGGCAATTGCCTGGGGCTCCATGCCACAGGGCCCCCTGCAAAGCGAAGCTGCTCAGGTTTTGACTTCAGCCCCAGTGGTAGAGTGAGGGCAGCGTGGACTTTCTCCCCTGGGCCCCAATGAGTCTAATGCCAGCCCTGTTTGTTGGACCCCCTGAAACCTTCTTGTGGACCCCCAGGGGGCTGCGGATCCCTTACTGAGAACTGCTATCTTAGCAATACACTGGCCTCCTTCTTGGCATGTACACTTTTTGCTTCAAAGAACAGCTGAAATCAGCTGTGGAACCTTTTACTGTAATAGATTTAAACTTCCTCTCTCAGAAATTGCACTTGTTTTTGACTATCCCTTCTGCCAGAAAAAGTGGCGAACTACGAGCAGAGTTGTCGCCTCTTCCACTCAGAAAACAGTTTACGTTTCCTCTCCCTTTTTTTCCTTCTTACCAAAAAAACTATTTGTGCTTTAATGTCAGTTACATAATTAAAATTAAAACCTCTGTTTTTGCTAGGAATAGAAGTTCCAATTGACCTTTCTCCAGCTGATTAAGAAGTTAACTGAGTTAATGGTGGGAAGGAAAGAATCCAGGTTCCTTCATTACACTGCAGATCAAGCTATTTATATTTTACATCCTCACGCTCCTTCCCCTTGCAAAAGTAATGCCGTGCTGGATTCTGTTACCGATCTTGTTCAGCTGTGCAAGCTCCCCCTGCAAACCCTTCTCCTTTCAATCCAAAACAAGAATTGGCAGAGCTGGAAATGACTCATTTTGCATATTTCTTGATGGCTAAACTTCAGCTTCCATGTTTACCATGTGGAGACTGGCAATCAACAGAGGACTAACTGCTCTGGGGAAAATGGAGACAGCGTCTTTCCCTTGAGCAACAGCACCAACAGTGCTTCACTGCTATTAACTCACCATTTTGTGAGCCTTGTCAGTACTTCAGAGGGGTGAA
Organism: Dermatemys mawii; assembly: GCA_007922305.1. Lineage (NCBI taxonomy): Eukaryota > Metazoa > Chordata > Testudines > Dermatemydidae > Dermatemys > Dermatemys mawii. Next base: position 13,106,964 of record ML677358.1, on the reverse strand, counting down.
TTTCATAGTGGCTGCATCCTACTACCCTTTCCCCTGCTTCTGGCTGAAAAAAACAGGGAAAAGCTTAAACTATGGCATTGCTTTTCGGGGGAGTGCTGCGTCACTTTTCCCTCCCCTCTCCTCTGCCCCCTGAGTTCAAGCACTAGATTATTACATAGTAAGCTGTAAATATGCAGTTGATCTCATATAGGCTGTGAGAGTCAGAATAATGGGTAAATTACACCTGATAGTTCAAAGCTTTGATGATGAGAGAAGGCTTTTTAGATAATTGCAGATCAGGAAATATTGAATGTCATCTTCTCTCAAACAAGGTTGAAATGTGGACTGATAGCCTGATGCACGCTTCCACGCAGGCCCCAGCCACCCTTCAACTGTTGTCCACACCTCCATCTTGGCATCACTAGGGATCTGAGAAGGGTGTAGCACTGAACTTTCAAATTCTTATGAAGCATGAGAGAGTTAGCATTCATGACATGAGGCCAGAGAAAATTCACCATAAATGGCTTTTGTGGGTAACCCACCTCCTTCATAAAGCTTTTCAGCAATAATGTGTACATGCTACTCTTTGTTTCTTAGATTCATTGTGATCTGTATTCATGTCTTTAGATGAGAGCCCTGAGGAGCAGCGATTTGGGTTTTGTTAGGTAGCGTTTACCTGTGTTAGGGCCCCATATACATATAGTCCAGTGCCCCAGTTTTGCTTTGACATAAGGCATTTAGCATAGAGGATCAAATATGAATAGTAGAGATTAATGATATTGTCCAGTTACTGCTTGATGTTAATAAGGGTGTTGGAATCTGGCCCTTACTGACTCTCATGCTCCTCTGGAATGAATGTGATTCTTTAATTATGTTTTAACATAGTATTTTACAGTCATGATAGAGAATCAACATCTTAAACCCAGTTTCTTCTTTTTTTTTGTGAGCTGTTGTCTAACCAAATTACTGACACAATAAATAATCTGAATAGAGATTGAAAGTCACTAAACAATTCAGCAAATCAGTAAAATACATCATGTCACAATGTTACTAATTATTCCCCTTTTTATTTACTTTATTGATGATTGTCCATCACTTCTAAAAATTAGTCTTCCTGAGCCCTAATCATGCTACACTTTAAGGAAGCTTTTGTGTTCTAAATCTTCTCTTTCTGTTTTTGTTGGCAGCATGCATGTGGCCATATGCTCTGCTTATGCTGGCTGCCAAATTCTTGAATTCTCAGGCTTGTTAAGCTGTGTAAAATGTTGTTGTTGACTTGAATGAGAAGAAAAGTAAGCGAATGATTGCACTTGTTGTTATGGCCATCTGTGTGAGAACGAGGCCTCTCACACTGACAGGAACTGTTAAAACAGACAAACTGAGTAAAATAATTACTGGTTCTAAAATATCTTTTAGTACCCACATTTCATCAGCGTGACCTTTATAGGAATGATGAAAAGTAAGCTCCAACTTTTGCTGTCCTTAACTGAGGAAAAACTCCCATTCACTTCAATGGGAATCTTTCTTAAGGACTGGAGAATTTGGCCCTGAAGTATTAAGGGGGTCTCATTGAAGAGGGAGGGGAGAAAGTTGAAAAGGTGAAAACTTTTTGGTGTTTACATAAGAACATAAGAGAGGCTGTACTAGGTCAGACCAAAGGTCCATCCAGCCCAGTATCCTATCTACTGACAGTGGCCAATGCCAGGTGCCCCGGAGTGAGTGAACCTAACAGGTAATAATCAAGTGATCTCTTTCCTGTCATCCATCTCCACCCTCTGACAAACAGAGGCTAGGAACACCATTTCTGACATGTGTCCTGTGGATATGGTGTGCTTTTCACTGTGGCTTGTAGTTAGCCGCACGTAAGCTACATGCCACTAAAAATGGTGTATGGTGTAGACCGGGGTAGGCAACCTGTGGCACGCGAGCTGAATTTCAGTGGCATTCACACTGCCTGGGTCCTGGCCACTGGTCTGGGGTGGGGGAGGGTTCTGCATTTTAATTTACTTTTCAATGAAGCTTCTTAAACATTTTAAAACCCTTATTTACTTTGCATACAATAGTTTAGTTATATATTAAAGACTTGTAGAAAAAGACTGTCTAAAAATGCTAAAATGTATTACTGGCACGCGGAACCTTAAATTAGAGTGAATAAATGAGGACGCGGCACATCACTTCTGATAGGTTGCCGACCTCTGGTGTAGACATAGCCATAGAGATGGAGAAAACCTTTTAGGTCAGACATTAGTTACTCTAAGGTATGATTATCAAGAATTGTTCTCCTCTATGTTTTTCCTTAAGTTTTGTCGAGTTTTGTTTTGAACTTCTGCATGGATGGGGCTTTCACTACTTCCTTTGGAAGAGTGTTTTGTGATTTAATGATCTCACCATGAAAAACTTTGCATGATTTTAAGTGTTGTCTAAAAGAATGTACACGAGATTGGGAGTAAGGTGGTACAGAGTTCTAATCCTGGCCCTGCCACTGATTCACAGTGTGATTTTAGGTGAGTCATTTCACTCTTTTCCCACCTGTACTTTGGGGTAATAATACCTACCTGCCTTGTGGGATTATTGTCAGGATTAATTAGTTAATGTCTGTTACAGCGCATTGAACGTATAGAATGCTAAGTATTGTTCATTTAATGCCATTTCTTTTCTAGTGTGTCTGCATGTCAAGCTGGCTGTGTGATTCCCAGCTTGAAGAGACATACCCACACTAACTCTGATCCAAGCTAATGTGCTAAAAATAGAGTGTAAACATAGCAAGATGAGCAATGGGAGGGGTATCAGCCCTGGGTATGTGTCCATGGTCTCGAACAGGATCACACTTGGGGCAGCTAGCCCCTCCTGATGCTTCCACTGCTATGGCTATGCTCTATTTTTGGAGTGCTAGCTCCATCAGAGCGATCATGGACGTGTCTCCTGAAGTTAGTAATCACACCCCTGGCTCGAAGACGTAGACATACTCTGACAGTAATTGTGCTCCTTAAAGCTTTCAGCACAATGTACACAGTACTCGGTACACAGTATTTCATGTGCTATAGTGAAACTGTATGTTGTAAAAAGAATCCTCATTATTGCCGGTTAAACTGAATGCATGTGGTATGAGAGAGAGCACTTAGTATCTTTGGTTCCAAAAGCTTAAGTCTCTACCATTTATACTAAATGAGAGACTGTTAATTTTTGTAAAGTTATTCTTGGAGTCATAAAACTCTGGTGGAGGTTTGACATTCCACACAATAGAAGTCAGTGGTGCACACTCAGGTCCTTATCCTGCAGTATCTTATGCACATGCTTAGTTTTATTTGCTTAGGTAGAGTTAAATATGGGTGTGTTTGCAGGATTGGGGCTGTAGGCACATCAGGACAGTGGGGATTCATTCTTATCTTCTGGAGAAGTGAAGAAATTCATAACCTAGGCCTATAAATGAAACTTGGGTATTATGTTCAGTTTTCATTGAGCATAATGGTACGCACTACTCAGAATATGTGTTCAAATGTATCAAGATGATGGCTACACAATATTTAACCTTTTCAATATTCTCTTTTAGCACTGCTTTAAAGGTCACTGCATCTGGTTAACTCCAGATATCTTGAAACAGGATGGGAATTGGGGAGCATGGAGTAAGTTTGGTTCCTGTTCTCGAACCTGTGGTACAGGGGTGAAATACAGGACACGGCAATGTGACAATCCATAGTAAGTTCTACATACCCCAGGGTTTTTTTCTTATATGATTTTGGGGGAATTCCTGTTAATTTACTGAAAAAGTAATGCACCAAGGACTATCGTATAGTGCAGGTTAAAAACAGTATGTCTACGCTTACGGAGGTGTGTAGAGGGCATACACTGCATGCACAGCTACCATGGGTATAAATATCAATATAGATGGTGAGACACAGCTTAGGTGAGTAGAGAGCCTGATGTGCACCCTACTCCGCTCTCTAAATGTCCTAGCAGTACCTGCCACATCTACAGTGCTATTTGTAGTGAAAGGCTCCAGCAGTGGGGAGCTGGAACCTTCCACTGTGGTGAGTAGTTACACTGTGGAGTGTACTGCATGCCACCAGGAGTGTAGACGTAGCCAGAGAATCCAAATTCCTGGATTATTTTTGCGAAAATTTCTGCTGACCCACTTTTTGCCCAGGGCTAGCTCCTTTGTCTTCTCTGTACCTCAGTATACCCATCTGTGAAGCTGGTTATAACAGTACAATACATTACAGAGGTCTTGAAAGCGTTATTGTATTATTAACATGAATGGAAGTTGAAACAGTCCCTAAGGGATTGGTAAAAAACAAAAACCCTTGCTTCTCTCATTAGTGCTTATAGTTAACCATTTTTTTCCTTTCTTATTCACAGCCCAGCTAATGGAGGCCGTACATGCATGGGGCCAACCTATGAGTTCCAGCTTTGCAACACTCAAGATTGTCCCGAGGAGTTGGATGATTTCAGAGAGGAGCAGTGTAGCCAATGGGATCCTTACTTTGAATATCAGAATACGAAACACCACTGGCTCCCATTTGAGCATCTTGATCGTTAGTAATTCCTCATCTTGCTCTAATGGTCTCTTAGCAAATTTAGTCCCAGTCTGACAGCTTTGGGGGCAGGAATTCATTGTCTGCCAATGAGGTGCCACATGGTCATTAAGACTGCAGGCTTCCCCGGGTCCCCTTACCAGTGTGCATCAACCTAGTGTAGGAGAGAGCCCCTCTTGGGGTGAACAGACAGTTCTACTTTCCACACTGGTTCAATCCCTGGCCCCTCTGCTTGTGCCATCGGCAAAGGTGCCAACCATTGATACAGACACAGGAACGGGTTGTTAGTTTGTTACCTTAATGTATTGAAAACATGAGGAGGTAGATAAAAAAACAAAGTTCAAACTTTGACAGTCAATGGGAGCTGCCATGCATCTTTAAAATCAGGACATTTAGGTCAATTCTTTAGTATGTATTAAGAGTCCTAACAGGCAGCCAAGTTTTCAAATTTTGGCCTCAGCAAAGAATGGATAATAAGGAGCCCAGCTGCCAGAGCATCATTTTTTTGCCAAAGTTGGCTGCATCTGGTTTCTCAGATCCCAATAGAGGAAAGGCTCTTCTTAAGGTCAGTCATAATGCATTAAACTTGAGAGTTGATGGGAACGAGGAGTTGATGGCAAAATGCCCATGTAGTTCATTTGTCTGACTTGCTCCCCTAAACAATTTTCACTATGGCTTCAGTTGTTTCTTCAGTTCTTGTGCAACCTGGGATTCTAAGAGGAGCAGATGCAGATAGCTTTATGGCTTCATTTCAAGATGTACATTTTCTTCCATAGAGAGGGGGAGAACAGCATGGCCCACAGAAATGTATGAAATACTCTTCTACAGCCTGACCCAAAGCCCATTGAAGCTAATGGGATTCTTTTCATTGACTTCAGTGACCGTTAGATCAGATAATGGTCTGCTCCGTTTTTATATCAGTTTAGTTAGGAGTGTGATATTTTACTGAAATAATTATGCCATCTTATTCCCCTTTCTGTACAGAAATAAGGCTCTAGGTGCCAGTATACCTGCATCCACACGGGGAGGGGGGGAGGTGGGGGAGCTGTGCCATTTAACTAAATACCGGTATAGTTAAAGGGATACAACTTTGGTGTGTAGACAAGTCTTAAATTCATAAAAGTATGATATAAAGTGCAGTTCTAATACATTCAGGGTTATACACTACCCTCTTATGAAGTGGATATATGCTATTCATAGTCTGAGAGTAACACACATTTTTATCTTACCCTGTCTTTTCTCTAGTGAGTCACTTAGGCAGATCTGCCTGAAGTTAGGGTCTCCATCTCCCCACATTTGGGCTAGCTGTTGTCTTCATTATGTTAATCCCATCAAATGGGGACAGCTCTATGAGTCCTCTTCCTCGCAAATGGTCTGTTCAATGCCATATCCTCTATAACACCACATGCTAACAAATCTTCCTTTATGACATCCCACCACTTTTTCTTGGGTTGGTCTCTCCATCTTTTTTTTTTTTTGTGTAGACAGAAGGTGGGCATGGGCTGAAACCTGAGTCAGAGCCTGGGCTCAGTGTGCAGTGTAAACTCAACTAAGTCACTAAGTCTACACTGGGGACGGGAAAGGGCCCACAGCAGTGAGTCTCAAAGCCTGGATCATCTGCCTTAGGTTTGCAGGGCTTGAACTATAGGGCTAAAAATATCAGTGAGATGTTCCCAGTCAGGCTGGAGGTCAGGCTCTGAAACCTGGCCAAAGAGGTCAGTTTACCTGGGCTCTGAGACTCGCCGACAAACCCTAAGATACAGTCCCAAGAACAAGCCATTGGTTCTTTTTTATCCAGCAGTTTCCAACTGAGCCTTCCTAGAATAATGGTAAGAACAATTTAGCATTTATTGGATGTGGACAGTGTGCTTGGCTCTGTGTGAATGATGATGCAGGCTAATAGCTAATACTGCTGCCATTCAAACTGACATTCGTAGCTTGAGCAAATGAGTGTTCAAGCTTAACAATAAAATGTGGTTTAAGATTAGCAGCTGTGTTAGTCTGTATCCGTAAATAAGACGAGGAAGACTTTGTAGCACCTTCAAAGTCTTCCTCGTCTTATTAATAAAACATGGGGCATTTTGTCTTCTAGCTAAAGAAAGGTGCCACTTGTACTGTGAGTCCAAGGAGACCAGTGACGTAGTTTACATGAAACGAATGGTACACGATGGAACCCGCTGCTCATATAAAGATTTGTATAGCATCTGTGTGCGAGGGGATTGTTTGGTAAGTAGCATTACTCCTGATGCTTCGCTTTTAATGTTTTTCAAGACTAGCTGATGCAAAAACTATCAAAACAGTCACTTGAATGTTCTTCTCCAAGAATGAATAAGTGAGTGCCATATTGCTTTGAGCAATGGAGAGTTTTCATTACAATTACTGTCACAATATTGTGCGTGATATTTGCAGTTGCCATCACTTTGCATGGGAATCGATTCCAGCATCATCTACCTAAACAAACAGTAGTATATGCAGTGTTCTTTCAAAATAACCGTGAGCATTAGTTTTCAGTGAAGTTTATGCTACATAAGGCTTGATGGCGAGGGAATATATAGTGAAATACGAACGTACAGCAACTTTTGAAGAAAGTGGTGTTAAAAGGTATCTGATGTGTATGCTGTATCTGTCTGATCTGGCTATAATCACCAACAATTTGTATAAATCAGGACCAGCTATAATTCATCAGTATTTTAAATTACAGTTTGGAATGGGATTATAGCCCTGATTCAACAAAGCACTTCTGCAGGTGTTTAACTTTAAGCAGGTGCTTAAATCCCAGTGGAACTTGAGCATCTATTTAAAGCTAAGCACAGGCTAAAGCCTCCTGAGTTAATAGTGATGCTTTCCTGAACCAGGACCCTAATGAATCACAAAATATATTTACCTAAGCTACAATTATTGTGATGACTGGAAATGTGTGTTTTTAAAAACCTATGTGCACTTTAGGGAAGTACTATACTTTTTTAGCTAGCATTAAAACCTATTTTTGATATCTGAATCCAAGGATCGCTTGAGATAAAGTTTGGATGAACAAGTATCATTGTCTTTCCTCTCTGCTCACAGAAAGTTGGATGTGACAGGGTAATAGGTTCCTCTAAGCAAGAGGATAAGTGTGGTGTCTGTGGTGGAGATAACTCTCACTGCAAGGTGGTGAAAGGAACGTTCTCCAGGACACCAAAGAAACCAGGTCAGTTCATTCAAGATGTATTGTTCTGGGTGAATGATTTCAGTGAGTTCTCTTGTTTGTTCATCTCTTTGCTACTATGAAAAACACATGTCAATTGTAGGTAGTCTAGGCTTAGCTAGTCCAGCAGACGCTGTCAGGGCTTTATCTTTGAGATGGGTGTGGAGTTTGGAAGTATGTGAAGACCTTTTGCAGGTCATCATCCGTCTATGCTAAGATCAGGGCTTATGCCTGCCACGGTTGGCACAGGGAAGTGGTATTAATGGTTCCCCTCCTAAGAGACTTATAGACCGATTTGTGTTGCAGATATCTCTGCAGACTAATGTAGCTCATCTATTGAATCTGATTCCATGGAATGCTATGACAGTATCTTATCTCCAGTCATTACAATCTGAAGCCTGTATGTCCTCCTCTTCTATATTGTGTATGGTCACTTGGGGAGATAAGGAGCCATTTTGGTCTGAAGTGGCATGAGTTTGCTGATGACATTCAAGCTGTTTTCGTTAACCCAGAGGTCACTCTCTCTTTCCTCTCTCATTACCTGATAGAGAGATAGGAATAGCATAATTGCTTATGCCCAGCTTGCTTTAAAACATCCTGAGTTTTGTAAAATAAATCCATTTATATACTGTAAAAGAGACTTGCCCTGTTTTTATCATATTGACCAGTTATTGGGTTTTTTTTTTAATATTTCAATAAAGGGTACATTAAGATGTTTGAAATTCCTGCTGGTGCAAGGCACTTGCTTGTACAAGAAACAGATGCCACCATTCATAATCTTGGTGAGTGTTCATTTGTGATATATTTTCTGTACAGGTTTAGTTTGCTTCTTCCCCTCCCCTGTCTCCCACCCCAAGCTTGTAATGCCTTTGTGCGTCGGTCGACGCATAAGAACCTTTCTCCCTTTACATGCACAAATTAGGAAACATTTTAGAAAATTGGATCCTAATTCCCTCATGTTTTATTACTTAGCACCTTCACGGGATGATCCCAGAATCAGTGTGTGTCTGCTGCTATATGGGGTGATGAATTTCATTAGTGGGTGTGATAGCATATGCATTGTCTTCACGTGTATAATGCACAATATGCATCCTGTATTCAGCTACTTCCTAGCTATACTCCAAAGCATAGCACTGCACTCTCTCTGTATCAAATTCTGCACCATTGGTAATAGTAATTATGCTAGGATGTCTGATCAATCACAAAATTTAGACAGTAATTGAAATTCTCTCCTTACTGTGCAATCAGTGAGAAACAGTGTCTAATAGGTTGTTAATTAGAAGTGGATTCACAGCAAATGGCTTGCTAATTCTGCTATGAATCATTCAAGCTTCTCTGTAGTAAATACCTCCTTAAAAATGCCATTCATTGCCCACCGGCAGATCAGAATGGTGACCAATTCAGGAATCACACTGGGCTCATTCTTCACTTGGGGTAAATGAGTTGCTTTAGTATGACCACCCATTGCCCTCAACCTGCTACTTCTTCACAAGCCTGTACACACTGCTAATATAATTATACTTTAGGACACTAGATTGAGCAAGGCTCTGCGAGAGTCAGCCCAAGAGAGAGTGGACATGGAGGTGGGGGTTGGGGGTGGGTCATTCCTGAGAGGAATAAGCTGCTCAATCTGCTGTTAGTGAATGGAGTGGATTAAAATGTGTATAGTGACTAAAGAAACACTTTATCTTCTAACTTCAGCACAAAACTTAGGTCACCAAGTACCATGGCACATAAGCCACTTCCTTTATCCCCAGTATAAATGAGGGGTTAGAAGAGCAGCAACAGATAAACCAATGTGTAGTGTTACCCATTTTACTGCCCAGGCTGAAGAACATATCACCGCTTTCCTGCATAAGCAGTTCATGACTCTGAATCCAAGTGCAGCAGCTTCAGCCGTGATTGCTGGACTTGAGGAAAAAAGAGACTGAATTGTTGATAGAAGCAGGATATAGGGATATTGTAGAACAGGCCCAACTCAGAACCGGTTCCCCTTATCCTCCACTTGGGAAAGATGGTTTCATCAAGAGGGGGAACAATGTGGAATGGAGGAAAGACTCCCTTAGATAGAATCCACATTCTAACAGATGGAGGAGGTTGATCATTGCTACCGCAACAAAGAAGTTACTCCAGAGGACGGGGATAGAGATGTGAAATGCAGACAGGCTGCAGTGATAGGAATCAGTACATGGTGCCATGAGGTCCACTTGGTGATGGACATCTAGATAAACACCTAGGAATTGCTGGGATACACGATGGTTCCCGTATTTTAAGGGTGTGGAGGGTTGTAAGAGATGTCTGGGAGCTGGATTTAGTTTCCTAGAAAAAGTCTTGTGTCAAGACTTTCCCTTTTAGTTTTCTCTGAAATGCTTCCAATTCCATGCTCCATTGAAACCTTAGGGTTTCAATGTATGGATCAGTCTATGGAGCAAAGAGGAATAATTTACATTCGTTAGGCATTTGGAAACATTTTGGGAAGGGCGGGGTCTATATAGGGAACCAGACTGCTGGTGCATAAATTGACAGAGGACTACATTTTGAAAAATGACTGGTGCCTGGGGATGCCTCGGTTTTTGAAGCCCAACTAGTTACATCTTAAAGAGGCCTGATTTTTAGGGGATGAGTACACAGTGCTTTCTGAAGATCAAGCCCTATTAAGATGTTTCAAAATGAGCACCTGAAATAGACTCCTCCAAATTTACTAGCCACTTCTGAAAATCTTGGCCTATGGTTGTTGATTTGTTTAAATTATGAGGTGGGGGAAAGCCTGATGGTGCTGAGGAGCACATGAGTCAGATTTACACATTTGCCAGGGAGAGCAGTAAAACAAAGACCACTCCAGTTTCTAAGAGTAGAAGATAAGACAGAAATTACAGCTGAACTGGAGAAGGAATGGGTTCCGATCACAGGGGTGTATCCTGGAAATGTAACTGGAGAAAAAAGGGCCAAAAATAAATCCACAGACATCTGTGTATCAGAGTGAGAAAACAAAATGAGGTAAAGCAAAATGCCTAAAAAATTCTCTCTCAAACCAGTGAGAGAACTGGGGAAGAACATACACTGGTATGCTTGGAGCTCTCTCATCTAGCCTTCCACTGAAAAAAATATTAGAAATGAGATGAAAACCCCAAGTATTTATACTTGTTATGTTATTTCTAGCAATTAAGAATCGAGAAACAGGGAAATTCGTTTTAAATGAAGATAACTATGTACCGGATTCTAAAGTATTTGTTGACATGGGTCTGGAATGGGAATACCGGAATGATGATGGTAGAGAAACAGTGCAGACCATGGGGCCTTTGCGCAATGGAATAGTCATTCTGGTAAGTCACTTGAAAACCATCTTCTGTGGAAGATAGTGTCTGGGTTACATTGAGTCATAATGTTTTATAGTATATTATAGGTTCCTTTTGTGAAACACATTAAGTCATCTGCTTTAAGTATAAAAGTGATGTCTTTTAATCCCTTTCTGACTTACTCATTACCACTTACTGGAAATGTGTTTAACAGTGACTCCAGGGTTGTATGTCAAGCATCGAACCTTTCTGATTATTTCCTGTGGATGGCCCAGAAATCATCACTAGCTAATGGATATCCAACTTACCAATCACTGCTGTGATGTGAACATTAAGAAAAAAATGAACGTAGCACACCACAGTCTGATGTACATTGCCCTTTAACAACATCTACACCCACTTTTTGAAAATGTCTGAGACAGGATCCTTTTGCATAGAGGATCATTTAATGGGATCTCAGGTAGTTTAGTCCACATAAGAATTGTAATTCACAAGTCTTTCAAACTCTTCTCACTATACTGTATATCATAAAACAGTAAATGCCGTGTAAAATACTGTGGGCCACACCCTCCACTGGTGGGTCTCTGATAGAGGCTCACTGAAGTCAGTGGAGCTCTGCTGATCTACACCGGTTGAAAATCTAACCTGCTGGAAGAATAAAAATTACATTCTCTAAGGGCCAGATTTCAGTACCTTTACTCATGTGGAATAGCATCGTGTTCCGTGAATGGTCCCATGGGCTTCAGTACTACAGCAGAAGCTGGCTCTAAGTCATTTTTTATGTGGAAGCTCCATTCCTTGGTTAGGTAATGAGTTTATTATTCACAGAGCTTGCAAGACCATCATAAGAAAGCCTGTGTTTATTGCAGAGGTTATTACAAATTTTTCTACCTGTTTTAGTTAATCTTTGTATTTTAATTAATCTTTGTTTTTAGCAGAGTCACCATTACCATTGTAACCTAATGTTTTCTCTCTTTTAGAATAGGATATGGAAAAATGTAGTGTTTTAAAGTCAATGCAACACTGGCAAGAAAAATCAATCCAAAGCAGTGACAGCCTATTTAAATGTGCAGTATAAGAATCCCTATGTCCCAAGGATAAAGAGATACTTAACAGCAAGAACAGCTCTAATGGGGTTAAAACATTCCAATCTCTTGGGGAATGTTTTTATATCTGTGTCATGATTGTCACTGTAAGATTGATATAAGCTTTTTAAAGGTTTTATTTTTGTCTTGGTTGCTGACTAGGTGATTCCTCATGGTGGTGCCAAGATTTCTTTGACTTACAAATACATGATCCATGAAGACTCCTTAAATGTAGATAACAACAATGTTTTGGAAGATGATTCAGTAACATATGAATGGGCTTTAAAAAAATGGTCCCAGTGTTCAAAACCCTGTGGAGGAGGTAAAAAAAATGAACACATTTAAAACTGATGAAAGTAAATGCCTTTTTTATTTTTTACACAACACAATTAATCTGTGGAATTAATTGCCACAAGATAGTAATAAAGCCAAGAGCTTAGCAGGATTTTATTTAAATAAAGGATTAAACAAATAAAGACTAAGAACATCCATATCTGCATCAGACTGGAAAAAATGTGTAACAAATATTAACCACTGTGCTTCAGGATACAAGTTGAACAGAAGCATAGGGTTAGGAACAAGCTTCCTCTTTGAGCAGCTTATCCCATATCTGTCCAGTGTCCAAAACTGTCTGGAGCATCCCTTACTGCTCCTAGAGACAGGATATCTGGCTGAGATGGACCTTTGGTCGCATCTGGTATGACCATTTCTGTCTTTGTCCCTGTCTGTTACTGAGAAATTGTACCTATTATATACCAGTTGACTTTGTGCTGATAAATACTAGCAAAGTACATAACACAAATCACACCCATTGGCAGATGAATTCTGAATCCTTTGTGTCCAGTGATCTTAGCCTCCAGTTTAGGGATCAGAGAGCACTAGACCCTGATCCTGATTAATGCTGGTGACAGTGCTGCCTGGAGATAGGAGGTTTCAGCTGCTGTGCCATGTGGCTGCTCTTCTAGGTGTGCAAATTTAGAGGACACTATGAAACATTGACCCTTGTAATGTCAAGAGATGCCCCTTTAAGAACACAAAAACAGTCATACTGGGTCAGACGAAAGGTCTATCTAGCCCAGTATCCTGTCTCTTGACAGTTGCCAATGGCAGATGCTTCAGAGGGAATTAACAGAACGGGGCAATTTATCAGGTGATCATCCCCTGTCATCCAATCCCAGCTTCTGGAATTTGTGGTTTTAGGGACTCCCAGAGCATAGGATTGAGACCTTGACAGTCTTGGCTAATAGCCAATTATAGACTTATCCTCCATGAGCTTATCAAACTCTGTTTGTACTTGATTATACTTCTGGCCTTCACAACATCCCTTGGCAATGAGTTCCACAGGTTGACTGTGTCTTGCATGAAGAAATACTTCTTTATGTTGGTTTTAAACCTTCTGCTTATTAATTTCATTGGAAGATGCCTAGTTCTTGTGTTATGTGAAGGGATAAATAACACTTCCCTATTCATTTTCTCCATACCATTCATGATTTTATAGACATCTATCTATATCCTCCCTTAGTCTCCTCTTTTCTAATCTGAACAGTCCATGTCCTTTTAACCTCTTGTCATATGGAACCAGTTCCATACCCATAATTATTTTTGTTGTTCTTCTCTGCACACTTCCAGAAGAATCAGTTATTTATTGTGATTATAGCTTTGTTGTGAGAAGACAAAGAGGACTGGTAGTTCTGGATGCTGCTTGTAATGAACAGGGTAAATGCTAACCAGGTGCAATCTACAGTCCTGTAGAATGGTCACCTACCATTCAAAATACATCATTAGCCACTTTGTGGACAAGTACAAGCTGAGTTGTATGTAAATATTGTAAATGCTGAAGATAAAAGAAGTATCTTTCTTAAGGTTACCAGTTCACGAAATACGGTTGCCGGAGGAGGACAGACAACAAGATGGTTCATCGGCGATACTGCGAGACGATCCAAAAGCCAAAGCCTATTCGCAGAGTGTGCAATCTGCAGGAATGTTCCCAACCAATGTAAGCGTTGCTGTCCCTTAGAATTGGTCATAGCCCATGTCCAGTTAATGCTAATGGTCAACTGGCTTGAAGTGCTTTCAGCTATCCCCATATACTTTCCTACCTTGACACATGGCTGTTTTAGATTAGATGCCCTTCACCATCATATGACATCATTGCCTAGATAATGTTATGCAATGACACAATGTCATTGCTAAAGTGTTGCTTGCAGAAACACTATTTCTGGGAATGCTGATTCTGAGATAGGGTGGGTCAGAAAAATACCCCTGTCTTGATCCAGACACCTGTATTCGACCAGAAGTGAAGTCATATAAATTGATTTTACAGTGGGAATTTAACTATAGGAAAGCAAGCATATAGAGTTTTGTTTAAGAGAACAAATGTCATACATTTCTAATACAAACATTAATAAAACTCATATATTTTTAAGCTGCAAAGGTCAGGAAGGGGAATGATTTGGCTCATGCAAGTTTTTGCTGAAACATTTATGTTGATTTCCATGGATATCCCAGGACAGCATTTTAAGAGATTATTATTTGTGCTTCCATATTGTTGTTATATTTAGTCAATTATTATGGATGTATTTATTCACATTTTACAGGTGCTTTTTTGACTGGCAGCAAGTTAACCCTGTCACATGTAGGACTCTCATATTTCCCCTGTTGCTACCGCAACAAGTAAGGAGTAAGTTGATCTACAGCTTTTATCTCTGGCAACCAAGTCTAGATTCCAGTGCATGTGATGAATAACTAGACAATACCAGCCAATATTTTGTAATTCCCTTCCAAAGGCAAACATTAGAGAAGGAGAAGCCAAATAACTGTGCCCCATCAACACAACAAAGATCAGGGTTTAACAAGTTTATTTACCAGCAATGACTTAATGATCATAATTAGAACTCTCTGCGTAAAGCTACAATTGTCTATTATTCAGTTATAAGCTCTTTTCTGGGTAGTAAACTATAAATAAAAGTAAAATTAAATTACATGGTCACATGAGCGACAAAATTCAGATATGGATTTCAAAGACCCCAAATTTCAGAATCTAGAGTTTTGGCTCAGCCCATTATAGACATATTAGCCAGCTACAAAATTCATATCAGGATCTTGGTTCTAAACTCCCAATGTTTGCATATTCCCTGATCCAGGGTTTTGGTTTAAGCCCCTTTCTGATTAAACTAGTAACTTTGATCTCACCTAGAATGCGGCTTTAATCCTAAATGGGGCTTGGATTCAACCAACATTTTCAGCCTTTCCCCACAGAATATTTTCCTCTCAACCTTCCCCACTTTCAGATGGTCGCTTCCAGCCTGACCTCCTCCTCATTCATAGGCGAGGCAGATTTTCATTGGTCTCCTTAGCACTGAGGCTGAAAGAATAAAATTGTAAGCTGCTGCTCCCTCCCAACTAATGGAGGATCATCGCAACTCAATAGTCCTAGAGATCCTCTTCCTATAAATGATCTTGTGCTCCAAGGATTGTTGCCTTACTCCTCTACTGTGTAATTTCATAAAATCAGAGGTTAAAAACACAAGAGACGTATGAGGTCGTCAGTCTATCTCCTGGTCAATGCAGGGTTATTCCCTATGCCACCTTTTCTAGTGCTTTGTGCAAACTTTAAATGGTTCCTAGTAATGATATTTCCATCAGCTCCCTTGTGGAACTCTTCCACTGCCTAGCACATCTCAATCTCAGGGCATTTTTCACTCTACATTTATATTTAGTTTATCCCAATTGTACCTACATGTACCACAGTAAATAATATCTCCTTGACTTGGTTTATGCATCCGTTAAATACTTATAGACTGTGACCGTGTGCACCCAATTTGTCATCACTTAGCCCGCCTGCAGTGGCGCGATGACTCATCCCTGAAGCACCTCCTGTTGCCTGTCTGGGAATTAGCTCTTTTCCAGCCAGAGCATCCTCTGCAGGCCGATGTCTCGCCTGTCGCTGGCCCCCGTGTCCCTCCTGGGCCTCTGTCTGGGTTGCTGCTTCCTGGCAGTACCCCCACACTCTCTCTGGGCCTCCCCTCCATGGGGAATCCCCCAACCCCCTATTCCCACCACACCTCAGACTATGGCTACTGCCAGTCAACATCAAGCCCCCGTTCCCTAGGGCAGACTGCAGTGTAAAAGCCACACATCATTGGCAAGGGGGGTTTGGACCTGCTGCCTTTCCCTGCAGCTCAGTACCTTCTCAGGCCCTCCTGTCAGGTTGCAGCCTGGGAGGTTGCCAGAGCTCCCCAGCTCAGCCTGCCCCTTCTCCAGCACTGCTCCACCCTCAGTACCCTTTGCTCCTTCAGGCAGCTAGGCCCATCTCCCTCTAAGGCTGGAGGGAGACTGTTCTATCCAGCTCCTCCCTGAGCCCTTAGAAGAGGGCCAGGTGTGGCCTGACTGGAGCATGGCCCAGCAGTGATTGCTTCCCCAATCAGCCTAGCCCTTATTTTCAGTCCCAGCCCTCTCCATGGGCTGGCTTTTAACCCTTTCAGGACTGGAGCGGGTAACCACCCCACTACGCCACTGTTCAGTATTCTTCAAATATCCTCCAGTCCCTCACTCCTTACACTTTGCCACTATAGTTCTTGCAAAATTGTGCCCAGAATGTAATGCACTGTTCTAGGGGCAGTCATGGAGGAGTTTTCAGCCATACCACACTGCAAAACCTGGGTAAAATTTTCAAATGTGCCTAGGTGTATGTCTACACATTAAAGGAAAACCAGTTGCTGGCCATGCCAGCTGACTTGGGCTCCCGGCACTCAGGCTGTGGAGTGTTTCATTGCTAGGGAGACTTCTGGGTTAGGACTGGGGCCCAGGCTTGCAGACCGTGCAAGGTGACTTAAGCTCCTAAGTCATTTGGGGGGGGACTTCCGCTCCTAAGTCACATTGACTTTCAGTGACATTTACACTTCTAAATACCTTAGCTACTCTTCAAAATGGGACACTGAGGTACTTTTGAAAATTTTATCTGATGTCTAATTTGCTTTTCTGTTTCATCTGTAAATAGATGAGCACTGTTGCTCTCCAGTTCCCCCTCTCATTGGGTATTTGTGTTTGGAGTTATTTTTCCCAGTTGTATTTGCTTGTGTTTTTCCAAGATGAATTTCACTTTATTTTCTTCCCATTTTTCTAATCTCTTTTGGTCCCTGTGTATTATTTCTCTGTCCTCCCTGAGCCTCACAGCTCTTCTCATTTTAGCATAAGTCAATTAACTGAGGTCAGCCACTCTGACCATCACCAAGGAAATGGTTATTTCTGTGCCTCTATAGCTACATGTTCCCCAATCAGCCAGGCTGTAATAGTAATTTTTAAAGGGCTATTTCCTAAATTGCCACCACAGGGATTTATTGATTTATTTTGAGAGACCCTTATCAGATCTTCACTGAATATTATGGAGCTCAGTGGTAGGGTGGCAACATTGTCTTCTCCCATTGTGAAAGAGGGTGAAACCTCACTACTGGTAAGAATGAGCTCAGAGTTCTGTGAAAACTATTAGAAATATTACATCATCATCAAATATCCTGGGACCAACATGGCTACACCACCACCACACATCATCAGCAAAACTAAATGTCATCTGCTCTGTGGCCAAGCATCAAATACATCACAGCAGCTTCCACTGTAGAGAGAAAGCACTTCCCCTTTGCAACATTCTTGGTGTCTAATGCTGTCGGGAGATGGTATTTAAAAATGGATTAAGCTCTGGAGATGGATCAAAGTCCCCAAAATGACGCTGAGCTTTTTGAGACTCCATCTCTTCATCTTATTTTCTGCCACCATCTAATAGTGTCCCCAGATACTCCTCTGCCTCCTTTGTGGCCTTCAGTAACTTACTGCTTCACCCTACCCTTCCACGCAATCCCCAGGGAGGAGAAAAGGGACCGGCGGCGTTACTTTGTTCTGACCAAAACGCCTCTAATTTAGATTTTGCTACAGACAGTTTTCCAAAGAGAAACATCTTTTGTAACAAGGGCTACATAGAAAAGAAAAATAAAAGTGACACATTATTCTCCTCTTGGTTATACACGTAACTTCTGTTAGCACTAATGGGATGTGTGCATCAGCAGCGAAAAGAGTCTCAGTTTGAACACCCAGTGTAATCATGCTGTCTGCATGTTCTGTACAGTAATGAATGCAGAACAATACAAGATGCTGAGTGGTTAATAGACTGTTCTTTAACATATTATTGCAGGGATTTAGGAGGCCCTTAGTGTTGCTCCTGAGAGAGACTGGATATATTGCTTTGAAGTCTTCAAAATTACTTGACAAACAGCTCGGTTCTGGCTTTCAGTCTTCCAGCAAATGAGTCTATATTTTTCATGGTTCTTCAAGGTGGTTGGTTGAACTGGCACCCTCTCTGAGTAAACTCATCTGTATGAATTACTGCTATAACCCCATCCTCTGTTATCAACATTTGTTTTAGTGGTTCATCTCCCTGTTGGTTTCAGCATGAATTATTTAGGTTATGTCTATACTACCATGGTAAGTCAACCTAAGCTACGCAACTCCAGCTTCATGAATAACATAGCTGGAGTCGACGTACCTCAGGTCAAGTTACCACAGGGTCTATACTGTGGAGGGTTGATGGGAGAAACTCTCCTGTCGACTTACCGTACTCTTCTCATCAGGGGTAGAGTACAGGGGTCAATTTGTGGGCCTTTCACTAGACCCACTAAATCTGCCATTGGTGGATTGATCTCAGAGCATCAATCCCAGCTGTAGTGTAGATGTAGCCTTATGAGAGGTTTACAAATAGCTACAGTTAGGGAAGCTGCAGAGAAATTATTCTTTTCAGTTCAGAGTACAAAGTATGTGCAAAAGACAGGTCTGCTGAGGTTGGTGTCCAAGGATCTAACATGGAATTATTATTTTATATATGTAGATGGGATTGCTTCTCTTTGGCAACATTTGCACATCAATAATTAAGTCCTTACAACTTCTGGTTCACATAACTAATTGCACTAACCTTGAGAAACTTGTAGATTTTGGGTGAAATTTTCAAAAGCATCTGACTGACTTAGGACCCCAAAGGCCAGATTTTACAAAGGTGCTTAGGAGATGCCAAAAGATGCAGAATGGTGCCTCGTGAGATTTGAAAGGCACCTAATTCCCTTTGGCTTTCATTGGGAGTTAGGCCTCTAGCCTGCTTATGAAGTTTTGTAAATCCTATTGGGTACCTGTCTGTATCTTTAGGCTCCTAAACAGCTTTGTAAATGTATTACTAAGTCCCACTGAACATCAATATAACAGTGAATGAAAATCAATGGGACTTAGTCAAAGCTGCCATTTTAGAAATTAGGCTGGATTCCAAAGGCATTTAGATGCTTTTGTAAATGTTACCACTTGATGCTGGAGAGAAAAGGTGGATGAGGCAGTATCTTTTAGTGGACCAACTTCTGTTGGTGAGGGACAGAAACTTTTGAACCACACAGAGCTCTCTCTCACCAACAGAAACTGGTCCACTAAAAGATATTACCTCAGCCACCTTCTCTTTCTAATATCCTGGGACTGACAAGGTTACAACACTGAAAACAACCACTTAATATTACTTTATCTTAGGGCTGGTTGGTTTTAACTTTTGAAATAGTAAATCCTTAATAGGTATCTGGACAGTGCACCAAACGGGGACTTGTTGTAATGAGGAGGGGCCTCATTAGAGAATTCAGAAGAAAGAGAAGTTAACTGGAAATATTCATGCCGAGATAACACTATGGAGAAAAAATAACATTTTTCTTTGTCTTTTCCTAGCCACATCAGTGATTTGTGTGTTTGATCTTTTCCTTTTGAAGATAAACAGAATTTATTATAAGGATCTCAAAAGGAGCCTAGAAGTGTTAGGTGCCACCATGCCACTGAAAATCAATGCAGATTGGGTATCGACCTCCTTTGGTCTCCTTTGCAGATCTCAGCCCTTTTACATGCAGTCCTTAAAGGACCAGCTTATTACCAAAATAAATAAAATGAGGTAATATTGATGCCTTCCTCTCAGAAATAAAGAACCTCTAACTGTGCCACAGTTAGAAAGCATTATTACATTGGTGCTCCAGGTAAACTCACATGAGACAATACTGAAGTATGGTAGGAAGTGATGTGACCTTCATTATAATGGGTTTCATGCCTCTGGCTGTTATGCTTTGAACTACAGTATAATTGTAGCTGAGCTGCCATCTACTTACAAGAATTTAATTAGCCTGTGCACAGTAAAAAGTTGAAAAGAAAGCAAGTTACTGTGAGATGAATGTAGGGAGGGGCTCGAGGAGCAGAAAGGTGCAAGCTTTGAAATGGGTACGTAAATGTTTGTCCCCAACCTGCTTCACATTTTAATTTTGAAGACAAAACACCTCTTTTGCCAGTTGCACATATGGTGATAAAAACCACAAAGTGGATACAGTTTTGTCGATGATAGAGAGCACTGAATTCAAAATGGTGGTACTGAACCTCTAGACAATAAAAATAACGCTGCAATAGATGAAATGTCACTTTAATGCTCTGGACTTCACAGTCTTTCAATGCTATTTTTCAGAATATTTTTATTAAAGAACTAATCATGTAACAGATTTGGTTCAGGAACTCCACATTTTGTATTATGCCAGTGCAAAAAATTCTGAAATTCTCAAAAATGTATTTGTGTGTGTTCCTTTTTCTTTTTTAACCTGAGACATGTATGGCAAGATTTAGCCATGAGATTTAGAAGTCTTCTAGCTTCCCCTAGATGCAAAGTTCAGTTTTATCTGATATTTCTTCAAGATCCTTTACAACACAAATCTGCCAGAGTAGTAACTGCTGCTGGATCTAAAATAATAAGTTGATTAACTAAATTCCTTCTTGTCAGTAGCTTGCTTGGAATGGCAAATCAATCCTAATTACAATAGCCATAAATGCTACCACAAACAGAGACCTAAGGACCCATATTTCCAGTGCAGAAGACACTGCTTGGATACATGTACATTGTAGCCACATACTGTCAGCTTCAGCACTATGACTAATTCAGCCCTCCGAGAACATTTAGTAATTTTTACTTATCCTCTTTCATTTACTAGATTGGGATCAAGAGCAATGTACTGCTAATCCTGAAATTTAAGAATTATAGTTCAATAAATATTTTTGACATGACTAATGTAGGAGAGAGAGAGTTTTACCTCACATGTCCTGTTTTTCATTAACCAGATGGGTTACAGGAGACTGGGAGCCCTGCAGCAAAAGCTGTGGAAAAACAGGGTATCAAGTACGTTCTGTACGGTGTATCCAACCCCTGCATGACAACACAAATCGTTCTGTTCATACCAAATATTGCAACAATGATCGTCCAGAAGGCAGAAGGTTTTGCAATCGAGAACTCTGTCCTGCACAGTGGAGGATAGGACCCTGGTCAGAGGTAGATAATCATCATAAGTAATTATCAATCATATTTTTCATATATTCTATAAAGCAGAGAAGGGGGAGTCTTCAGCCAGTTGTCCTGTCCTGCTACTACACTGACTGGAAAATTTCTGCTTACCAACATAGAGCACACTGTATCTACAAGGGGTAATTCAGCCTAGAAGTGAGTTTTTGGGGGCAAGGGTGGTAACGGCAGCATGGACAGCAGTAAAACACCTAGCAATTTGTTCAGAAGTAATGCTGTTTGATTTGGATATCATGAGCCAGATCTTTCTGATCTTGGTTTCAGTTTCAGAAAGAAAGGAAGTAGCACCTCCAGCATTTCTGTTCTGTTTGTCACTTCAACTATTTCACCAAATGACACTGCTTGGAGAAAAATAATACAATAGATCTGTGTTGTGCCTTTTTCTTTTTCCTTAATGTCTTTTAGGGACATGGCTGGGTATTTTAGAAGTGCCTAAGGGAGTTAGGCACCTAACCACATTGCAGTTAAATGCGCATTGGGCATCTTTGACAAAGAAAAGTCATTATGAGGGAAGGATACAAGTATTGAGTAAAAGGGATTTCAGGTTGGTTGTTCTTTCAGTGCTAATTTTTCCATACAGAGGTGTTAGGTACACAGCAGATCCAATGGTTCTAGCAAAGTAACAGGAGACGGGACTTCTAAGCTTCCTGTTCTTGGCTCTTCCACTAACATTGCATGCAACTTTGTAAGTGTGCACTTATCCTCATTGTACTTGGTTTCCCTATGTGTAAAGTACTCACCAACTTCCCAGGAGCGTTGCGAGGCTTGATCTGTTCATGTTTGTAAAGTGCTCTGAGCTCATCAGCTGGAAGGAGAGATGCAAGTGCAATGTAGTGGCATTACATGTCAATCTACTCAAACTGAAAAGATACCATACCATACCTGTCATGGTGGTTCTCCCTGAAACTATTTACAAAGTGTAGCTATATCCGTAGGGACAGCATTTGATTTTAGACTCTGCTATACCAACAGGAGCTGTAGGATTGGGGTTTTTTTCTTCGTGGCTTTCATAAGAATTGTAAGCAATACAGTTCAGGATAAGTGCAGTGACTAGATGGCTCTCATATAATCTTACTCATCTACTGCTTGGACTTTGAACTCTTCTAGGGAGGGATCGTGTTTTCACAGTGGGCTCTCACCAGGATTGGAGGGAGTCTGTGAATGCTCTTGTGTGAATGTGATAACGTGGTTAGGTCAAATTATGTACCAAACATAGCTGGACTGTGGTCCAAGACAAAAAGAGAATTCCTAGTAAATCATGTACAAAAGATGAATCAATGCCTAATTTGTGCATTTTCTCCCCAGTGCTCTGTAACTTGTGGTAATGGCACACAGGAACGGCAGGTTTTGTGCAGGACGAAAGACAATGCTAGTGGATATTGTAAAGAAGACAAACCGGAAACCATGAGGATCTGCAAACTATCTCTATGCCCCAGTAAGCACTCCGCTCTTTGTTCTTGTGACTGGCATATTTTGCTAATTTTGAAAACATTATTTCAGTTAAATGTGGTTAAACAGTGAACCCCTCCTTAACTGAATTCACATGCATGGAAGAGGTTAATTTGTATTCCGCAATATATGCCAGGGATTTCAAGTGTCAATGAGACTGTGGACCTGTAAGTGGTCTGTGTGGCTAGCATACTTCCTATGCCTCATTATTTCACAGTGATGTGGGAAACTAGCCAATGCAGCTGCTATGATATTGCAGGCCAGAAGCCCAGAAAACACTGAGGTGGAATTATGGAAACTGCTGCTGCTCAGTGCCAGTGATTCTGAGAAGTGTTGGGATTGGCCAGAGTGTGGTGGGGAGTACTCATTAAAAGCAGCACTGGGTGGAAGTGGGCCTCTTCCTGCTCCATCTCACCACCAATAACATCTCATGGCTGTTGCTGTCTTCCTGTCACTTCTGTCAAGACAGGTCATCTTTAGGAGTTACCTCGTTTGATAGTACAAGGCTATAATATATTTGTGTCCACTGAGCCTGTTCCTGTCCTCGTTGGCTTTTTTGCCATTTGCAAATGTTGCCTGTAAGATAATTTAAAATGGTAAATTGTATCATTTTGCAATTTATTATTATTCAATAATTGTTATTCTCAATAGTACTGATGTTTTGCTAAGTATAAATACGGCCTTGCAGTTATTCTTCTTAATAAGTCAAGAGGCAATCACTTACATGAACCACATGTACGCTAAAGATCCTAAAGAGTGCAGCTGTTAAACACAAATGTGATGACCCTTGGACTGCAGTACATGGTTAATACTGCTACTGGAACTGGCACTTTTCAGTCTTGCTTCCACATTTGCTATTACACTCCAAACCCAGGGAGAAAAATGATTAATTAATAGCAAATTGAAAAAAAAAAGCATCCACTATTCAGTTATTCTAAAAGATATCGACCTAGTAACATTCTAGTCTTTCTCACTGCAACTTTTTCCACTCAAGCCAGCTCAATTTGATCCAGTTATGACAGAGTAAAGCTACTGATGTTAATACATTTTGTGCTTACATTTTTTCCTCTATTACAGGAAATGTTTCTGATCCATCAAAGAAAACCTACATGATACAATGGCTGTCAAGACCAGATGGAGATTATCCCATCCAGAAAATATCTTCAAGTAAAAGACCCATTTATAACTCTGCCTTTGCCCTTAAATGCATGCCACATCAAATGTGGACTTTGCCTTTTGCTCTTTTCCTCTCTATATATGGAAAATTCCCTTGACTTTACCAAGTTAAATCTTGGGCTGAATCTTTTTTTCACACTGGGCCCTTGGTGTGCAGTGTCTTTCTTCTCTGGAGCTCGTGCACCAGTGATGGCGGAAGTCTTGGAGTTGTTGGATGTGTGAAGTAGGATCTCTGCAGTATGTTGCACTCCTCTGAAAGGGAACTGGGATCAGTTTGCTTGTTGGTTGATGATGGTGAAAAAAGGCTTACTGGTTCATGATGTTCAGTTTGATGGCAAAACTGAGAACTTATTGTGAATGTGATCACATCACAATAATGACACCTTGTAGTGCTAAAGTTCTCCTTTATCTAAAGGCTCTGAATCTCATAACATGCTAGTTTTCCTTTCGGGGTGGTTTGTTGGATGAAAGAATTCATTCCATTTTCCGTTGCAGTGTCATTGCTTACTTACCCATGCTGCTCAAATTTATTCCTAACTTAATAACTGTTTGTTTTTGTGAACAGCTTATTATTACAAGTAGCTCCTTTTCTGTTCATATTTTAAATACTGCTATTGTGCTGTACGTGTTCTTCAAACTCTTACCTGTTTTGAATATTTTCTTTTCAAAAAGCTGCATGATTCTTTTTTTCTGCATACAATTTTGCCAGAGTTCTGCATATTTTTACTATGTTTTTTTAAATGTAACTGGTCCAAGCTATAAAGGTTTGTTGTTGGTGGTGTTTTTTAAACATAGTTGAGGCAATATGACATTTTCATTGACTATGATGTCCCAAGTTGCTCAACATTGAGCTACTTATGATCATTACATCCATTGGTCTTTTTTCACCATATGCATGTTTGACTTGATTGGTATGATTGTGTGTGTATGTTCTATATATGTGTCAACTGGCAAACATAACAGTGTGAACAACTACAGAATTACCTCAATTTTTATTGCTTTTTTTGCATAGAAAAAAAAATTTAGAAAAATGCCTTAATGTTTAAATGTAATGGCATTAAGTACCAGATCCAGCTTTAAATACAAACAGTACACTGGAAACATGAGTTAATCTTCATAAACAGCATTTTTACTTGAATGAAAAAACATTGGAATGTAATCAAAGGTTAATTTGCACAGTTCATGTACATTTCATAAAGAAAAGGTCATTATTTAATGTCGCAACATTTAATGGCCATTGTTGCTTCATCTTATATGTTTGTGTTGGAGGATTTGGAATTACTAGGCATAAAACCATTTGTGACATCAAGTAACAATAGAGACATATCAATTTTTAAACAGCAGTCTTTTGAATTACATAGTAAATTGCTACCTTATTCCACTGATCCTATCCTTTAGAAAGGTGGCACTTTCAAATCTTTGGCTCTTCAGCAATGTAGCACTTCAAATTTGTCATTATCATGTGATCACATATTTAAATTTTGCTGTTAATATGATAATTTCTGGAAACGTTAATAATTTACATGACAAGGTGAAAAAGCAAAGACATCTCTGGCACTGAATACTGTTATGTAAAATAATTGGTGTTTAACTGTATAAATATATTCATGACTGTTATCTTTAAATAGACAAATGTTTAGTGATGTTTCAAGATATGGGTGGCTATTGAGAATGGTGCAATAAGGTATCTGGGCATTGTGCACTAGGTCTATATGCACTTTGGTTTATCAGGGATATTTTATTAGTGTTTTGTATGTATTGAACATTAATATTAAAGATGTGCCAATTAATTTTGCTTTCCAATATTTTTATTAGACCAATTTAATGTGTACCAAAGTGACTTTGAAACTGACTTATTTTTTTCTTAGTGATGATTTGAAGACATACTGCCAGTCTGTCATGCATATTACAAATAAAAGTTTAGCACATCTGACTATTTTGGTTTGGAAAGACAATATACATTTCATTTTGATCTTCATGAGTTACAAGGTTTTGGAAATTTATTCATGTAAAATATATGAAACTAAATGTTTTTATTAGATACTGGAATTTGATTCTCATGTAATTTTTATGCTTGATTACTGCATGGTTTTGCTAAAAAAGGCATTTTTCTAAAGAGGCATCTATTGACTCTTCTTGTACTACATAGACAAGAATGGCTGTGCCTTTTGAATGTTTAAATTAAATGTTAGCTTGCAGAAAATTCAACAGGTACTGTATATTTGGAAAAGCTTCTACTAAAGCCACATAGGGCAAAACGTTCAAGGGGGCCTCAACATGATCTATAAAACTTGCTTTATGCATAAGTTTTGCTTGCAAAAAGTTGCACATGCTAAATTGCACGTGCAGGCTTGAAGCTTCTTTGAAAATTTGTCCAAAACTCAATTACCATTCTCAGATTTCCAGAAAGGAGTTCTTTCTGGTTGTTGTCTCATTTTATCATCTGAAAATAAAATACCAACTGACAAATTAAAATACAAACCATATTTTTGTTTTTCTACAGAAAATGCAATAATCAATGGATAACCAATGGATAAATGGGTTAGCTGAAAGACAAGTAGTTTCAGTCTTGTCAATCAACCCTAGCTTATCAAAGCAAGAGCAATAGTTATTAGCATATGCTAGACTGATATGTTTGCCAATTAAGCACTAACTCCCTATATTTTTAACTGAGCACGAATGAAGAGATGACACGTATACTTTCTAAATTCACATAATATTTCTGAATCTGCTGTGGTGCTGTAATATGCTGCAATGTTGCTGAGAGTTTAAATAAAAGGGTGGCAAAGTATGGTATCAGTAATGTTAAACATATGTGGCTCGATGTATATTCTGCAATCAGGTATACTGTGAATTAAGGCAAGTATTTGAAATTATACCTCTTGTCCTATAAAAGTTCACAACAACTTCTGTTCTCATTACTAGTCCATAAGTATGATTGTGTTCCCATGATAATGCAGGAACTCTCACCTACAGCTGGCTCCTGGGTTCCTGCAGAAGAGGGCCCTGGGTCTTATAAAGTTGCAATCAGCATTGTGGCTTCTGAGAAAATAATTCAAAGTGTCATTCTAACCTATCCTCTTCCTCAGCACTTTCCCCCAGTCTGGGTTTATTTGGGTGGCAGGAACTAATGTAATTCTGTTAGCTGCAGTGCCCCTGTACCTCCTGGTTCTAGTCAAGGCAACAGTCACAGTGCTGCTCTCGTAGTGATCAGAACACAGAGAGCCCGTAGAACTGTGTCCATGCGGAGGGACAGACAGCATGCTGCCCCTGACTGCGCAGTGACTCCTTTGTGGCTAAAAGGGAGACAGGTGGAAGCCCCTAGCCTTGTTAGTTTCTACTGCCCAAGAACTACTGATTAAAGATGTCTCCCCAACCCAGGGCAGACTGGCTGGGGCACAAAGGGTTTTAGTGGTTTCTGACTAGACTTGGATAAATGCTTTAGCCATATTCTTATTCCAACCCCCTTAATCCTAAACTTTGCCACATGCAGTTCACTGACACCAGGATCTGGCTCAATGCATTCGTTGGGACTCATTCAGATGAGACGATCTAAATAATCCCTTCTGGCCTTAACATCTATGAATTATCCTGGTTTAATTTGATTAGGTGTCTTCACTCCCTGATTTACAAAAGTCAGGGGTTTGCTGTGAGTCTCCCAGTCACTAATGTCAATCATAGTTCTACCTTGCTTGTGTAAAAAGCTCACCCTATTCCAAGATCCTTCTTAAAGGCAGAAAAGGTTTGCTCCAAAGTCTTCACAGTTCTCACAGGCAAGATTTATTTAGGCATATTTAGGAGATGACAACACTTTCAGATCGAAAGTTAGACAGCTGAGCAAGAAATGGCTTCCATATAAATTATTTCAAATTAGAAGCTATCTACAGTCTCAGACAAGTAAGCCAAGGGCTGAGATTAGTAACCTTTTTACACTTTAATTCCCCCTTGTTTTTAATTAAGTCACTGTTACTCTGCATAACCGTATATAAAAGGAGTAAAGGAATAAAGAGCTCCTGAGTAAATATGTAACTTAAGCTATTAGTGGGGTTAAGGTGGAATTCTGGAGTAACAAAATAGCATTAGTAAGGTTACTATATTTCACAACAATGTAGTGACTCATGTCACCACCAAGCTTAGTGTTAGTCTAGCATAAGGGAAAGATGTGGGGTGCTTGAATTTATCATAAAGATGGGGCCACATGCAAAATTCAGATCCATCTTTGATAACCTTAGAGTTTGCTGGTGCCAACATTTAGGGTCTCAGTTAGACCTGCTATAATTAAAAGAGTCCATTTGTCAAATTCCCAGCCCAGTTTGTATTTCAAACCCTGCCCCCATTGCCAAAGCCTATATGTGTCTGTTGCTGATTTTATAGGATAAGACTTTAAATGCTCTTCTAGGATAAGACCTCCACCACATGCTGTTTATTTACCTTTCCTCTTTTTCTCTTTCAGGGGAACGTTGCCAAGGAGACAGGTCCATGTTCTGTCGCATGGAAGTTCTCTCTCGTTACTGTTCAATTCCTGGTTACAATAAGCTGTGTTGCAAGTCCTGTAAAATTTATAACAACATAACGGAGGATGATAATGTAACTGATTCTAACCTAAATAAGAATGACATTGAGGAGACTCTCATGCATACGCTCACTCCTCCTACTGGGGTGGTTGTAATGCAGGCTACTGCTGGTCCTCCTCCTCCTCTTTCCAAATCAAACACCACCCATTCCAATGCAACTGAGGACCACCCAGAAATTAATGCGGTTGATGTGCCATATAAAATTGATGGGCTGGACAATGAAGTACCACAGCACAACACCATCCCACGGAGGAGGCTGCCTTACGAAAGGACAAAGAACCAAAGAATTCAGGAGCTGATCGCTGAGAAAAGAAAAAGAGAGACTATTAGTAAGCGACATTAAAATGGAAATACGGCACAACAACATTTTTTTCTCTTATAGAGATGTTACCACCACCATAGTAATGCCCATGTCATAAAAACTAGAAAAAGAAAAAAGCGGTGCTATGGCAGAAATGCCAAATTCTAAAGCCTAAAATGAACAGAAATGTAAGATTGTTTGCTAATGCTAGTATAAACATTTTGATGGCTAGGTTTACAAGGTGCTATAACGTACTAGTGCAATATCAGTACAGTATTTCACTGAATCCAAACAAACCTATGACCTAGTCCAGATCAGCAGGTTTATTGATTATGGGCTCTTTTCACCCCTCAATTCATTGCATAACTCCTAGGGAATGTTAATGGGAGTTACATTTAACAGGGGGGAGAACAGACCTACAAATGCCTTTAATAGTGACAATCAGTATTGCATCAAAACATACACTAAATTACTCCTAGATTCAGGAAGATATTTAAGTACATGCATGACTTTAAACATGTAAGTAGACCCACTTCCTTAAATGGAATTGTTCTCATGGCTACACTTCCATACACACTTATGAACCTTTCTTAGCTGGGACCTTACATTTGAGATTATTTGTACAACCATATATTTAATCTAAGTTCAGGACTGATAACCAGTAGTTTGCATGTTCCCATAAACAATTTCAGAACATTTTTCTAAGTATTTGAATCTATAAAAATTATTTACTATTTGACTGGGCCTATACAATTTAGACTGACAATGTCCTAGTCTTTTGTTTGAGTATCTTTATTTCATAGTCTTTAAACTCCTGTTATACAATATCTCCAATGGTTTTGGTTGACATTCTTTTCAGTCTGTCCACACTCTGTTAACTTAAAATGACTGGAATCTCTTTTTCTTTCCTTTCCTTTGGTGCTCCATGAAGAAAGTGTAATTGTGTGTTAACATTTTCCATGGTACAATGTTATGTCATTCTGAAGGAAAACATTCTGTATTCTCAGTCTTTCCTTAGGACAGCTCTGATGCAGCAGAAGTGAACCACTGTTCATCATGCTTATATATAAACACAGTATCAAGTTTGCTTAGATCTTAGAGATGTGTAGCCTGGCAGCCCTTTGAGTACTTCCTTTCCCGGCAGTGTCTTCTGATAGCTGAGGGCCTACGTAAACAACCTAATTTTCCATAGCTCATTTTGGACAGCTGGTAGGTAGAAGATATGTTCATCTTGGTTATTTTTACCTTTTGGCGAGGCTATATCTGCTTTCAAATGCCTCTGTATAATGCAAGGATGTTACCAGCCGCCCTACAGGATAACTAATGTGTATAGTATGTACTAAGCATTTGAGCCAAAGACTACTAAACTCAGTGGAAAGACTCCCATTGACTTCAGTGGGTTTTGCAAACCCTGGAATATTGTATGAATAGGAATTAAAACGTTTGTGTTTGGGGAGTTCATTAATTTTGCCCTTGCCTATTGGGTTGACTTTGCCTTGTCTGCTCAAGCTTGTTAATGTCTTCCAGGGGCTAAGGCCTTTGAAACTGTCATTTCACATAGAAAAGGCATGTGAGGTTAGGGCTGCCTTGACACTGCCAGTTCACATAGAAAAGGCAACTGAGAGGTGGCAAAATGCTCTCAATTCAGATATTTGATCTTGAAGTGAGACCACCACCTTGTATCTTCTCATTTGCATAGCTAGCTTGTGCATATGCTAAATTCCCAATGCATGTAAGATGCTACATAGCTTAGTTGCTGGTGCAGCAGTGTTGAATATGGCAGCCAGGCGCTCACTGAAAAGCAAACTGCAACTAACTTTCTGCTGAAGTGACAAAG
>ML677358.1:13026343-13075754 GCA_007922305.1 Dermatemys mawii | reverse complement strand
TCTAAAAAATTTTTAGTTAGTCTTTAAGGTGCCACAGGACTCTTTGTCACTTCTGCAATTCCAGACTAACACGGCTACCCCTCTGATTCTTAACTTTCTGCTGTCCATGCTGGGGCCCCCATTTCTGCTTTTAAAGGTGAATGAGTGGGTCATCTAGTTTCTATTGCAAAGGATCCCAGTTTAGATTGGAAAGAGACCGTGCTAAAAGTAGTCCTAAGTGCTCTGAATTATTGAAACCAACAGCTGAATCTATGCCCAGAAACTGCTGAAAGGACCAGAGCCAAAGTTTAACAAAAATAATTTACAAAGAATATTAGACAAAGTAGTAGAGAAGGGGCCAATTTTATCCCTGGTGTAATGCCATCACCTTTACTTCCTCACAGGAAGGTGTGGAGATCAATTCAGAGGAATGCTTTTGAAGTGCTAGGGCATATATAACAACCTACATTGACAGAAGTTACATCAGGGCTTGATACAGGTCAAGACTCTCTTGTAAAATCCCTGTTCTCATGGCAGCTGTGGGAACAGAGATGCACAGGTTTCAGGGTTCAAAGTATTAGCTCAAGCCTTAGAGGCTCAAGAAGCTACAGTGCATTAGCAGACTCAGAAACCTCTTTAAAGGGGCTAACTGCTAGAGGGAGACAAAGATCCACCCTCTCACCATATCCACTATATTCACACCTCTTCTGTTCTTTCCCTATAATGACCTCTTCTCTTGAGCCGGTGGGAGCACGTTCCACTGAAGTGTAGGTTTCTTTTTGGTTCTAAAAACTAAAATTAAAGGTCCCTATCGTGAAAACACTAAGACGGGCTGGGTTGGTGTACATGTGAGTTCAGCTGGTTGAATTAATAGCTCAGAGGAAGACAAGAACTCAGAGAAGGGAAGAGCTGTCTCAGTATCAAACAGTCCTACATTTGACACACGACAACATCTTCTACAATCCCCAAATGCAGACAGTCTGCCAAAAGCTTGGGCAGAAGTGGGACAACTACCAGTTTTAGCAAGGAAGAGAAAGAGCAGAAGGGGCACTAGGAAAATATTGTTTGCAGATGGGGGCAGGGTGCACACACCCACTTTTTGTGATGAAGGAGAGAAGTATGAAGGAAGATGGGCAGTGCAGAGGGGTGGAAAGGGGAAGAAGCTGTGGTGCAGCTGCTGCCTGAAGATAGCAGGGCAAGTTTTCATGATTCCAGAGCTACTTTACTTAGCTAAGGCTTGTGATTTTCCACTCCATGCTCAGAAAGTGGTGGGTTTGCTAGCTGTGGTCCTGGCTCATCAACAGAGTGAGTTCGGCACACCTCAGATGTAACCCCCAATAGGTATATTAATATTTGGCTCAGCACTTGCGTGCAGCTGTATGCACCTGTAACAGAGCACAGAGTTCTTATTAATCATGTTTATTATATTGGCGCCTAGGGATCAGCCAAGAATCCCCCCTCCAACTTGTGCTAGGCACTGCACAGAGCAGTAGAAAGGACCTGCCATGAGATGCTGACAGATAAACAGACAAGACAGATGTCCTTTCCCCTTGTTTTTCCTGTGTGCTCCCAAGCATTGCTGAGTGTGACCTGTGCTGTCTGTTAGGTGCCTGCAGCCAAGCACAGGCCTGAGCATGTGGGAGTTTATTATTATGCAGCAGCAGCCTTTCCTGGGGGTCTCAGTGCATATAACAAGTTTATCTGACAGACCCTCACAGTCTGTTTCAGAGACTGCTGTGTCATTTGGGCATAGGCATAAAATAGGAAAATGAAATCACAGGCTCCAGAAAGGAAAAACTGGGCAACTTTTACCTCAGAAAGTCTTAGCTAAAACAGCCCCAGTTCAGCTGCTAGGCATAAAATCTAGAGTCGAGACAAAGCAGGGTAGGTTTGAATTCCCAGCCTGTAGAAATATGAGCTATTTTATGCCTTTTGAGTTTCCCCTGCTCTGTTATGACAGTTCAGCTTAAAGAATACTCTCCTCTTTCCCTTTATCACCCTGACTTTAGGTCTATGAGGGCAATACAATAAACAGGGAACCCCACTCTAACATAGTCAAACAGCATATCCAGTCATGCAGTAAACTAGACAAACCTATTCATGGGGAAACCTTGAAGGCCTTGGAGCTATGGCGGTAGCCACCAGACTGTAGGTCTCCACCTCCCCAAAATTCTTCTCCCTCCAACAGACCATGTGACCCCTTTCTCCCCACCCCGTTCACATACAGCCATGAGGGAACATATTCAGATGGTTTCTGCCACTCCTGAGTGTATGGAATAGGTTTAGTGAGCCAGGGTATGCAGGAAGAAATACATGACAAAAACCCCACAACTCAAAAGTTGCCCTACAATTTGCCCATTACCTCCATAGAGAGAGTGTCAGAATCTGACTGAAAAGCCGCATTTTCACTGAAACATTTCACCCTAGGAAAGAGCAAATTCTTGGTGGGGCGGGGGGAGGGTGTCTGCTTTTCTGTAATATTTCACACAGCTCTACCCTGCATCCATGGTTTGCATAGTAGCAAATGACTAGATGCATTCTGGCTTATGTTGGGATATAGAAGAGCTAGGGCTGAACCCTCTGGAGATGAAAATTTTGTAAACCTCACTAGCTACATTTTGCGTTTCAAAGTTAGTTCAAAGTTCAGAAATAGTCTTGGCACTTCAACGCTTTCCCCCATCCCAAGGATGATTCAGTTCTTAAAATCAAACAAATCAAAAAAACAGATTTACCAAGCTCGAGGGAAGCCCAGGCTGTATAACAGAAGCAGAACAAACTCCACAAAAAGCAAGGCTGGTACTAGTATACATATGGTATTCATTAGGGGCCTGACTGCGCCAATGCTCACAAAAGTTAATGGGTGTCTTTCCATTGCCTTCAATGAGGGTTGGACCAGACTTAAGAGTTCCTCCATTTCTGACCTAGAACTCTTTCCTTTTTCAGGCTCTCTGTACTGAGTTTTCACTCTGCCTTTTCCTTGCTTTATTTTTGTCTATTTGTAATTCCATTGGATTGCTTTTCCAGTGTAGGCTATTATTTTATTTTAATTTTTTTGCATGAAGTCAGTGACATTTGAACACAAGTCAAACTCTTCAGTCCCCGTTGTTCAGGAGGGTTTGCCCAGCCTTCTGTGAAACAAAGCTGGCCGCCGCCGCCTTCTCTTTACAACATTTCCATAGGAGAAAGACTCTAAGCCCTAAGAACTGCATTTCTTTAATCTAACCGTAGTATTTCCTGTTCACAGAGAAGTGAAAAACCTAAATACCTCTCAGGATTTGGACCATTCAGGTTAAGAGTAGCCAACATCGAAGCAAAAGTTGGGGTCTGGCCCACAGTTGCTTTTGTTCCTTTTCATATGGTAGAATATGTGGATGGTTTACAGGCCTGTTAAGCTTTGGAGAGCAGCTTCCTCTTGCACTGCTCCTTTTAGTAGCATAGTTATAAATTGGGCAAAAACATAATTTTATTACATGTTCTTTTAATGTTTAACCATTACATAGGCAGTACCTTCTGCATCACAACTCCAGGGTACCAATTTAACACAATAGCCAGGGATAGAAGAAAGGAATCTATTTACTTATAGATCTGGTATTTCTATAGTGGCCACTGGCTGGCTGATCTGAAAGCTGAAACAGCATTCTCCCTTAAGAGAAAGTGACAAAGAGTCCTGTGGCACCTTAAAGACTAACTAAATGGAGAGAAAGATGATATCTGTCTGTATTTGTGCAAGTTTCTTCATGAGGTTGATGGATTTCCAACTAAAATTTAGTTAGTCTTTAAGGTGCCACAGGACTCTTTGTCACTTTTGCAATTCCAGACTAACACGGCTACCTCTCTGATCCTTAAGAGAGAGGATTTCCTAGTAGGTATTCATATAGTCATGGAGATTAAGGGCAGAGGGGCCCAGAACCATGCCCATTAAATCCAACCATCAAATGAATGCATCAAGATTTTGAATGCAAGATGATCAACTTTCTAAATTAATTTTTCTCAGCTCACTATCTGAGAGACCCTAAAAATTAACTGTATTTCCTTTGGCTCCAATCAACTCCCATTTTTAACTCACCTAATATTCCCTTTAGAATGCCTGTAATCCATGGTATTCATTCACCAGTCCTGAATGAATACCGTGGATTAACACATCCCATTCGATATTTAGGTTCTCTCAGTACTCACTTAAAATGCTTTAAAATATTTGAACAGTCTATAAATAATGCTTTATTAGTACTCAAAGGGTCTGTATGATTTACTTTATTATATAATGCATTTAATACTTTATATATTCACCTACAATGCACAGTATTAGCTATGTTCTTCTGAATAACTGTATGGCACTGCCATTCAATTACAATACATACATCTTCACAGCAATTGCAATGAATAGCCATTTCTTGTATATTAAAATGTATATACAAATTAGAACTTTTAATTTTATAATTTATTAAAATTCAAAGGTCTGTGTTCTTTTGCAAAAGTGTTGGACTTTTCCCTTCGCTGATTCATTTTGTCCAAAGTAACATTGGATGTGGGTGTACAGAGGAAAGCAGGTGGTTTCAAACTCTAGTGAGTGTCTTTTTCCTTTCCTAGATGCTAGGCGTAGTTCATTCTGATCAGGATGGGGTTGCTGCAGAAGTCCTGAGCACAAACACATTGTTAGTGTTTGGTCTGGGCTAACAGAACCTCAGCTAATATAAGTATAGGTGTGGCTTCACTGAAGTCAATCAAACTAATTTACAGCAGCTTGGGATCTGGTGCCACATGTGTTCTGCTGAAGCCCGTGAATGTCTATCTTATTAGTTCAATATGTTGTCAACGTCATAGATTTAGCTATTTGGGCTTCAGTTTATGAATGGTACATTATTTTTGCTTTGGAAGAGAGATTTATACTCTAATTGCACCGTTCATAAAATACTTCCCCCCAGACATATTCTCCTACAACATCCCGCATGTTTATAAACAGATTCAGTCTCAAACCTGTCCCCACTAATTGAACTTTGTTTCTTGAGGCTCAGGAAGTGTATTGCTTTCCTTTTCTACTCAAAACTAGCATACAGCAGCATGCAATGTGATGCAACATGTTATTTAATCAAAGTAACTTACCATTTTGTTATTTTTAATTGAGAGGTGGGTACATTTGTCCAGATGCCCTGGCAAGATACTGAATTAGATGCACCACTGGTTTGATCCCATATGGCAATTCCTATGTTCCCTGAATTCATACTGTTCCCGTCTCCCCAAAAATTTATGCATCTGATATAGTTTAGGACCTAACTCAAAGGCTATCAAAATCAGAAGAAGGACTTCCATTGACTCTAGCAGACTTTGGATCAGGACTTCATAGCACTTATTTTCAGGATGTTTTTAACAGTAGATCAAAGAGGTAGTTGATATTTTATTCTGAATCAGACTATTTTACCTTTAAACATTAAACAGGGTCTGAGACAGGGTCTTGAAACTGAAACCTTAGTTACAGTATTTATAATTTATCACTTAATTGCTGATTTCCTCCCCGTTAATGCACCTGAAATTTGGTTTGTTTGGCACTGAAGCTATATTTGCACTAAAACACCCTCAACTGGCCCATGTCAGCTGACTTGGGCTCGCAGGACTCAGACTGCGGGGCTCTAGCATGCAGTATAGACATTCAGATTTCGGTGGATCCTGCAAGGTGGGAGAAGGTCCCAGAACCCAGGCTCCAGCCTGGGCCCAGATATCTACACTGTAATTTCATGGCCCCGCAGCCAGAGTCAGCTGACAAAGGCCACCTACAGGTATTTTATTGCAGTACATACCCAGAGAGACCTGAGGAAAGAGGAGAGTGACTATTAGTTGGAAACTCCTGTAGCTTCACTTAATATCCTCAGAGGTTTTCTCTGAGTGGCAGGGAGGTATGTATTTAAATTTTATTATAGCTTTTAGAATACAGTAAACATGGGCAGCAGCAACAAAGCATTTAACTTGACATGGAATAGACACACTAAAGAAAAAGCTTGAAAAACTTACCCCCAGAGCTCTTCTTTGCACTAGAGGCTTCGGCAGATGTTAGAGCAAGAGGCAAAGAGATAATGAATGGTTTCCTTTACGATCATCTTTAACCTATTATCTTCATGGCCTATTTGTGTCTTATTTTCCAGACTCTGACAGTATCTTGTCAAAAAGCTCTTAACCAAAATGCAGCCATTGGTTACCAGCATCTGAGCTTTGCAGTGCAATTATTTGCAAGGAACAACTTAAACGATCTAGACATTGTATCTGATTGCACAGAATTTGCTAATATAAAACTGGAGGCCATATTTTAAAAACAGTATCAAGACCTTTGAAGCTTGCAAGAGTAGACTAGTAAGCCTTCTGATGGAAAGCCTTCTCAATGTAAGTGGCTTGAAGATTTTACCTATTATTTTAGGGCCCAATCCTGATCTTGCTGAGGTCAATAGGAGTTTTAGCATTAATTTCAGTGGAAACAAAATCCAACCAGCATATCATAATTTACAGGCCTTAATAAAGAAACTCAATTTTTTAGATCTTTTTAAATAGAAGAAATGTCTTGTGGAGATGGGTAGTATGTTGCTCTATCAATTTTTTTTTTCAAACGTGAAAACAAACCGATCTGATGGCTCAAAATTCAGTGATGGGATACAGAATTGGTCTCCTCCATGCTGCAGGTCTGAATCAAGGCCAGGTATATTACTGACTAGTAAAAGACTGTGGTTCTTCCTGAAACATTCCAGTGTAATATAAGAGGGTTTAAGCTGGGTGCAGACTTTTAATATAAGAACAGCCATACTGAGTCAGACCAAAGGTCCATTTAGCCCGGTATCCTGTCTTTAGGCAGTGACCAATGCCAGATGTTTCAGAGGGAGAACCTTGTCAACTCACGCTATATCTGACTCAGAAAGAAATGATGCATCATATACATGTTTATTTGGGAATGAAGGGAAGCCAATGGGAGTTGGGTATCTCAATATCTTTGAGGATCTGGGCCTCACGGTCAGTTCTATAGTTAGCCAAAATGAAGCGGACCACAGACATTCACTTGGAAGGGTGTACTAACTCCTGAGTATTAGTGGTGAGCCAGTAAACATCCCCATCCCCATGTTTCTGCAGATACTTGTTCAAATGCAAGTTCAATAGCCTCTCCCCCAAACCCTTTGTGAGTTAGCTAGTATAGTCCTGGAAAGCAGGCATGAGAAGGATGGTCCTGTGATGCAGGTACCGAACGGGGATGCCAGGGTCAGTTGGCAGCTCCGCCAGGACTTCCAGTGTGACCTTGGGCAAGTCATTTAGACCCAGATCCTCAAAAGTATTTAGGTACCTTACTGCCACTGAAATCAATGGTAGGGAGTTAGGCACTAAATACCTTTTTAGAGGTGGGCCTTTGCTTTCCATCTGTTACATGGGCCTAATACGACTTCCTTTCTCCCAACTTTCCTCTGGCTTTCTATTCAGTCCCTTCCTCAGAGAGTTTACAGTCCAGTTCTTGTTACGTGTCTGTACAGCACTGAGCACAATGGGGCCCTGATAGCACCTAGCAGTCCCAACTGATATCAGAATACAAATAACTAACAAATCAGGTTACTGCCAGCAATGTTCATGCAATCAACAAATACAGAAAAACCTCAAAATAAGTATTTGCACTGGAAATCTGATTCTGAGGGTATGGCTACACTACTGGCCAGATTGGCGAGTAGTGCTTGATCTATCGGGGATTGATTTAGCACATCTCATCTAGACGCGATAAAGCGATCCCTGAGTCGACGCCTGTACTCCACCTTGGCAGGAGGAGTAAGCAGAGTCTGCGGGGGAGCGGCCGCGGTTGGCCTGCCGCTATGGGGACGGCCAGGTAAGACAACCTAAGGTACTGTGACTTAAGCGGCACGAATAGCGTAGCTGAAGTCGCATATCTTAGGTCAACCCCGCCCCATAGTGTAGCCCAGCCCTGAGTGTTAAGCTCCCCACAGAATGAAATGAAACCAACATTGCACTCCAGTGCTTAATTTGTGCCCAGGCTGAGCAACCCTGGGCTTGGCAGCTCATAGCCCCAGGACCTCTGGGCTTGGCAGCACGTAGCCCCAGCACCTCTGGACTTGCTGCATCAGCTATGAACATAAAAACCTTGAGCCCCGGCACCTCTTTCATTAACAATTAAGCACTGCTGCTCTCATTTCAACCAATTAAACCTTATAAAGGAATGGCACGCAGTCCACCACTTTCTTAAAGAACTTTTCTTAAAATAATTTCAAACACCACATACCTTCAAGAACCAACACAACAGTTGTTAAATTAACTGACTAACCCTCTTGCTATGATATATCCATTCAGCTCTTTACTCTACGTGCATTAAAGCAGAACGCTATTTGGCACTGCAGGAAAAGGAAACATTAGCATAAGAGATTATTGCTGAAGGCAGAATTCTCCAGCTTGTTTGCATATTCTGCATTCAGCCTGTTCCCACAAATAGCAAACACATGCATGGGCTGGTTCTGCATGTAGCGTTAGGCCTGGCTCCATAAATCCACAAAAACAAACCCGCTCCCTGTGAAATGTTTTACAAAGGTGCTTCAGCCAGTGAAAGCGATACATAAAATGTCAAAAAAAACCCACAACAGCTCCACTGCAGGGTCAACTTAGGCTTTAATTAGTGAGCAGGACAGCGTTAGAGGCCTACAAGTAGGATTGCCAACTTTCTAATTGCACAAAACTGAACACTCCCCCGTCCCCAGTTCACTCCCTCCCCATATCTTTCACCAGGCTGGAATGGAGGTGGGAGTTAAGGGCTCTGGGATGAGGGGGCTTGGGGTACAGGAGGTGGCTCAGAGCTGGGGCAGCGGATTGGGGGGGGCGGGGGTGCAGGCTCCGGGAGGCAGTTTGGATGTGGGAAGGGATGCTGGCAGGGGGCAGCGGGTTGGGGAGCAGGGTCCCAGTGGCGCTTACCATGGATCCCAGGAAGCGGCCACCAGGGAGACTCCATGTGCTGGCCTCACACCTGAAGGTGCTGCCCCCGCAGCGCCCATTGGCCGTGGTTCCCATTAATGGGATCTGAGGAGCCCGCACTGGTGGCGGGGTCAGCACGCGGAGCCTCACTGGCCAACCAGATGCCTAAGGCCCGCAAGGAACTGGCGGCCGCTTCTGGGGCGCTGTGCAGAGCCAGGACAGGCAGGGACCCTCTCCTAGCCACACTGACAGGGAGCCACCTGAGGTAAGCCCATGCCAAAACCCCCTGCCCCAGCCCCAGCCCTCCAAACCAGGAGCCCCCTCATGCACCCCAAACTCCTCATCCCCACCAGAGAGCCCAGACCCCCAGCTCAGAGCCCATACTCCCTCCTGCACTCCAATCCCCTGCCTCAGCCTGCCTCCTCCCACATTCCAAATCCCTCAGCCCCACCTCCCCAGCCTGGAGCCCACTCCTGCATCCCAAACTCCTCATCCTCAGCCCCACCCCAGAGCTCGCACACACACACACACCCCGCCAGCTACAGCCCTCACCCGCTCCCACACCTCAACTCCCTGCCCAGCGCGGAGACCCTGCGAACACCCTGAACCCCCTCATTTTTGGCCTCCACCACAGAGCCTGCACCCCATCCCACGCCCCCTTCTCACACCCTCTGCCTCAGCCCAGTGAAAGTGAGTGAGGGTGGGGAAGAGCGCGCCACCCAGGGAGGGGGCATGTAGTTAGCAAGGGGTGGGTAGTGCCTTGGGGAAGGGGCAGGGCTACGGTGTTCAGTTCTGTGTGATTCAAAAGGTGGTAACCCTATTTGGGGCCTAACGTCTTGTAACACACAATGCAGAGCCCCAAGCTCATTCGTGAGCCCAGCTTTTTGCATCCATGCTCTTTGTCTTTTATTTTTACGTATACACAGAGTGCTCTGTAGTCTAGCTAATGCCAAATACTATAAAGCGTGGGGGGGAGGAACCGTAGAGCCTCTTAAGGTCCCTGACCCTGCTTGCACAGACCCCTGCTGCTGTGTGTATGTCCCCTGATATCAGGGAGAAGGCTGCATGGATAAGGAGTCTGTGTGAGTGGATTGCACTGCAGGATCAGAGTTACACTGAGCAAAAATGTTTGTCCTGGAAGCAGGTTGCCCTTTGGCCCTTGCACCATGTAAAATATACCAGTGGAGGAGTCACATGGCTCACTCCCCTCATGCACTGCTCTGGTGACATAAAGAACAGCCAATGATGCTCTCAAAGGTGAAGGAAAATAGCAGTTTAGCAATGTACTGTCAGCCCTTAACATATCCAGTTAGTTTATAAATATGGCTGACCCCTCTGCTGATGTAGGGGGAAGGATAAGCCCATCATCAATCAGTGACCCATCCTACAACTGCTTAGCAGAGCTGCAGACCTTCTCTCTTTCAGTCAGTCACAGCCACATGCAACTAAATCATGGCTATAGCTAGCAGCGATCTCATTATTTTTATGGTGGCCAGTCCAGCAAAGCACTTAAGCAGATTGAAGTCAATGGGATTACTTGCTGGAAGTT
This sequence comes from Dermatemys mawii, assembly GCA_007922305.1. Taxonomy (NCBI): domain Eukaryota; kingdom Metazoa; phylum Chordata; order Testudines; family Dermatemydidae; genus Dermatemys; species Dermatemys mawii. Next base: position 13,065,295 of record ML677358.1, on the reverse strand, counting down.
AAGCCCATGCTTAAGTAAGTGCTTTGCAGGATCAGCACCATACAAAGGGACCATGGTCTTCAGGCGCTTTAGGTGCAAGTCCTGGCTCTGCTATAGTAATACTGTGCAACCTTGGCTAGCTTTTCAAGAGAGTGCCACACCCATTTAGGTACCAAACTAACTGGTAGCCAGATTTTGGAGAGTGCTCTGCACATTGGATGGCCGGTGGGCCTTCAGGTGTCTAAACAGGAATGAAGCTCTTTTGAAAACCAGGGGCTACGTGTGGGTGCTGACACCTCGGCAATCTGGCCTGGAGCCCTTTTGAAAATCTGTCCATAGTCTCTCTGCTTTAGTTCCCTTATCTGGAAAAATGAGGAGAGCAATATTTCCCTGTCCTACTGCAGTGTGGTGAGCCTTCATTTATTAGCATTTTACAATCTTCTTAGGGAAGATGCTATAGACAGGCAAAATACTAGAACAAAAGTATAATGAACTGCAACAACTGTGAGTGTGCAATTTTTAAGCTCATTTCAGGAGTGAGAACAGCAGGAGATACATCTGTAACTCCAACATTTAATCTACTACTCCTCACATATCACCAGTAGAACCCGCCTCCTCCCTCAATGGCCCTCTTAGACTGGTGCGGATCCATGGCTTAGCTCACCAAGGCTTCAACTCTAGGCAGGACAGCAGCTGGAGATGTCACATTTATCCCTTCCCTTTTCAGATGCAATACTTTGGGAACACACGCTTTACATGCACTCTGCCACTAGATGGTGGCATGGGATAGCAAGTAGTGATCCTATTGCAAAACTGTCCTGAAGTCACCATTGAGGCGAATTCTGCACAGATGAAATGCTGTCCATCGTATTCACCCTCGAAGAGGAGACAGCAGGGGTGTCTCTGAACAGACTATGCCAAGCCTTCTTTAAAAAAAGCCAGAACAGCCCCTTCCTTTTTCACGCCCTCACAACTGAACTGTGTGAGGTCTTCAGACAATAAATTACCTCAGTGGAACTCTACTTTTATGGGGAATTAAATGAAACCAAGCAATAGCCTTTAGCAGAAGGGAGGTTTAAAGGATATTAACACTGCAAGGTTTTCAGCGAGTTTTTGGTACCTAGTGGCCCTCCCCTTTTACCAAATAAAGTGCCATTATCAAGACTGCAACAAATCTAGAGAAACTAAAAGGTATCAATCAGTTAAGTCAGCAATTGTAACCTCTAAAATAAAAAATGGGCAAACAATTCCCAATAACTTATTCAGCAAACGAAGCACATTTTTCTGGTTCTGAACTGTCTCTCAGGAGGAAATGATGGCTTGGAATCCATCCCTGTTCCCTATGGCTTACCAAATCATTTATGGACCAAAAGACATTAGTTTTAATTGTTTTGGACGGTGTGTGAATGGTTCGTTCTGTGAGTACTCACAATTTACACAGTGTGTTTGGTCACCTAAGTTACAAGGTTTTGTTTCTGCTCCCGCCCCCACTGATGACTGAAATTGTATAAAAAGGAGGGAAATCTGAGAGCTTACCGAATGGCTGCCAAACTTTTCTGATGCAAAAAGGGTTTGCGCTGCTGCTTCAGATGAATGCAAATCCCATTCCTGGGGAACCTGCGTGGTCAGCCAACCCATTTCATGAAGCGTAGAGATGCCAACCATGGCTGAATGGTTTTTTTCAGAACTAGCATCCAGATGTGTAATATCAGTGTAAAATAAGGACCATTTGTTTTCAACAAAGTCATAAATAATTCAGAGCCCAAGGTGTGCTACAAATAAAGCCCCAGCCTCTTGAAAACCTGAATTTCAGGAGATGACCTCTTTGTTGCAAGGTCTAATATTTTTGCACGGTCTGCAGCTTCATACATTATATATTGTATAGGGATATTGTATGGGATTTTCCTCCATGTTTCAGTAAGTTAAATCAACCCTTTAACTATGGTATTCATCTACTACAGTTATGCACAGTCTGAACCACTTCAATGCATAGTTCCACATACATTTCAAATAGTAATAATCCTAAAATGCTGGCAGAAATAAAGAGGTGATGCAAGCAAGAAGAACAAAGAAGATCCACGTGGCTTAGGGTACGTCTATACTATCCGGGGGTAGTGTTCAGTGTACCGGGGATCAATTTATCGCATCTCGTCAGGACGCAATAGATTGAGCCCATCGACTCTGGAACTCCAGCTCTGCAAGAGGAGTAAGTGGAGTTGACAAGGGAGCAGCCGCGGTCGACTCACCACCGTGAGGATGGCCAGGTAAGTCTAACTAAGCTACTGCAACATCAGCTATGCGAATAGCGTAGCTGAAATTGCGAATCGTAGTTCGAAAACGCCCCCCCACACTACTGTAGCCCAGGCCTATGTCCTGTTTCCTAATTAAGATGTTTACTGTAATGAAAACATCTTTCAGTTTGGAGTACAATGTATGAAGCCCCACTACTAGCCTGCATTTGTCTGACACAGAATGAGTGAAGTTGTACTGAAACCATCCTTTACATCTAAGAATTGTGTTTTTTAGGCAGAGAGTTGGCAAATTTTAAGTGCATTCTAACAAGTGCAGCTTCTGCTGAAGTAGCATTTAGTGCAGTGATTCCCAATCTTTAACAACCTGTGAACCTCTTTCACTAAAATGTCAAGCCTTGCAAACCCCCTCCTAAAAATAAATATTTAAATTAGAAAAGCAGTGCTCTTGGAAATATAAAATTTGTCTTTATGACATGCTTATTACACACCATCAATTATTAATTATTTATCATTACGGTATTTTTATTACATTCTGAAAATGGCAACACGCTTCCAAGATCTCACTTTCATAGCTTGTACTGCTTTGACTAAGCCTGTTATAAGACAAAGCTCCTCTGTTTCATCAAGGAGTAGCAGATGCAAAACAGCATGAAGGAATTTAAGAAGCCAGCTCAAAGAGTTCCTCCTACACAAGTATTCAGGTCTTGAGCAGTCCAGGCAAACAACGCACGTTACAACAAAGAAACTCATTCTTCATGATAATTTTAAAAACAATACTAGCTGCCTATTTAATTTTAAAAACAGCAAAAAATATCCACCTCCCTTTCCATTTCTGGTAAGGAGTCCTGAAGTTTAAATCTCTTCAGTGTGACTGAGATGCTTGCTTTGATCTTCCTAGCTTTTGGAAGTCCAGGGACTCCGGGCTGCTGGCCCAGTGCTGCCTGCTGTCCGCCATTAGGGAATTTTTTCCTGAGAACCCCCCCTGTAACATTTCATGAACCCCCCAGGAGTTTGCATACCCCAGTTTGGGAACCACTGACTTAGTGTACCTTCTTCTTTGTGAGTGTGATTGGTGTCCCTTTCGGCAAAATCCCAGGAATTCTACAGTTTCTGAGAAGGCACACAACTAAAATGGCACCTACTTGGTGCTGCTGCTCCATTCTTTTCCCTTTGCTGCAGAGACTGGAACTGTAGCATCACCAAATTCCAAACATTTCACAGTGGCGTGGTCTATATAGGTCTGTTCAGCTCTTTAGAAGACTCTCACACGGTTATAAGCAGGGTTTTGTTAAAGTTGAGCTGTAGGTTGGTTCTCCGATAAAACTAAGACCGTGTTTTTTGTTTTTTTTTAAATGCACACGTAAAGAATATTATGGCCCAGATTTTTGGGACAGCTCTTTATCAAGCAGCTCTCATTGTTCTCGCATTCCCACTGGCAGCTGCTGGGTCCTAAGCACTTTTCCAATCTGGCCACTCTAGTTAGATGCCTAAAAGGGAACTGAGTTCTTTTGAAACTCCAGCCCCAAATATGGGCGCTGAGCATTTACAGAAGGCCTTGTCTAGACTTAAAATTTACACTGACCTAGCTATGGCACTCAGGAATGTGAAAAATTCACACTCCTGGGGACCACAGTTAAGCCAACTTAACTCCTGGTATACAGGCAGTTAAGCTGACAGAAAAATTCTTTGTTTGACTTTGCTACTGCTGCTCAGAAAGGTGGATTACCTACAGAAATGGAAAAGCTCCTTCTGTTGCTGTGGGAAGCATCTACACTACAGCAGCACAACTGCTATGCCATAATGTAGACATGGCCAAAGTCTAGCCTTAGAATAAAGGTAAGGGCTTGTGTTTAAGTTATCACCACCTGGGAATTCAAAGTTCAGGTCCAAGCGGGAGATTTTCAAAATGTTCATTGAAACCGCATGGGCTTGGTGTTCCTAAACCCAGATGGCATGTAGACACCTTACATTCAGCGACATCAATAGGAGTCAGATAGGTACCTACACTCCAGATCCTCAAACGTATATAGGTACTTCTGAAATCCCTCCAGGATCCCATCCTGGGCATCAGATTGAGTTCAGGTGTTGCCGACAGCTCACTCCAGAACAGTGAGAGACCTTTTATACCATCAGAGGGGGTAGCTGTGTTAGTCTGGATCTGCAAAAGTGACAAAGAGTCTTGTAGCTCCTTACAGACTAGCAGATCTTAGGGATCATGAGCTAAGACCCATTTCATCTTACCATGTTGCATTAACCAAGTAGAGGCAAAGAATTTTATCCTTAACTACCAACTTCCTTTTTCGCCCAAGAGTTTAAGCTGTAACCACCATTTTATTTCCCAACTCCTGCTCTGAGCTGATTATGGTACTTGACCAGTTCACAGTCAATAGGTATTGTGAAATCTGCGGTCAGTGCTACAGATGCTGGTAAAAGAGTTCTCCATCCAATTCCACTGAGTTAATATCAAACTGCTCATTAATGTTTCACAGCAGTGACTTTAGCACATACCACTGTATCTGCCATCTGTAATGCACAAGCAGTTAATGGTCTGTGTCAATATAACTAATAAAAGGGAAGTCTGGAATCTGACATAAATCAGGTCAAACAGTCATTAAAATTTCATGTTAAGAAAAAAGTATGTGAAAGAGAAGCAGTTTCATGCTCCAAGGCTTTTAAGAACAGGCATTGCCATACAGGACCAGACTTCAGTGTTATCTAGCCCAGTAACCTGTCTGACCGTGGGCAGCAGGAGATGCTTCAAAGAAGGTGCAAAATCCCCCAGTGGCCTTATGTGGGATAATCTGACCGTATCCTCTTAACCCTTAATAACTACCGATTCCCCTAAATCCTGACAGATGAGGTATAATACCCCTCCTGAAACTCTAAGAATCTACTATAACTGTGGATAGTTACCCCTATAAAAGGTCCAGTACCTCATCTTTCTCATTCAGTAATTAAGAGGAAATGAAGTGCCAAAACTAACCAAGCAATCATGGCTTGGTTTCCCTGATGGTCTTTGGAACAACTTTGGTCTGGCCTACATGGCAGACCTATATTTACTATGTCACTCAAGGGTGTGAAAAATCCACACCCCCCGAGCAACAGTTATACGAGCCTAATTCCCCGTGTAGACTGTCCGACATCAGTGGGAGAGCTTCTCCTGCCAACATAACTACTGCCGCTCGTTGGGGATGGTTTAATTATGTTGATGGGAGAGCTCTCTCATCAGCATAGAGCGGCTGTGTGAGAGCTCTTACAGTGGTGCAAATGCATCAGTATAGCTGCGCCACTGTAAGCTCTCTGGTGTAGACATGTCCTACGCTGAGGGGAACGTTCCCTCCCGTTGGCTTCGAGAGTCTTCATTAAAGCGCTGTGGCAGCGCAGCTGTGCCAATGCAGCATTTTAAGTATGGACAATTCCAGTGTGGCCAACTCCCAGTGCGGATCAAGAATCTCACAAGAGTTGGTATTTTATTGAAAGCCCCAGCCTCTGAAGGTGGGTGATTATGCAAGAATCTCTGCAGTCATTGGCCAGACTTGCAAGGCCTTCTCTCAGTGTGATGGCATTTGGATTGGATGTAATGTGGTAACTTCTGAATATGGCAGCTGATCAATTCCAAAAATATCAGGGAATGTTCCAGGCCGGTGGGTTTTCACCTGTGATCCATGGATGGGGGTCCGCAGATGAGGTCTAAGATTTCCAAAGGGGTCCACACTTCCATTTGAAATATTTTAGGGGTCTGGCGATGAAAAAGGGTTGAACACCATTATTCTAGGCATCACCAGGCAGAACCTTATTGATTTTGGTGACAAATGGAAAAAACAGAAGTGGAGAAATATGGAGCCCATGGCCTCTGCGTTACAGCTGACCGGTGTGCAGTTTCCCTATAGATCAATGACCTGGCTGATGGCGCCATTAACACCTACTAGCAAACACCAGCACCCTCCATTGGAGCTCTACCCTTCGTCCCAACAACTCGACTGACTGTTCCTGCAGACAGAAAAGGAAGGAATCAGAATGGAGGGGAGCGGGAATGAGGAAGCCCACAGACCCTTGGTATGGGAGTACACACAGCCACTGGCCTGGCTAAAAACCATGAGCAGTTAGGAATAACTGCTGTGGGTCAGCGCCTCTGTCAGCAGGAGGGAGAGTGAAGGAAGTGTCGGTCCTTTTGCCCTCCTACCTCTTTGTCACTCCAAAGCCTGCTCCACGCTGGGGGGTGGAGGGGAAAAAGGTGGAGAGAGAGAGTGAGGACAGCAGCTGTCTGTCCATCCCTTCAATCGAGAGGCAAGAAAGAGGCTTTGAAAGAGTAGAAAAAGGAGAGAGACACAGAGCCTTGGCGCAGGGTGGAGAATAGCAGGGAAAGGGGGGACACCGAGCCCCACACAAGTATGTTTCTACTGCTCATGTTTACAGAGAAAATCTTGAAAATGTGACCAGAGTGCACTTGAAAGGCTCAGAAACTAGAAGACAAAGAAACTCTCTCTCTCTCCAAAAGAAATGTTTTTAAAACATCCTCATGATTTATAATCTCATGTCCTGATTTTTGAGGAACTGCCTCATGAGTCTAGGCTGGTTGAGGCTAACAGTTCTCAAGTTGATAAGAGTCACGTTCTGAGCTCTCACAAACTTTGAAGAGGGTCAGGGACGCAGGCCCCCTGCGGCTCTGGACCTCCCAATTAATGTTCCATGTGACTTGTCTAGTCATTAGACATGCCTTGACATGCTTAACTACAGTGGGCAATTCAATACGGGTCTGGGCAACACTCACACTTTGGTCAGATTTGCATAAGCACAGGGCGCTCTTTCTGGCTCAGATCCTGCCAGCAGATGTGTTGGTATGGCCACGAATGCCTGCATGGGGCCCCTTGGCACCTTGCATCTGTGCGCCAGATCAGGCCCAATAGGCCACTGTCTTTCTTATGCATCATATAGATTCATATTTTGGACAGCTACAGTTAAAATGTCACAAAAACATATTGCCTATAAAATACCAAACAAGCGAAGTGAATCCTTTCCATTGGATTTTGTCAGATTTTGTTTTTAGAAAACAACCCTCCCCTCCCCCGCGAATGCCTGAGAAGTCTGTTCTAAGGCTAAGTCTGACTGGAAACAATTATTTTACCTAATACTAAATTACAGTGATAGAGCATCATTCACCCAAAATGGTCTCCGACTCCTTTGTAAACCCATCACCTGGTGCCAGAAGGTGGAATTAAGGAGCCTAAGAGAGTTAGGCACCTACTTCTTTAAACCCATTAGGCAGTCCAGCTGTAACCATGACACGCACAAGCAGTCCCATTGACAGATATGAGGGAACATTTACAATCTATGGGCCTGATCCTGTACAACCGTATGTAACAGATCAAGCTAGCTCATGGAAGTAATCCTTTGAGCACCAATGGAATTACTCATGAAAGTAAAGTTACTTTTGTGTGTAAATGTTTTGGGAGACAGGCCCTATAAAGAGGAGCCACTTAAAAGCATCCTTGAATTTCAAAATTTATTTATTTAACAGCAAAATTCCACATGACAACAGTTTAGTGGCCTGACGCAATGCCTACTGAAGTCAACGAGAATGTCGTCAGAGGCCATTGGAACAAGCCCTAGGAAAAGAAAGAGGAAGAATTTCCTATCTAGGGCACATGCAGACATCCGAAATAGAAGAGCCAGCTTTCAACTCATGCTCCTATAGCTGAGCACAGGTTCTGCAATGAGCACAGAATAATTACGCAGCAGCTGCTTGAATCTGATGTTGGGTCTGTTGTGCCATTTACTACCCACTACATTCAAGCAAATCCAAATTCTCACCAATGGTAAAACTAATGCGGGGAGGAGGAAGCTGGGGAGGGAAGAGAGAGAGAGAGAGTAACAGATCAGTCTGGTGATTTTTCCCTTTCACCTCAATTATATTTTTACTCCAATCAGAGGCAGCTATCCCAGCTCTAAGATGGTCGTTTTGGGTGAACTATGTTCAGCATACATAGCAGTGACCACTTCTTTTGGGTGCCCAATGTAAGACGCTGAAGACTTGACTTTTTAAAAGAGGTTCTGAGTACCTGCAGTTCCCATTTATTTCAACTAGAGCTATCTGGTCTCCACATTTCTGCAAATCAGGCCTGCACAGAGGTTTCAACTGGGCTTTTAAAAATGGAGACACTCCTCCCACCCACCCCCAAAAAATTAAAAAATCAGTGATCACTTTGCGTGAAAAGCTCCACCTAAACTCTGGATCACGGATAGCTAGTTATGTACTCAGGGCATGAGCAATGCTCCCTTTGCTGTTTTCCTTTATTGTTAATCCCAGTCCGTTATGGTTTTCATGCACACAGGAATGCTGATTTATTGCATTCACCCTGAGAGGTATAAATACAGAATTACCAGAGGGAGGGGGTCCACTCCAAAGCTTTCTTCCAAAGGGCACGAGAGAAACATCAGCCACTTCCAGAAGAGACAGAGAGCCTTTAAAGAGGCTCCACGTTGTTGCATTTTGGACAATCCTTTTGAAGACACACGAAGGGCTGCAGTGAAGGTAAGGTAAAGAAAAATAAAGTGTTGCTCTGCACAAGCTGAGGGAATTATTAAATGTTTGAGTGTATATATGTATTATGTTTGTGTATATAGGTATTAAATGTTTGCCTATAGAGTTGGTATTTTCAACAGAAGCTGTTTTATTTTATTAAACATTTTAAAAGTAAAGTAGGGAAAAGATTGCAAAGCATGGACTGGTTTCCAAGGATTTAGATAACTAGTCCAACATTCTTGGGTCTGAGCAAATATAATTTTACTACAATATCCTTAGAGAGCTGGAATAAACAAAGCATTGTGCTTTGATATTTGAAGAAGAAACATTTGACCTGAGAACTATATTTCTAATTGTAGGTCAGAGTGGCAAAGGTGAACTTTAGTGTAGTGGCTCCAAAGTATTGTGCAACACTCAGGTCACACCGAGACTTGACCTGCAACCTTATTGACACGAGTCGGTCCCTACCCACAAAGAGTCACATTGAGATTCCCCTGGTTAACTGTTTGCTGAAATGGGCCATGGCTCTTTCAAGAACAGTAAGGCTACAGCACAAAAGAGTGATGTTTGCACAAACAAGTGCATCTTGGGAGTACACTGTAAAAAGGAACAACATGCACAGGCATTTGTTATTCTCCACTCCCACCTCCGTTCAGACTCATCATTTTCTCCATTGAGACTATCCCAGGTATTTGTAACCCATCGGCTTATGTAAATGTATTCTGAGTTTTCCATTATACAGTAATTACTATCCTTGCAAGGCAAGGAGGGGAAATTTAAGCCCTGAGTAGTTACTGGTAGCTTTCTATACTTATTCTTGCCCTTTGAAGACAATACATTAAATGTCCCATAGTATTCAGCGTATTTGCAATAAACTAAGGCAGTATTTCCTCAACCAGTGAGTTGCAAGCCCCAGGAGGGTCACAAAAAGATAATGAGGGTGGTCACAAGGTGTTGAAAGTTCTATAACAATCCAAAGGCTTATCGACTCTGGGGAAATTGATCTGAATAGTTATTCCAGAATAGCTCCCTCTAGGGATAACTTCATCTGGAATAATTACACTGCTCACAAAGCAAAGTAATTATTCTGGAATAAAAGCATTTGTTGTCCAGATCAGAGTGTCTGCAAAGGGGATTTATTTCAGAATAGCTAAATTATCCTGGAACAGCTAGGACAGTCAATTTCACCCATGTAGAAAAGGTCTAAAGACCATGTCACTCCCCACACACCCTTATCCTTCAAGGTCAAGTGCTCTCTGTCAAGCTCTCAAAATATACAAAAATCATACAAGTCAAGTAAAACAGTATATATAATGAAAACATCCTTACTAGATATCCTTCCTGTATACATAGAATGGGATGGATATGCCACATTCCTTTTTGGGCACTACGCTCTAATACAAACAACTATAAGTCCACAACCCTGATCAGGGCCCCATTGTGCTAGGGATTGTATGTGTACACACACACACACACACACACACACACACTCTCTCTCTCTGTCTCCCTCCCCCTCAACCCAAAGACTTACAGTTTAACCAGACAAAGAAAAAGGTAGGAGGGCAAAGAGAGGGGAAGTGATTTGCCCATGGTCACACAGCAGGTCAGTGGCAGAGCCAGGAAGAGAACTAAATTTGCCAGGCCAGTGCTCTGTCTAGGCCAAACTGCTGTTCACTTTGTGCCACTCTAGTGCAAAAGACACAGAAGCCACCTGGATCGCCGTCTCAGTGGGAAGAGAGGCAATGTAACAACCCTAAGCACCTCTCTTCCTGCAACCTCTAGCACAGCAAGCTCATCGTGGGCAGGGTGAAGAGGAGCAGAGCAGGGGCATGCTGTGCCTTGGCTATCCCCGTTTGGCAGACAGTCCCTTGGGATCCTTCACTTGCTGGCATAAATTAGTGCAGCCAATCAGTCTCTTCTAAAACTTCAGATGACTGCAGGATCAAGGCACTGTAACCAGCTCCCTTGTGTTTCTCTCTCACCCCCACCTGAGGCTGGCAACTGAGAATGAAGATGAATATGTCGCTAATACTGTCACTCAGACTCAGTGCAATGCACAGACCGCTGCTCTCTTCCTGTGGCTCCAGGACAGGAACATAACAATCCATTTCCCTTTTACTCTCTGAAAATGTAACACATTATAACTGATCACCACCACGTTCCCAAAGCAAAGGGGATGGGCTGCCGAGGCCGTTTTGCTGCTAATACCGTTGTCCTGCCTCTCTGACTCCATTCTGCCTTTCCAGTAACACAAGGCATTCATCAATTAGGATTCTCAGGAAATGCAGGGGATCCAGCAGTCTATATTTAGCAACAACAACAAAAGAACAGCACAATCAGCTGACTGGAAGCTGTTAGCCTGATGCACAGTCCAGTTTTAGACAGCATATCTTCCGTCTTGGAAACAAGGAGGGAAAGGTGCTGAAAACTGAAGATTAGAAACACACCCAGCTATAAGAGAAAAAAAAATATCCAGGTAAGGAAAAAGGAGGGTGCCTTAAAAGCTGGAATTGAAATAGATCCTGTGTCTGGAGTGCTGCTTAAATGGGATCACGGCAACTGGAGCGTGTGAACCTTCAGGGATCTCAAAACACAGGGGAGCCCACATATCTGTAGGTTCAGTGGGTATTGCTATTCCCACCCTGCGCCTAGCCAGGGGACTAGGTGGGTCACAGGGCCTAGCACTGTCATATGGTTTCTGCATGGCTTTCTAGCACCACGGTGCTGATGTGATCTCAGCTGGCTCCTGTCTGAGTTCAGCCGGGTCAGACGTATCTGTGTGAGTGTGTAAGGGAGGGGAAGCAGAGGGACCACAGCCAGGATACGTGTGTCTAAATGGCAGCGTGGAGATGTCAGTCCCAGCTCAGGAAGACATATCCTCACTAGCTCTCCTTAAGCTAGCCCCTAAAAATAGTATAGGGGCTGCACTGCCTGGGGAAAGCCCCCTGAATATCCCGCACGACTTCCTGGATATGTACTTTGGTAACTAGCCCAAGCCACTGCCCAGGCCACCCTACTATTTTTAGGGGGTAGCTGGAGCAGAGCTTGTGCATCTGTCTTCCTGAGCTGGGAATTGTACCTCTCAACTGCTGGGCAGACATACCACAAGTCTGAAATCAACCCACTGCCATTGGAAGGTTTCATTGGAAATGCATAATTGGATTGTTGTTTGCTCTGGGAGGAGGGGAAAATGGGCAATGTGAGCAAGAAAGTTTATGGGATTTGCAGGGGCCCAGCCCTTTTGAACATCAGGACATTTTTCTAAGTAGGCATTGGGATATTTAACTCGAAAACACCCACTTTGGGACAGCTGATCCTGCTATTACTGACATTGATGGCAAAACACTGATGGAAGCAAAAAAATCAGGACCTGATTTTCTTGCCTAGAGGCTAGAGAAAGAGTAGATGGGAAAGAAGGGAAGGAAAAAGCAAACCTAACACCTGCTTTAAACAGATGGGATCTATTTTAAGTTCAACAATTTCTGGACTCCATTTACTTTTCTGGTTGTATCTAAGGGCAAGTTTCCACTACTGCGTAAATCGATCTAACTTCCATCCTGAGTGATGTGAAGAAGACATGCCCCAAGCAATGCAAGTTACAGTGACCTAAGCACTGTCCACATTTGCGCTATGTCAGCGGGAGATGCTCTCTTGTCAGCATAGAGCATCTTCACCAGACGTGCTACAGCTGCATCAGCACAGCCGTGCCTATGTCGCACTACTAGTGCAAACCTGCTCCAAGATAAAACCAGGAACAGAGCAGAGCAGGAGGGAGAGTACACAGCAATTTCTACACTGTGTGCTGGGGATGAGCAGGTTGTTTGCATTTTATACGTGGACAACTTGCTGCAGAGGTTCAACAAAGCCAGGATTTATTTCCAGCAATAAAGAAAATGATATATGCATAAAAATACCTAGCTATGTATATAAACATACAGTGGAGTTTGTACCAGTCTGACGCTGAGTATTCTCATACAAGTCTGATGAAGGGAGTCTGGGAACTTAAATTCGTAACTCTGCTAGACACTGAAAACCATGGACTCAGAGACACTGATTTTATGCCTCATTACAACAATTTGTAATACACCTCACTGCCTGCTAACCTTTAAATATCCACTCCATTTTAAGTGGTCTCCTCCAACATGTGTAAGCCCCTTAGGCTTAACAAGCTGTTCCAACTTGTAATTAGCCAAGACACTCTGGATACCTTCCCCAGATCCGAAGAAGAGCTCTAGGAAGCTTGAAAGCTTGTACCTTCCACCAACAGAAGCTGGTCCAATAAAAGATATTATCTCACCCACCTTGTGCCTCTCATATCCTGGGGAAAACACACAGTGACAACAACACTGCAAACAATTTAGAAGATGGTCAAGGATAAAGGACATAATATGATCGTTGCTGCCAGCAAATACTTTGAATGGATAAACAAACTGGAAACACACTATGAGAACTGAAACAATCCTTAAGATTTTATGCTAGTTGATAAACAATTCCCTCTGACAGTGCAGGAGTCCCCAACATCACTGCATGTATTACTCATATTGTGATGGACCTAAATTTTAGTCCCCTGACATCTGCATAAGCAGAGCAGTAGAATTACATTTATACATACAACCACTGGAACAGATGAAAGGGAGGATATTTTTGCAACATCATGTATGTTATTTCTTGGCCTTATGGAAAAGCTCAAAGGTAAAGTCCATTTAATATCAGATATTTCCCCTATTAACTAGGGCCCAATCCCACACTTCTTTCTCAGGCAAGCCACCCAGTTATGCTGCACCACACACAACAGGGGAGTGAATAAGGACCGCAGGCAGGAGCCCCCATTAGACCTCTGCTGATAATCTTGCTCCTCCAAAACTGACTGTGCTATAATGATATTGTGCAAATCAGTTGACAGTTTACGTGTTTTTCCCTTGCATTGTTTTAGAAAGGAACAAAGTTACTGCCAGGGGTTTCAGCTGCATGAGCTTCTTTACTGAATTGGTTTTCCTTGACCACATCTGAGTAATCAACCATAGGGTATATTTTGTTCGTTACCCCTTTCTGAAACCCTTGAAATAAAGATTTAGTAACACTATTGCTCTGAAGTTCCCAGGTACATTACTGCTTACTTCTTGACTATAGAGTGGGCTGGGAAGGCGGGGTAGGAGGAGAAGAAATCATATGAAATTGACAGAAATGCCAGAGTTTCTGTAACATAGCTGACCATTTGCGTATGCTAATAACACCGTATATACTCTTTGCAGCAATGGCACCCCGCATACGACTGACTATATCAAAGCCTCTCCCAACCATCTGTGAAACCCAGGAGGAAATTTTAGAAGATATAACCAGCAATGCAAAAGGCTTTGGGAGTTTCTCTATGGACTCAGATTCTGGTTCCAGTGATGACTACCTTCAATCTATCTGCCATTTAGCAAGGCCCACCTTCCCAGTGTTGCCTGAAAACAACTATGCGTTCCACGACAAGAAGGTATTAGAAACACTACGAAGAGTGTCCTGGTTCCCAAAGCTGGCTGTAACACGGCAAGTCATTCCAAAGTGCAAACTGACTAACATCTTCTCAGACATGATGTCTTTAGAAAAAGTGAGTCGAGTTCTTGATCATGCAAAGCTATACCCCTGTGCCAGGGCTGATCCACTAGAACAGTTGTATGCACAAGCAGAGAAGACACAACACTATAGGGGTTCTGTTTATGGTGAAAGCTCTAGCACGGATGACTCACAGCGCAGCCAGTTCAGCCCTTATGATACCAGAAGGGGGGATGAAATTCATTCATCTACCTTTCCAAGAAAAATGATAGAGAAGCAAGATCTAGCTGGGGTATTCAGTTTTCCAAGGCTACCCTCTCCAAGACCGGTAGAGGGAGAAAATAGTTGCCCAGAGCAGACGGGTCTGAAAAGCAATAAGATAATGGCTGTTTCTGAAAATGATCCAACTCAGATAGAAAACTGCACCATATTTATTGATGGTAAACGGATATGGCCACACCCACCCAGAGAGAAACTGCAAGGAAACAAGGTGTTGAGCTCCCCTCTAGGAAGACAACGTGTTGTGTTCAAAAGACCAGATGGCACTGAAAAAGAAGCGCTGACACCTTCTAGCTATAACCAAACTGTGAAGGGAGAGGTTCTTAACCAGCAGAGTTACTCACCATGCTCTCACGTAGATAAAAAAGCCATGATCCACAGCTGGATCTCTGAGTGCAAGTGTGCCTGGAGAGGAGCAAAGGTTAGAGCTTGCCTACTTCCTGCCATTGCAGAAATATGAAGTGATGCTGAGCAGCTGTATACACTGCTGTATCCACTGCTTTCATGGATTGTGCAGAGAAGAGGGGTGCAGTCTACATGTTTACCATGAAGCAGATACATTTGTGATCCATTACATCTCTCGCCTACGCGCAAACAGGCAATACATCTACTAATGTGGCCAGTCTTTAAAAAAGGAGGGCTCTAAGGACCGAACTATTGATTGGGCACTCAGATGTGCAGGCATTTGTAACAGCTTCTCTCCTCAGCTCAGCAACTCCTGTCTTGTGCTCCGAGAACAGCTGTAATTATACATGTCTCTACAGCAGAGATGGAGCTATCAGCCAGGTACACTAAACAGGGGAGAGAGCTGTTTAGAAGTGGGATGTGTAATTTGTAGGAGCATCAAGCCAATGGGGGTTTACAGCACATGCCAAAATTGGCATGTGTTGCACCCCTGGATGTATTCACTCTGCAAGGAATCTCCTGCAGGATGCTTAGTCAGCCCTTTATAGGCTTTCTGACACAATGCAGATTCTGTGAGAGCCTGGTCAGCCTCACTACTAACTTCTCATCTGATAGCTGGCGGTTAAACATTTCAACGTGTAAATGATCTAAAAACGATGAGGGCTTATTGATAAACTCAGTCCATTAGCACATGAGGTGGAAAATAGGAAAACCTCGTTGGGCAGAACTCTCCTTGTGCGTACACCAGTGTGGCTCTGTTAACTTCACTAGAAGCATGTTTGATTTCTGCTGGCAAGGGAAGAGAATCCGGCGAGTCGTGTGCAGAAGCCTGTACAGTAACATGCCAGTGCTTGTCTTGTGGTGGTATTATTATAGTTCATGTATAGTGGAAATGGTCTGCTTTTTCACTGCTATTAGGGACTCAAGTGAATTTCCAGCAGTCCAGGTACTGGCATTCTCTTCAGAGTTCTGCTCCTCTCTGCCTGTACATACAAAACTGTTGATTATGCTTATCCACTGATTCTTAAAAGCTATCACACACACAATCCTACTGTTTAAGATATAGAGAACAAATAGATTGCAAACAGATTCTGCAACCCTATTGCTCTGTAGAATTAGTAGTGTTGCAGCATAGTGTAGTGATTAAAGCAGACAACTGGAAGTCAGAGAATCCTGTTTGAGGTCCACCTCTGCTAGCGTAGCAGCGGCAGCATGGTCTAGCCACTTTGCATACAAACCCACCCAGACCCATGGGTAACTACTCGGGGTCGCCAGCCTATGCTACCACTTGCCTCTGCCCATGCTACTGAGGGTACCTCACTATTTTTTGCATGCTAGCTTGATAAGAGTTAGCGTGAGTATGTCTCATGGAGGTGGGGGTGGAATTCCCAGCTCAAAGGGTAAATGTAGCCTTAGTGTGTTGACTTAAGCAAATGAATTTCTGTGCCTCTGTGTACCCACCTATATTGCGGGCCTAATAATACTAATCTACCTTTAGCTGTGAAGTGCTGTGAGAGCCAAAGAGGAAAAGCTCTGTCTATGTGCCCTGTAGTAGTGTGTGTCTTCACATATACCCTATGGTAAATACAAAGCGATCCATCTTTTGTTAACGTTACATCTGCAGTGATACCAGTGAGTGAGTGAGAGAGGGAGTCTGAGTCATGAATCTGGATTTCCCCTAAGACACAGCGCAAACCATCAGTCACCACTAACTTAGCCATGTTAGATGTATGAAAGCAGCATATGAAAAATGACTAACTCCATGACTGTGCAATGCATGTGCATTTTAACCACAAAGGTGTTAACTAATGTAAGTGGTCAGGGATGTCTACTGCTCAGTCGGCATGTTAAAAACAAAAGTGGAGGCAGTTGAAAATAAACTCCTTTCCATTTGAATCCTCCTTTAATTACAGCTGTACTGTGGTGCAATTTAGATTTATTACTTTGTGCAGACAGGCATCTAAATGGATATAAGGAGACGCTAATGCCTACTCGAGAGGATTGCAGGGACTTAGAGGTGAGAAAACCTCCACAACAACCAAATCAATTATAGCTCCACCATTTAAAAGGTTGTGAACAGACTCAAATCACACATTTCATTGCTCACAGAAAGACACACATCTCCCTCCATAACCAGGGGAGAGCTGCCGGGGAAACCGTCTGCAAAATATTACTAGCAGCGAATCAGTTTGCAGACAGAAGAATCAGGAGAGAAGCTTGCGTGTGCTGCTGAAGCTTAAAAGAGCAACGTTTATGATTACAAAGGTGAAATCATGAAAGATGCTCAGAGGCTATTTCTGAAAAACCCTGGTTAGATTAAAGCAAGGGTATAGTTTCTCATCAGCACCTATTGGTTAGTAGGTGAGATTGAAGGTGTAGACACCTCACTTTTCTATCCCAGATAGACCCTGGATTTTTTTTGTGCATTCCACTACAGCAGGACAAGCTGTTGAGTTGAGAAGCTTTTCATTTAATTTTCTTAATGTCTGACTTGGCCATATGGAAGATCCACGACGGCCCGGGGAGAGAGGTTTTAGAGGAGTAAAAGCTACAGCCGAGATCTTTTACAACTCCTAGAACAATGGTGAATAACTGGAAGGCTGCCCGCCTGCCTCCTTTCCTCTCTGTGCTTAGCTCCCTTCTGTAGGTGTTACCTGTTTTCTTGAGGCACCATCTGGAGTGAAAGGATGCTGTGTCTCCCTTTTCCCCTCAGAAATTACCCTCCAAATAAAGATTTAGGAGGCTGCAAAGCCTAGCAAATCTGTGCCTATTGTATGTCCCACGAATAGACAGGAATGTGTTTATGCTTGTGAGCGGGTAGCAAATAAAAACGTTCAATGAGACCGTTGCACTACCTGCTCTTTTTAATGCCATTGTTACCTGTACGACATTTAGGCCACACAACCCTTTGTATGACGTGTATGTGCAAACTGACTCCACGGCAAGCACATCCATTTTAAGAGGGCCGAGCACCTTGACAGCCACATTGTGCGCTGCGCAGGGTGGCAGGTTTGTATAGTTTTCGGTGGGGCCCAGAACGGGTCCAAGTCCCACCCCGCCCCCCGAACTGGTCTGGGAGGGAGTTTGGGTGCAGGAGCGGGGCGGCGGAAGGGTCAGGCTCTGGGAGGGAATTGGGGTGCGGGAAGGAGTGCAGGGGATCAACTCTGGGAGGGAGTTTGGGGACAGGGTCTGGGCTGTGGCAAGGGGTTGGGGTGCAGGGTCTGGGCTGGGGCAGGGATGCAGGAGGGGCTGCAGAGGCCAGGCTTTGAGCTGGGACAGGGGTTTTGGGGTGTGGGAGAGGGTGAGGGGTGCAGCACTTACCTTGGGCAGCCCCCAAAAGCGACCCACACCCCCCTCCGGTAGCAGCTCCTAAGCGGGGGGGCGGGGGAGAAGATTCTCCATGCTCAGCTACCCGCAGGTACCGCCCCCGCAGTTCCCATTGGCCACAGTTGGTAGAGTCGGTGCTCGGGGCAGGAGACATGCTCACTTCCGCGGCTGCAGGGACGTGCTGACCGTTTCTGGAAGCGGAGCGAGTGGGCAGGAAGCCACCTTAGCCCCATTGTATTGCCGGTGGCAGGAGCGCCAGGGCCTTTTAAATTGCCCAGGGGCAGCAGGCGGGGCTGGGGTGGGGATGCTCCGAGGGGGGGTGGCAGGTGGGGCTACGGCAGAGACCCGGCCTCAAACTTTGGTGGAGCCAGGACCAAGTGCTCTCATATTGACGGAGCATGAGTACCTTGGGCCTGTACAACTCACCGCCTCTGCCTGTCAGGCAGGAGGCCTGAGTGAGGCCCAGTAAAACCCAAACTCTCTTGAAATAAATTGACTGCAGGGGCTGAGGCATTAAGAAACACAGAGATCACGAGCCTCGCAATAAGTTGCCAGTGCTGCTACCGGCTCACAGAAGGCAGGAGCAGCCCAGGTAGGAAGGGCGTAGGGCAGCAGAGGCAACGCTGTAAGGGGGAAAGGGATGGGGAGTTGCAATGGAAGGGGAAAAAGTAGGGGAGCTGCAATACTGAAGGTAAAGGGGAGAGAACTCAGGTGAGGATGGACGAAAACAGACGCCATTGGGAGGCGGAAAGAGGGGGGAGGGGCAGACATGACGGAAAGTGTGAAATGGAAAGCCACTGAAGCAGCGTTCACTGAAAGAGAAAGCGAGGGCGGAGGGATTGTATTTTTATTGGCTTCAGTCAACCTCAAAAAACTTCCCCCCACCTTCAGCTTTAGAGAAATCATTTCTACAAAGCAAAGAACTTTGCTTTCTTTAACATCCGTGTCTGTCTTAAACCTGTGTTCCTCACTGCGGCTGTGGGGTTACAGGAGGGGTAATGAACCATTGGAACAACTTACCTACAGACCTGGCGGTGCATTCTCCATCATTTGCAATCTCTAAAATCAAAACTTCCGAGAGACGTGCTCTGGCTCAAAGAGCAGTGGCTGGCTTAATGCCAGAATCAGCAGGGGAGATTCTCTGGCCTGTGTCATATATAGGGTGACTACATGTTCCGATTTTCTAGGGACAGTCCCGATGTTTGGGTCTTTTTTTTATATAGGCTCCTATTACCCTCCACTCCCTGTCCCGATTTTTCATATTTGCTGTCTGGTCATCCTAGTCATATAGCTGGTCAGACTACACATTTCTAACAATCCTGCTGGCTTTAAAATCTAAGAAGCTACTAATGAAACCCAATTTATGGATAACAGGGTCTAAACCTGATATGAAGATTTTGGCCTTGGTGATTTCCTAGTTCAGTAGATGCATCAAACTTCCCGGCCTTTCCAGCAATCCAGGACTCCTCACAATCACAATACAACCCCAGCACTACCCCCTGGTGCAATCCTATTTGATCTCTGACCACTGACAACCTGGGCAGAGCCTTCCATTTTGCCTTGTGCTGTGGGCACAAGTATATATGAATAGTCTTGTTACTAGACCCAGCAGAATCATGTTGCTGGTATCTGTATAGAACAGCTGACAGAACAAGGGTGGACAAACTATGGCTCATGGGCTGGATCTGACCCACCAGCTGTTTTAAGTTGGCTCTTGAGTGCCCGCTGGGGAGCGGGGTCTGGGACTTGCCCTGTTTCAGTGCTCCAGCTGGGGAGCAGGGTTGGGGCGGGGGGGGGGGGGGGGGGCAACGGACCGTTCCACGCTGCTTCTGGAAGCAATGGCATGGACCCACTCTGGCTCCTACATGTAGGGGCAGCCAGGGGGCTGCACTCTGCATGCTGCCCCCGCCCCAAGTGCTGTCTCCACAGATCCCATTTGCTGGTAGCTGTGGCCAATGAGAGCTGCAGGGGCGGTGCCTGCAGACGGAGCAGTGCACAAAGCCAGAGCGGGGACATGGCCATGGCTTCCGGCAGGTGCTTTAGGTAAGCGCTGCCCAGAGCCTGCACCCTTGAGCCTCTCCCTGCACTCCAGCCCCCTGCCCTAGTCCTGATTCCCCCTTCCGCCCTCTGAATCTCTCAATCCCAGCCTGGAGCACCCTCCTGCACCCCAAACTCCTCATCACCAGCCCCACCCCAGTGCCCCCTCCCACACCGTGAATTCCTCATTTCTGGCCCCACCCTGGAGCCCACACTCCAACAAGAGCCCTCATCCCCTCCTACATCCCCACCCCAATTCTGTGAGCATTCATGTCCTGTCCTACAATTGTGACCTTCAGGCCAATAAGTTTCCCGCCCCCTGTGCTAGAGCTCAGGGGCGGGGGGAGAGGGGCACAGTTATAGGCCTGCCTGTCCCAGAAGACAGAGCTTTGGACTGTAGGGGCAGGCTGAAGCTTATGAGGTTACATTACATAAAATAAATTAAATTTTCAGAGACAAGCTCTCCCTGTTTTAACACCAACAGCTCTGCAGTATTTGCTACTTGTTTATTCATTTGGACACAGACATTAATTTGTGCAACTTTTTATTTGCCAGCATATTTGCAGAAAGCAAACTAACATTACAAATACCAGCACGAATGCAGCCCCTGCCCACCGTCCCCTCCCCCGCTGCAGGAGTAGGTGCCCTGAAAGACTGTCATGGCCATTATGAAAAGCTCTCTCTTTTTTTAAACATGGAAAAGATTAGTACAACAACTATTAATAGGGAACAAATCAGCAACAATCCCAACCTGTTTGTGGATAGTTCAAACAAACTAAGGAATACCAACTGATAAAGTTTAAGTCATCCAATAAGATTAGAATAAAGTCAAAACCATGTGACTTGGGTAAATAATCCCATGGTTTGTCTAGCAAATCACGAAGAGCAAATACCTGCTTTCTGAGACTGTGAAAGCCGACCACAGGATTTGGATGCCTGTTTCCACTAAAATGCATCAAATCCCTTAGACAGCTCTGACATCTTTAGCTATAGCGACCAACTTGCCAGCAACCCCTAGACTCAGATTTTTTTAAACACAAACCACTCCATTACAAATAAGAACACACTCAAACAGAAAGAATCAAGCCTTGCTCATTCAGAATTTGCAAACGGGGGGAAAAACCCTTCTGAACTCGCAATTCCCCCGGCCCCCGCCAATAATGCTCTCAGCTCTAACGGTGAGTCACACAGAAAAAATGTGATGACTGAGAATCCTTAGGTTTTTTAATGGCAAGGTTACTAAAGAGAGGAGAAGGTGATGGACCCACATGATCAGAGTTGTTTGGTGAAGAAAAAACCCAAGAAGTCTCACCTCAGGCCATTTGCACCACAGGAGGTACATTGCTGTGCCCAGACAGCTATTGATCAGAGGATAACATCTGAACCACTGTCACATGGTCAAGGACAAACAGACCATTCAGGGTAGGTATGCAGTATAGTCAGTACATAGCACAGGAGACTAATGACAGTACAGTAGAACCTCAGAGAGATACAAACAACAGAGTTATGAACCGATCAGTCCACCACACTCCTCATTTGGAACCAGAAGTACCCAGTCAGGCAGCAGCAGAGATGGAACTCTTACCCTCCAAATACAATACACCACTGTGTTAAACTATTTTTAAAAAAGGGAAAACAGCATTTTTCTTCTGCATAGTGAAGTGTCAAGCTGTATTAAGTCAATGTTCAGTTGTAAAAACTTTTGAAAGAACAACCGTAACATTTTGTTCAGTTATGAACATTTCAGAGTTACAGCCAACTTCCATTCCTGAGGTTTTTGTAACTGAGGTTCTATTCTAGATTTAAAACTAACAAGCATATAATTAAGAGAAAGAGGCACATTAATTAAATTAGCAAAAAAAGGAGCTTTAAAAGAGGTATTCTAACAAGAACTTTGGATGTAGGATGAAAGCAACAGTTTAAGACTATTTTACGGCAACGATTCTCAGCCAGGGGTATGTGTAACCCTGGGGGTACTCACAGGTCTTCCAGTGGGAGGACATCAACTCATCTAGGTATTTGCCAAGTTTTACTACAGACTACATAAAAAGCACTAGGAAAGTCACTACAAACTAAAATTTCACACAGATAATGACTTGTTTATACTGCTCGATAGAATATGTACTGAAATAAGTACATTTATATTCCAGTTGATTTTATAAATATATGGTAAAAACGAGAAAGTAAGCCATTTTTAAGTAATAGTTTGCTGTGACACTTTTGTATATTTTTGTCTGAGTTTGTAAGCAAATAGTTTAAGTGAGATGAAACTTGTGGGTTTGCAAGACAAATCAGATTCCTGAAAGGGATACAGTAGTCTGGAGAGGTGAAGAGCCACTGCTTTAAGGGAAATCTAGCTGTTCACATTAATTTTAATGAACTACAGGAAGTTTCCAGTCTGAAGGAATTGGAACCTGGGCTGTGACTAGAGTCATATTTCTTCTGGACTTGGGGACTGGTTCATAACAGATCTGTCATTGTACATAGATATTGTACCTTTAAAGTCCACTATGCAGGAGGGAAGGGAGCTCTTTGGAATCATGGGTTTGTTTGCCCATGTTTATTCATTGTGAGCCCAAACAGTGCTGGTTTGGACCTCAAGACTCCTGTCTTTCCTGCCCTGAAATTGGAGGTGCCCTGATAAATGAACTCCACAAATTTTCAGATCCAACAAGCCAGAAGTAAGTTGATAGAGGTCACAAGCCTTCGTGGCTGCTCCCTCTCATCTCTCACCCCTGAAACTTCAGGTCAGTGCCTACCCAACTCCTTCAAACACCTAGGCCACAACTTGGCTGTGTTCTAGCTCTGCAACACCACTCCATGGTGATGGAAAACAGCCAGATTCCTCCCAGCCAAGAATTCTGTTACTGCAAAGGGGATACAATAGTAGTATAGGGCTGGCCTACCAGGCCCCAGAACAGAGGATGCAGGCACAGACCCCAGGATCATAAGTGCTGGAAGTAGCAGTGCTCCTGCTCCTCCTGGCTTCAAGTGGTTTCCATTAAGTACAGGGTTTGCAGTTTGGCTGAATGGCTCTCAGCACCCCCACTAGAAAAACTGTATCAGGACCTCTGCCCAGGCTGTGATGCAGTGTCGTTGAGATGAGGGTATGGCTAGAACTCTCTGTGCTCCAGCTACTCTGTCCTGCAGGGGAGCCCATAGGTGACTGGGAAGATCATTGCCCAGTAGGTTAAGATTAGGGGAATTGCTTATGGTGCAATAGAGTACTGAGGCTTAAAGGAGTCTCTAAGATCAGAAATTAGAGCGGAAGGAAGATGGATGGATGGTACCTGAAGATGAATTAGTTGGGAACAGAAAAACTGAATAAACACAAACTCTTCAAATCCAGACAGACGTATGAAAGGTTGTGAAGTAAATATCCAAGCAATTAATGTATTGCATAGGAGCAAGAGATGAGAACAGAGTGATATTTAGTAAAGATCAAAGTAGCTGTAGGAGCTACTGGTTAATTTCCAATTGATCATTCATTAAAAAAAAAATGAAGAGAAAGCTCTTCTGGGCGAACTTTGAGAAGTACATGTAGAATTGTGTCTAATTGCTGCCCGGATAGCTTCTGGAGGACATATTTTTGATAAACTATTAATGAGGTATGATAAGTGGTGTTAAAAAAGGTGAACTAGTTAAGACAGGAAAAGATGAGCTAGTGACTGGGCAGAATAAATTTGTCTGTAGTGAATGAAAACCTCAAGTTTGCTATTAACCCAAAGCCTTGTACCAGTAATTGTACAGGGAGTGAAGATCCAAGGAAAAG
Source organism: Dermatemys mawii (assembly GCA_007922305.1). Taxonomy (NCBI): domain Eukaryota; kingdom Metazoa; phylum Chordata; order Testudines; family Dermatemydidae; genus Dermatemys; species Dermatemys mawii. Next base: position 13,041,183 of record ML677358.1, on the reverse strand, counting down.
TGTCATGAACATGTGCACTAGATAACAGAAATGGCCAGCCTGCCCACTCTGTTGTGAAACAGGGACATTGCTGGGTATGTGAAGCCTATATGCTCCATATTATCAATAGCAGTAGCAGTCTGGTGGGCCAGCACTTTTTACCAGGTTTCCAGCTCCAGATCACGAAGTCTGGCTTCCTCCATTCAGGTATGTGACAGGGCAGGAGGTTAATGGCCAGGATGCAAATGCACATAGACATCCCTGGCAAGGATGCCCTCCCCAGAATCGATGCCTTCCAGCAGCAGTCCTTTCCAGGACACTGGCACAGAGCAGTATCTCGAGAGGTGAAGATAGGGTTTGGTTAGGTTTTTTTGGAGACCTGTCCAGTAGATACATAGGGTCTGATCCAAAGCCCTTTGAAGTCACAGGCCCATAATGGGTATAGCATTTGAAACGTTGGTTTGTCTTTGGTAAGGCAAATCAAACTGTCTGCTCTTTTATTTATTTTTATTAGTATTTGTCAACCATTCTGTGCATTCGGTGTTTAAATTAAGCTTCAGGAGCCAGTGGAAAGCCCATCAACCTGCAATAAGCGCCAGAGGAAATGTCGCACAAATGGGGTGTTAACCACAGCTGTCTGCTCATGCTAGCCAAATGATTTACCAAAAAAACCCAACACTTATAAGCACTCCCCTGGCTAGCAGTAAGTCTACATTGTGCAAAGGCCATCAGTACTGTTAAGTAAAATTCGTAACAGCATTGAGAGACACCAACATCTCCTTCAATGGATTAAGATTAATATTCTAACAATTTTCCCCTTCCTGCAACAAGCATATAGAAGACACCTTGGAGCCCACATTTAGTGTTATTTAATATCTGCATTGCAATAATGCTGACAGGCCAGTGAGGTGACTTGCCCAACGGCACACAGCAGAGCAGTTGCAGAGCCATGAAGAGACTCCATGGCTTCTGAGTCCCAAGCCAGTACTTTACCCATTGAACCACGTTGCCTCCTATTAAAATGAAAATGGGGTGGGGTGAAAGAACAAAACTTATCTCAGCTAAAGTGCTATTTTCAAATAATAAATCAAAACCTGTGGGAAAAGAGAGGCCACATGACAGCCTCTGCAACATTCATTAAGCAGTCACTCACCTGGTCCAGAATTTCCACCATGTTTCCACTGAAGTTTAATTTGGCACCAGACTTTCCACCACCGACACTCACTCTTCCCCGCTTTTCTGTAGATAGCAAAGCCGGAGTTATTCGGTGTTGTAACCACTGAGTGGCAGGTTTCAACTTGACAGAGGAAAGAGGAGAGATCTGCTCTCAGAAAGGCTAGCAAGGTGGTAATGTCACTGGTGTAGTTGTCACTGCAATGTGGGGTATGTTTGGCTCTCAAATGGTTTGTTCTTTCTGGATATTAGTCATTTAAAAAAAAATGTACCACCATCTTAAAAATGTGTATATAAAATACTTTTCTGTTGGACTTAGAGACTCTGAATGTGAGATGTATTATGGGCTAAACATATGCATCATCCCACATTTGCTGAGGGATGGGCTAGAAAGGATTTAAGTTCTTTCCACCTACAAATTTCATTTTCTTCCTTGAATTTCAATGTTGTCATTCACTATATATTCCTCATTTACAAGTAAAATTGCAAATATTTCATTTCCATCTCTTTACAAACCCGCACATCAAAATATTACTGATAAAATCATAAATAGCCAAGATGATAAACTTTACCATCAGCAAACATAATAGCTTAGAAAGGCTTAATTCTAAATGCCTCTCTTCAAATGTTGAAACAATAATGGTTTTGCTTTTAAGATACTGTTTAAATTCTTTATGCATAGGGGGATGGTGGACAGTGTTTGTGCACTGAACTCCATAACAAAAAATGACTGGGATGAAGGATTAAAAAAAAAATATATAGAAATACCTCCCACTAGCAGTTCTTGTGAAAGTACAGAAATGATGCAAGTCTCTTTGGGCCCCTCTTTCAACACTTCAAAGCATAATCAAAGTTGCATCCCTTTTGAAATATCTTATTATATTCTAGTGTTTACCAGAAAGGAGGACTCAGATACTGTCTGACTCTTAAGAAAAGGACAGAGATTCTTAACTAACTCATAAAGACTGTAAACAGATCTGAGAACTTGGTCTCTTTGCATCACTGGGGTTCCTCTGACAGCCCTGCCTCCAGGGAACGCTGCTTTTGCTCCTGGCCTGACACCAAGGCCTTGAGGCACTGAGGAGGGGCTGCAGTCATCCAGACAGCTCTTTCTTTCTACGTGAGAGCCTGCCTGGGTCCCAACTGTACACTGTTAATTTATTAATATGAGTTTCTGCTCCCTGGCACCTTTCTCTATATGCTCGTGCATTGAGCACTGCTGTTCCCCGTGCCTGCCTCCCTCCTAGACTGTGTCAATTCTTGCTCTGGTTTTATTCTCAGTTTGAAAGAATTCTACCCAGAAGGGCTTCTATTCTCCAGCTCTTGTTAACAGCTTTTCAAGCTATCCCTGTAAGCTCTAAAAAGGAGATAAAGACTTCCCCACATCTCCTCTCAGCTGTCTCAACTCAAATGTCCAGTTCTCTCCATTCCTTTTCTGAACAACCACTGGCTTTCCCCATCCTCAGTTGCTTCAGGTTCAGGTTGTTGCAGATTTCCTCCCCCTCAGGACTGGGATACCGTGTTAGTCTCTTACCAAGGTCACCAGTCACAGAATATCTGACTACCCTACCACATAGGAGAACTCTCCATCCTTGTATCCCCAGCTAACCCTCTTTTGGGGGTAAACCCGCAGCATTTCCCCATGCATACATGAGATGTGTACAGGGAGGTGCCAGTCCATCTTCTTTGCCAAAATCCTATTTTCCTAGTCAGGATGTGCCCACAACCTGAGTCCACAAGGCCTTCCACTGACATTCCTTCTAGCCTCACTGGTACCCCATATAGCGGAGTCCTGGTGCCATTCAGAGAGGACCCCCAGGCTACAAACCTGGCTAGAACAGTAGCCCAGCTAATTGCACTTGTTTAGTGGGCATTCATACTAGACATGTCCAGGCTGTCCCCAAAAGTGATTCTGTTAGATTATAGGACTGACCAAGGCCCTGGCAGCTAGTGTGCATCCCCATTTTGGATTACTCAGTACTCTCTCCAGAAGAGCTTCTCTGCAACTCCTGAACTTGGGGGATCCCTTCTTCTAGTCCTCCCCTCGTACCCTGCCATGTCTCACAGGGTACTCGCCTCCTCCAGCCTCCAAAAAGGCTTGTACCCTCTTGGTTGCCTCACCTACTGATGCTGACTGGAATCATCTGCAAGACCTGCTCACGGACCAAGTGATCCTAGGTTTTCTTTACAAAATTAGTCTCTGGGCATTGTTTGTGCTCCACTCCCTGCAGGAAGGATTCAGCCCGGCAACAGTTGCAGGGACCACCAGGCTAGGGACCAGCTGCCCTAAGCAATCCTCTCCAACACCAGCCAAAATCCAAGGAGCCATTAACCCAGCTGCTGGGGCAACCACTCCTGGTGATGGAAGCAGGCCTCCTACAAGCACCATTGTGCCTCTTTCTATTTCTGCAGTCTCCCTCCTCAACTGCAGGAGCAACGTTTGGGTCTGTTGCTCCATCTTCCCTGATTAACCAAAATGGGTAGGGTGTCACAATGCTCACAGGTCTCAATTTCCCCTTCTTGCCAGGAGCCGATCCCCTGCCTGCCTGTGCCACTAGATGTTCTAGCACGCCCTTGTAGCACTGGGTGGTGAAACAGGCAGCTGGCCTCAGTTTCTCTGCTGGTTTTCTGCTACTCTGGCCAGCCTCCAACCCTTCGGGGTTGCAGAATCTTAGCCCCCCAGCTAGGTTGCTTCCAGTTCTGTCCCTTCCAGGGTGCACAAAGTCCTGGACAAATGAAACAGCATAAATATAAATTCTTCCATTTCTTCTGGGAGATCTGCCAGGCACCAGTTCTTCCCTGGCCCTAGCTAGCTGTTTTGCTTGCAGTGAGAAGATCGACTCCCTTCCTCTCTGCATCCCCCTTCCCCCTGAGCAGAAGTCTTATTCTTAAGATCGTCTCTGGTTGCCTGGCTACTGTTCCAGGTGTCTCAATTTGGGCTGCATGTGCTCCATCGCAGAGGCATCTTCAGAATACAGGGGCACGATTAGTACCATGGAAGTATGGCAGTCCACACCCTTATCATGAGTAAGGAAACATCCACCGTTCACAGCCTCTTCCATGCACCCTTATGGGGAGAACAATCTGGTCTCCTGGTTTTTACACTCCTCAGATTTCTCTTCTTCTTCCCCACCCCCGCCCAAAAAAAACAATTGGGTGAAATCTGGACACTATTTGAATTCAATGGGAGATTTTCAATTGACTTCAGTGGAGCCAGAGTCTCACCCTTTAGCCTTATGTTCTCCCTATATCTCTCAAGATTAAGCATTCCACGTGCTGACGAGGAAAACACAGCACACATTAGTATCTGTTCTTTCAGATTTCTGCACATCTCCCAAACCAAAAATGGAAATGCTTAGAACTAAACACATGCCTAACAGTTGTAGGAGCCTGGCCATTTCGACTATCATGGACTAGTGAGGCAAGCTTTCTTCCAGTTGTTTTAGGGGGTGTTAATCTTGCAGAGGGAATGAAACATACATTTATGATTTGAGGATTGATGAACCGGAAGGGGAAATGGAAACTGAGAGAGGGGCATTTGCCTTGTCTGTCTTGAAGCACTGCATGTACATTTTTCACTAAATATAGTTGACATGATCTACTGGAAAACCCGTGAACTAGCAGTAGTGGAGGAAGCTTAACCTTCAGAAGTGTTAACCACTAAAGGTTGATGCTTAGAAGAATTGTACTTAAGAGATTGCATAAAAAAAAACCACATTCATATCCAGAATAATCTCCAGCTTCCTCCACTGTAACTATAATTCATATTTAAGATTTCAATGGAAATTCCATTCATAAAGGAATAGGCTACCAGCAATCTGCGTGACAGCACAAGATTAAGGAGACCTTAGTCCTCTTTCTAGGAGGAAAGAGGAAACTTTGAAAGAAGCATCAAAATGACCTGCAACTCTGTTGACTTGTGCAGCAGGTCTTGTTTACCAAGTAGATCTCTTGGTCCATAGCCTTAGCACTGCATGGGTGGGAGAACTGCAGGGAACAAGGAAGGAAACCAGGAAATGGTTGATGATCAATTAATTGTTTTTTTAAAGGAGCTGCTCCACTCTGGTACCAGCAGGCTCTGTGTTGCACAAGGTGCTGTTTTCCAGAAGACAGAAGTTCTGCTCACTTGCCATTAATGCTCCAGTGGCCCTTTTTCGTAAGAATTGGAGGTGTTAATCACAGCGCCTTGTCCAATCACAGCACCTTGTCTGCTCACACAACCCTCCCACCGACCCTATTGTGCACATACAGTGTTCCTAAATTCCCATTCTATACCACTGCATATGATGTTTGTGTGCAGTTATTTAGCTGCCAAATTTCACCCCAGAAATGATGCCTTCCTCTCAGTGTTGGGCAAAGTGACCCCGAAGGCCGAAATTGTACATCAGTCAGCTACAGCGGGAAAACATGGTGGGACCCAGCAGGGAGAAAGACTTAGATGGAGGGGGGCTCTGTAAAAAGATGCACCCTGCAAGTCTGCCTTGCCTTACCGTGCCCCATATGGTCCTTTGCTTTGATCAGGGCAAGGAGAACCAAACACCTTAATTAACAGAAGTCAATTTCCCTTTTAACGATGTCCCATAAAGAAACACTTGAACAACAGTTTAAAGCCCTTACCTCTGAGCCCAGGTCTTAAGTCCTGGGTAAACTAGAAGTTCAAAAGAAAAAGTGTCTGGGTCTGGTCCGATTAATCTCCAGGTCGCTAGGCCAGGGATTACCCTCCCTTGCCAGTTGTGCAGCTTCTAGTCTCCCCAGTCAGCTTCCTCATCTTCTCTTAGGTAGGGTAGTCTGTCGGGTGGAGCAGGGAGCCTTCTTGATTATATGCAGGCGATTCTGATTGCAGCTCATGGCTGTCCCTTAAAGGGTCACGTGCTCCATTATAGGTTCATATTAAAATAAAGGCTAGCAAGGGCTCTTCTGTCTCCCAACGTACTTTTGGTTTAGATGTGAAGAGCCTAAAATGAAAATTTCAATGGTAGATAAGGCAAAATACTTGCCAACACAGATAACAGTGGGTTATCATCCTTTCAGATTCATGCAGCTAGCCCCATGGAAGTGAACAGATACAGGAACTAATGAAGTTGAAATAATTCCTGGCCACTTCTGAGAACCTCTAGTTTTGCACATGGATGTTCACAAAGGGAAAACTGATTTCTTAATGCAGTGGGAAGTAAATGTTTAGAGCAGGACTCAATTTAAGGAGCTCTCCCCCAGCTGAGTCCTTCAAGGTCCATCATAAGTTGCCCCCACACTTGAAAACCACTTCTATTTAGAAGGCAGATGAAAATAATGTGCCTAATACAGAATAACTACTGCTACAACAGTGCAAAATCAGCGTATCTTCTGTGTAATTGCTGCTAGGAAGGTGCATCATGTATTTCAATAAAGGAGCCTTTTGACTGCAGAAATTTGAAGGCATGTTCTGCCTGAAATTTAGACAGTTTGAAAGTTAGGCAACATAAGTCACAGGATGAAGATTTAAATGATCAGCTAAATTACAGTATTTAGTATAATTGTAACTAGGTTTCAATGGTATGATTTACAAACTATGGCAATGCATTAATTTCAGATTTTCTGTTGTGTCTACTATGTTAAGGATGTCTGAAATTTCATAAGGCTCAAAGAGGAATGAGATGAAGACTGGCACTCTTTACCGTTCACCTCAGCCAGAACACTAAGCCCACAAAACTTGATGCCAAATTCTGAGCAACGGAAAAGGGAAGTTCCTTTTTCAAGATAGTGCTGAGTATTGTATTTGCCAGCAGGTGAAACATGCCTGATTCTTCTTACTTTACTACCTGTCTCTCACACCATATGCCCACTGTATGAGTGAAGATACATATTTTGCCAAGTTTGTTTGGAAGTAAAGGAGAAGCCTTCGGCGCTGGGAATCGGACAAAAAGTAACAGAAGGGCTGAGCAACTGTTAGAATCTCCCACAAGGGGGTGATATGATATTTGACCTGGTCCTCTGAACTTGTACTTGACAATAGAAGATTTTTGCTTGTCAAAGTGAAAAGCCAGAATCTAATCTGATGTTCTACGGCTTGATCCAAGTCCATGGGGGAAAAAAAAATCTATTTATTACAGTGGACTTCAGGGATCAGACTCCTACTGAGCAACCTTTCCAAGATTCACAGAACGAATCTGCAACTAACATTTGCCACGGCAGCCTCTTTCACTTGACAACTTCATTTTCCCTCAATCATCCAATAAAAAGAGACCAGACAGATCCAAGAAGTAGGTTTAACAGAAAACAAACAACATGAATCAGCCAACAGACATGACCCTTTTCCCTCACACAGGCTGCGAAGTAGGTAGCAACCATCCAGCAGGTTAAAGGTTTGGGTGGGGGCTTTCTGTTTGGGTGTTTCTAATGATACTCGCATCATGAACACACAGCTTCTAGCAATGTTTGGCAGGCCACCCGATGCAAGGATTTTATGGGGGTGAAAATGAAACTTCAGTCTCAACAGGCACCTACCACTTTCCCAGCCTCTCAGAGAGTGTCTACACAGCAAAGAAAAACCCACAGCACCTCGGGCCACCCAGCATGGGCTATGGTGTTGTTTCCTCCTGGTGTAGGCTTCTGGACTTGGGCTGGAGCCTGGGCTCTGGGACCCTGCAGGTGGGGGGCTCCCAGCACTCAGGCTCCAAGCCCAGATGTCCGTATAGCGATGAAACAGCTCCACCGCCCAAGCTAGCTGGCACAAGCCAGCTGCAGAAACCAAGTTGTTGTGTAGACGTACCCTCAGTAGCACCCTACAGCAGATCTTGCTTTCTCTGCTCTCTCCACCTTTGGAGGGAAGGTAGCGGCACCAGCTTATATCCTCTGGCTCTCTACCCCAGCATTCCTAGCAAACCTAACCTACAGGCTTCCCTCCAGAGCACAAGTTCTAGTGTATCTTACTGCAGAAACACGACAGGGCTGGGCCATTAGAGGGTGTTACATTAGACAAAATCTATTTAAAGCTCTGAAAGCAGGATTCAGAAAATATACACTATTAGCATTGAGAGAAGCATCCCATCTGGTTGCCTACAATAAAACTGATGCCTCCATCCTTTGATTCTCCTTGTTTGAGAACTGGATTTGGGGAAGGCACCATGAGCCTCTTTAAGAGCCCAATGACTCTGGGATGGAACTCAGATAATGGCATTTTACACCCGGGATATAGTTCTTTTAGGACTCTCACACAGAAACCAAATGACTTCAAGATTAGCCACAGTTTCATTTTCTTAATGAAAGACTTTGTACCCCCAATAATCTATGCGTCTTCATAACATCTGTGCAGCAGCTATAAAAATCAATTACATGGAACAATAGTAGAAACATGTTTAATACATTTTTAGCTGCCTTTAATTCAGTTTTACAGTTAACGAGCATGAGGCCACCTCATGCAAACAGCCAACTCTCCATAGACAACCAGCAAATGCATCACGGACCAATGAAATTTCATAAACAGTTTGGAAACCACCAGCCTAATCCTTAGCCGCCTTTGCCCAATTGTACCTGTAGTATGAAATGTATTTTTAAGATATTTTCCATTCATGAGTCACGGTTTGATAAAAAAAATAAACATTCCACATGAACCTGTTCAAAATTTCTCCATTACACTTCAAATTTAGCATCTGATGTCACAGCCACGCTACTTTCATAGCATATTTAAGCTGCTGGGCTCTGTGGTACACCAGTACGAGCTTTAGGTTTGACAACGCCAAGCAACCTGACCAGAAAAGGAAGGAAGATCTTGCAGAAGAATGGTGTACAAGTTCATTGTCGCACTTGCAGTTGTTGCTCTAACTTCTTCACACGGTAGGTTCCTTTGACTTGTTTTCATATTCTATTTTGACTGCTGCAGAGCTGCTATTTTAACAGCACAGATCCTAAGATCACAGGTCCTAAGAGAACGTCTGAAACTTGAGCGAGGAGGAATTTAAAATTACATTTGTACGTTGAATCGATGTGCTTACCACACGTGCCTCGTTTACTTAATTTTAACTGATGGAGTTATTGTTCTGTATTTGCAGAATTAACGGTGAACGGTGGGAGATGCCTATGCCTTCAAACTACAGATAAGATTCCCTTCAGAATGAACCAGCTTAAGACGATAGAAATTCTCCCTCCATCGGCCTCATGTGAAAATGTTGAAATAATGTGAGATTCAAATCTAGTATCAAAAAATTAATTTAAGGGGATCATTTCCAAACACTTGTCTCATGGGTTTTTAAATTTATTTATTTTTTTCAGAGTAAACTTGAAAAGTGGCAGACAAATATGCTTGGATCCCAATGCAAGCCAGATAAGAAATATTTTCCAGCAGCTCATCAAGTAAGAACTACTCCATTTTTTAAATCATTGATTGGTATTGATCATTCCTCAGTTTTGGTTCAAAAATTTCACAAAAATAGCAGGGGTCAGCATGCATCAGTGTGACTCATCAGGGTGAGGGACTCTGTGCAGCAGGCAGCCAGTCTCCTACCACTGTGTTAGAAGAATCCACTTCTAGCACCTGAGAGCTGCTATAAAACAGGAAGCTCTAACTACTTCTGTTCTTGAGCCGTGCTGTAGCATTTACCTCAAGAGCTGAGGGTGTTGACCCCACTGCACTGCCTTAATTCTAATTTAGGTAATTATAGCAGCCAACTTAAAACATCCAACTGAAACTGAAGGAGCAGTTTATTTTAACTACTCTTCCTCTCTTAAGCCTGCACAGTGTTGCTGTGTTCTGTTAAAGAGCCAGCAATGGGCTCACCTTCCAGTGGTGCTACCCTTCTTCATTTTGCAACAAATCCATGCAGGCAAAGGACCTGGTACAGAAAGTAGGTGGCCATACAGTAGGAGACATGATGAGGGGTGTCACCTAAGAGCCGTGGAATATTATCAGCAAAAGTCATGCAGCATCAATGCAGCTTAAAGAAGATTCTCACCTTTGGATGGTCATAGAGAACTCCCAAGACTCAGTCATGTTGCTGTGTGAGTGGGGGCCGCTGGGGCCAGAGACCATTAAAGGACGTCCCCACTGCTCTCTAAGACTCTGGTCCATTTAGGCTGCATCCCCATTGAGACTCACTCTCTCAGATGGGAAAAGGCAATGCATAGATTTTCAGTTTACCTCTAGGGTTTTTGCACAGGAAGGACTGTGATCATCTGGGTTGGAAGACATTAGCCAAGACTACTAAGTGTTACTCTTTTCTTTTACAGGAAGAAGGGAAAGAAAAACGATAAACCCAGAAACTGAATATTTGTCAAGAAAATTATCTGATTTGTGGAGCAGGAGCCTAGGAACTTTACCTGATTTAGTGTTATGACTCACAGAATGGGTCATTTGAGCCATTGGCTGACAAAGTATTTTTTTTTTTAGTGAATATATTGTGCTGCAAGTGATCATTTGAAGTTCAAGAAATGTATTCTTTGGAGAACAGATTGTATTTTCTTAATTTCTGTAATATACTGTACATTATGTTTTATACAATAAATACCAAAACAACTTTCTGTCTCTGTTTTTAATTGTTTTAGAGAATGTTAAAAATAAAAAGTAATAGATGCGTTCTGCAGATGAGATGAGGAAGGAATTAAACCATGCTGGAACTTTCAAAAATAGTCTTATAATTTGAGGGTGGGGAAGATAAGCCTTTTTCTGGAATAAGAAGTAATTCAGAATGCAATGGTGGGCCCCTCTAGCTTCATTTGACTTGTTGCTTCCGAGTCAAACAAGAAGGCTGCATGTCCTGGTAGAAAGCAATTAGTAACTATTGGGTGAGACACAAGCGACTAACATTACTCTCTGCCTCCGGTGGAATAGAACTAACCCCAATGGGTTACTCTGTGTATATACACATCACTGTCTTGTCCCTCCTTCCTCTCACCCATCCCCACTGGACTCAACTCATGGTCAGCCTGCAACCCCTTTGTGCAAGTACACCAGTGCAAAGGGAATGCAAACCAGCTGCATATGCCATCTGCCTCCACGCATTGCCTACTGGTGAATAGTGCCCAGCAGAGAAGGCCCCCCCACCAGGTGGGGAGACACTGGGACAGTAAACATGGAGGCACATATTGGGGGTGGGCTGGAAGTTTGGCCAGAGGGGCACTGCATTCAGTTTATTATAAGGGGTCTGGGCTATTTTAGTGCAAATGAAGGAAGTCCAAATTGAGATACACCCCCAGGAGTCCCAGGATTGTGAGGTATATGCCCCACCCCCAAGTCTTTTAGCAGACTATGCACAGATACTGGCATATGTGCAATTGTCTCCCCACTCCTCACCCCGGAGGTAGGACCACATTTATTTCAGGATGCCAAGGTGTCTGGCATAGAATCCACCCTTTGCAGCTGTACTGAGCTCCAGAATGCCAGGGTCAAGCTGTCAGGTGTGGAGTCCAACTGCTCTGATTTGCAACTGTGCAGCTGTCGTAGATATTAAAACAGAATTAAGAAGCAGACGTAAACCAATGACAGAAAGGCATTATTGTAGAGATTCTGCCAGTGCCTAAAGTGTGTCTTTTTGGTTCTCTTCCCACATCAGCTACATTTAGACCTTCTCCAGTGTGCCGTCATGTATTCTGGCAATTCATCAGTTGCTAAATGGGGAGCTAAGATTTAAGGTTTCGCCAGCCTGGAATTTTTCTTAAGTTCCTGAAAATATCTTTAAGGGCATATCTTCCAGCTCCACTCTCTAGACATAAGACTAGACAATACTTTGTGTATACATAACACTCTTCATACTCATCTTGCTTGTATTATGTACACCATCTAGTGGCAGAACTGTATTATAGTGTTAATTGCAACCAACATCCTCCCAGCTCTCTTATTCCACATCTAAAATGTATTATCCAACTTCATGTGTCATTTTTTAGGCAATGACAAAACTCAGAACTTTTTCCAGGAGCTTGTAACCATTTCACAGCCAACAGGCTGAACAATAAACACAATGGAAATACCGTGGGTCAGATGGTGTTGACTATTTTGCTAAAATAATTTGGTTAGGAGAGTTATCTAAAAGCAGAAAAACAGGATAGGCATAAGAGGAAATGCTGAAAACTGAGGATGTCTAAACTGCAGCCAGAGGTGTGACTGCAGCCTGGATAGGCGTATCATACCCTTAAATCTAGCACAGCTAAAAACAGCAATGAAGTCATGGCTAGAGTGACCATATTTCCCTATGCTGAATACGGGACGCCCAGTAAAGTTACTTGTATTCAAGAGAGTTCAAAGGCAATCAGTCAGAACTGAGGCTTTAGGGTTCATACGGGGAAAGGTCTCTCACACACACACATACACACTTCCGTACACCTCTCTCTCTAAGGGGTTGTGTGTGTGGGGGGGATGGACCTGCCTCTCCTGGTATTGCATCTCCCCGAGGCAGCACTTGAGGGTGAGGTGGGGGGAGACGCAGGGTTACATTCCCCACCCCTCAGTTTCTGCCAGGGTTCAGAGTAGAATGTGCCCAGCAGCAGCCTTTCAGCACTGTGTAGGAAGGAAGGGAGGGGGAGGGGGAGAAGGATGTGGAAGAAGGGGTGACCTGACCCATGTTTTTGCAGACCTCATCACTTTCCTCCCCCTCCCTGCTCCCCGGTGGCTGGAAGCAGCTCCTGTCCCTGTCCTGTCCCTTCCTGCCCGCCACAGTGTCCAAAGACAGTTAATACCTCTGGGCTGCTGCTGGCCACCAGTGGGTGGGCATCTAGCGAACACGGATCCAGCCAGCAGCACGACCTGCCAGTACTGATGGGGAGGGAAGACAGATAATGTGGGACAATTTTCCCGTTTTTAAGAAGACGTCGGGACATTGGCAGGAGGGTGTAAATACAGGACTCTCCCTTTAAAATCAGGATATCTGGTCCCCCCAGTCATGGCAGCACAGGTGGTGCAAGCCTGCCTGCTGGAAGCCTTGGAAAGTGCTTGCACCAGGGTCTACACTGCTGCTACTTGCATTGCTAGTTTCAGCCCTGCGAGCCTGACTGAAGCTAGTGCAAATATTGTACCTGAGCTGTAATCACACCTCCAAATGCCAGTTCTAGGGTATGTGTACACTGCAACGTGAGGTTATATGAAGAGGTGTTGTCGTTGCACTGGTCCCAGGATATTAGAGAGACAAGGTGAGTGAGGCCATATCTTTTATTGGACCAATTTCTGTTGGTGAAAGAGACAAGCTTTCGAGCTTACATAGAGCTCTTCAGGTAAGTTTCCCAGACCAACCCTTGATTTACAAGATGTTTATTTTAATTGGCAGCCCAACAAATTCACCCTGGGAACCAGAGAGGGGCTAGGTTTTTCCTTCTCACACACCATCACCAGTTAAAATAAAAAAGAAGTGGTGCTACAAATCAAATTGTATCTCACTCCCACGTCTACAAAACCCCGGGCTTTTGAAGAAATTAAGTGTGTATACTTAAGGGGAACTTCAGTGTTACCAGATTTGGCCCTCAGAGAATAGAAAGGTAACAGATCCATCTTGGAGAACTTAAACAAACATGACAATGGATTTAAGTTTCTCACAGAGGCCTGACTGAATAAAGTGTTGACATTTAGAGATTCTAGGCTTTAAACATGATGGGGGTAAACAGAATAGAATGAAATATGTTGCTGTTATCTAGAAATTTCTGCAGGGCTGGGTTAACAGTATATAGCAGTGTCATTTTGAAAGCTCCTGAGGAATCTAATGAAAGAAAATTTGCAGATCTTATGGAATTCCTTGTGTAAAACATAAAAAACCACACCAATTTAGCATATATTCTTTTTTTACTGTTTTACAAAAAGACTTCCATACGACCTGCACATTTTCTTTCATTATATTCCTCAGGCTCTCTGGTCATTAATAAATTCTCAATTGCTTAATTATTTATGAGAGTACCTCAGAAACCAAATAGTCAAGTTTCTTGTGGAGAATAGCACCAGAAGAAAAGTAAGTTTGGATTATAACAAATATAGGTATTTTGGTAGAAAAACAGATAGTACATCATGTCTGATATACACATTTTAGCATCATTGCCGTTATGATGGATGCAAAAAATTGCAGAGGAGCAAATTAGTTAAACAAACAAACAGTATTTCCCCCTCGAAAACTTTTCTACTCACCAAATCAGAGCCTGGTGTTGGATCGGCATGGAGTTGCATGGATCTGTCTCCAGAACCCTTGTAGACTGCCACCACCATGCACAATTCACCCTCCAGCTGATAAGCATCGAGTTCACACCCCTTTTGAAACCAGAAGAGTTCAAACTAAATATTCCCCCCACCCCACACTAACCAAACAGAAGATCCTTCTGCCCTTCTCAGGCTCCAGTAAAGTTCCTTGTTCTTCACATCAAGTCCTGGGGGCTGCAGATTTCTTTCATTACCCCTCTAGCTGAGAGCTGCCTCTGAGGGTTTTTGCCCTGGAGGCCTTTCTCCCTAGCAGGCTGCCCCACTGTCTTCTCTCCTCAGGGATTCCATTAGCCCAAGGGTGGGCAAACTATGGCCCGCGGGCCACATGTGGCCCGCCGGCCATTTTTATCTGGCCTACAAGCTTGGGCCGGGGGCAGTGTCAGTGGCCCTGCCCTTCCGGCCCGGGATACCAGGCGGAGCGCAGCAAGCCCTGCAGCCCCGTGCTGCTGGCCTGAGATGCCGGGCCGACTGTGGCAAGCCACGCGGCCACACACTCCTGAGCCAGGGGCCGGGCCCAGGGCAGCAAGTCGCGGGGGCCCTGCGCTCC
>ML677358.1:12913670-13025943 GCA_007922305.1 Dermatemys mawii | reverse complement strand
CCGGGGGGGGGTGGTTAGTTTTGGGGGGCGGTCTTGGGAGGAGGCAATCAGGGAACAGAACGCAGGGGGGCTAGATAAGGGATGGGGTCCGGGGGGGCAGTTAGAGTGGGGGGGATCTCCGGAGGGGGCGATCAAGGGACAAGGAAGGAGGGGTTGGATGGGTTGAGGGTTCTGAGGGGGCAAGAAGTGGGAGAGAGCAGATGGGGGGCGGGGTCAGGCTGTTTGGGGAGGCACAGCCTTCCCTACCCAGACTTCCGCAGAATTTGAACCCCACTGTGGCCCTGAGGCCAAAAAGTTTGCCCACTCCTGCATTAGCCTCTCCCAGAGACCTCCCTGTTTGTCACAGGCCATCTCTTCAGGCCTCCTACAGCAGCCTAACCTACCCCTTGTGGTTCTCTCCAGTCTACCTGTGCCAGGCCTTGCCCTTCCCAGAGAAAGAGAACTCCCCATGTTCCTCTCATGACCCAGGTCTCCTCCCTCGGTGAACTCTCTGCCTAGTCCACACTGACCCTTTCACAGCTGGGATTAATAATTGTAACCGAGTCACGCGATCAGGAACAGCTGGGGGTTAACTGCTAGGTCTGAGAGGCAAGGCTGTGCCTGACTCTCTTCCAGGGCCAGCCAGCCTGTGACATCCCCCAAGAAATCACTTCTCATGTCTTTCACTCATCCAACAAAAACCCAGTAGACCAGAGGTCCCCAAACTGTGGGGCACACCCACCTAGCAAAGCACAGATGAACCGGGGGGCGGGGGGTACAGATGGGTCCCTGGCCTGCCACAATGCAGGGCAGGGAGGGAGCGCCACACAACCCATTCTGCTCCCAGCTCTACTCTGGTCCCCCCCCCCAGCTCCTGGCCCCACACTGGGCCCTACCCCCAACCTTCGCCTGGCTGCCGCTCTGCAGCCAGCCCCAGTCCTGGTCCCTGCCCCGTCCCCAGCCTCAACTTCTGGCTCCAGTCCTGGCCCCACTCCCAATACCCAACGGCAGTCCCAACCTGGGCCATCTTACTCCTGTCCCCCCTCCCACCCCAGCTGCCCTGAGGGGGAGGGTGCAAACAGAGATAAGAGGGGGTGCACCCCTGAAAAGTTTGGGGGACCATTGCTGTAGACAGTTTGGGACAACAGAAAAACCTCTGCTTTGCAAAGCCTAATAAGAGAACAAGAGAGGTGTTGCAGGCCAGAAGAGACACGTATTAGCAAAGTTGTGTAGGGAGGCCTGCCTTGTGCTCATTCAGACTATGTGTGGAGGTAACCCCCACACTGCAAGACTGGGGCCTGAACAAATAAGAATCACATAATCTTAATTTTGAATTGTGTATGCACAAAAATTCCAGGATTTGTTCAACATTAAAGTGTCAGTCACATAAATTTAAGATTTGGTGAGCAAAGCAGACTGCTACTACTCTTACCATTTGATTACAAAATATACATAATGCTTCAGGAACCCAGCACACTTATGCTGGAATAAAGATTTTCACTTTCCCTTTACTCTAAACCACACAGAGAGGAGGCTGCAAGTGGCTCTTGAAAACAGTACTGTTTTTATCAATGTCTATTATATCTTATTTGTCATTTATACCTTTTTTAGTTTTGAAGTCTGGAAATCTGATTACATTAGATTTAAACTGTTGTATTAAAAACCTCAATTTCACTAATTCAAAAACATATTACACTTAGAAAAATAATTACCCTAGAAATAAAGAATCTGTTTTATTAGAATTGTTACAAGCGAAAAAACTCCAAGCTCTAACAACTTTAAAATAACTATACAAGTTACATTAAGAAATTCATACAAATGAAACTTCCAAGTGATGTTTTGTACTGGTCCTGATGAGATATAAAGCTTCACCTATTAATTTGATTTCAGTAATCCAGACACCAGTTTATGTTTGGGTTCCTTTTATTATTGATCAATAAGTGGTTTAAACAATTTCATGCTGGTGTCTGCTTGCTCTGCCCACTCTCTCCACCTCCCCTCTGTGATGCTAATTTTGTATCCTTCTGAAAACTAAGATATTTCCAAGAGAAGATTAAGAAGTTTATTTTATCCCTAGGCCAAAGGTTTCTTACTGAGATTTTATGAAAAGACATTAGGTGAAAGCTCAGAATCTGGCTTTCAGTAGAGTCCCTTTAATTTTCTGAGCGCACCTAGCTTATTGCAACTCACCCACTTTAAGTGGTCATAGCTTCACTGAAGTAAATGGACCACCACTGATTTACATTAGCTTTGATTCTTGTTCTGTATCTTTAATTCTGTCCAGCTTCATCAGGATCTCTTCCCTTAGGCCTGAACCTTTAAACTTATGCAGTGCTCTCCTCACTGCCCTCATCTGGTTTATAAGCATGTTCCAGTTACATGGCCTACTCACTCCTAGGCTGCCTTCAGATGGGATATAAAATCAACACAGATGCAATAGTTTTGTGCCTTTTTGTAGCTATGATCTTACTCCTAGGTTAATCTTAGCACAGATCTAATATTGTCAATGCTACAGTGCCAAGAAACCTTCCTCGTCTATGAGAGTGCTATCATCAGCCCTAAATTTTGAGAAATGGAAGATCTTCAGGGGAACCTGCTGTCTATTTAATGGTCTCCCTGGCAGTGGAGTTATAAGGCTACCCACCCACTCCAGGGTGAGAACACTCATGAGATACTAAGAGAGAAGACAGTACCTGTCCCCCCTTACCTGATCAGTAGTATGCCTATGATTTACATGCACCATACCTCTTCTGCATATGGAATCTGTTTATACATGAAGGCCTAAGGGAAACTGCCTGGTTAAAGTTCATAGCACAAAAATCTTGCAAACTGCACAGGATCAGTGGTGTGAGCATATTGTCGTATTTTGGGCAATTTGCTTCTCTTTCTGTTGACACTATCACTCACGTTGCAGGCTTAAAATGGTGAAATTTGGTGCTACAGCTGCTTGAAGCCTCCCCAGGCAAAAACCAAACCCCCCCGCAAACTCCTCTTCTACTGGTGAACCCCTTTGCCCCCAGCTATGGTAAAGGGATGGAGATAGGAAGCCAAAGTAGAAATAGGTCTGTGGTGACTAGCGGTAGAGCAGGGACTCAGTGGGCTGGTCTTCACTAGCGCAGGGGATCGACTGTAGATACGCAATTTCAGCTGTTAACAATGTAGCTGAAATCGGCATATCCAAAGCCGACTTACCTGCCGTCCTCACGGCGGCGGTGGTGCGCTCCCCCGTCGACTCCAGCTTGTGCATTTTGGCGAGCTGGAGTTACAGAGTCGACGGGGGCGCCGCTGGCGATTGATTTATTGCATCTTGACGAGATGCGATAAATCGATCGCCATAAGATCAATCTCTCCCGGCTCTAGTGAAGACAAGCCCAATGTTTACAAAAATTCTTTACTCCTACTGCACTTGTCTGACAGACGCATCCCTGTAGGTTAGTGGTTCTCAAACTTTTGTACTGGGGACCCCTTTCACACAGCAAGCCTCTGAGTGCGACTCCCTTTATAAATTAAAAATAATTTTTAATATATTTAACACCATTACAAATGCTGGAGGCAAAGCAGGGTTTAGGCTGACAGCTCGCGCCTCCAGTTTGAGAACTCCTGCTGTAGTTGTTTCGTATTCTACATCTTACTGCATTACTGACCTAATCGGTTTAGTTTAAAGCCGAAATGTTTTAAGCTGGCATGGTTTTTAGATATGGGGTTGTGGTGCAGCCTCCCAGAGTCAGAAGCAAGCTTCAGCCTTCAAATCTGGAGATGAATTTCCACAAAGCCTAGAGGAGTTGGTATTCATGGTTTTGATTTGTGAATCTCCAATGTATAAGATGTGAATCAGTGTCTAGCTTGCAGAGTTACAATACAAAAGTCTTTACAGGATTGTAAAGTTTCCTGTATTTGTCAGTTTTGTGTTAAAGGAAATTAAAATAGTTTAAACCATTCACACAACTTTATGAAGCATTTAGAAACAAAAATGTTAAATATAAATTACACTGCAAAAAGGTTTGAAACAGATATTGAATTTATTGGTCAGCTATGAGTAGGAAAATACATTGGTAAAGAAAAAAAGAAGACCCTGTATATAAATATAATACTAGCTAGTTAAAATTTGACCAAGAAGAAAGTTCCACTGAAGAGAACAGTAAAAGCCCTTGTTTACCATCAGACCATATTCAGTTTCCCCCTTTATCTTATTGAAGAGCTGCCTATTGACAAATGCAACATTCTTTGAGCTTAGTGCAGATAATGTGCTGGTTTTTGTTAAACGAATGGTAAACAAGAGTTAGTCCAGTGCATTACACTTTATACAGAAGTACTGTAAATAAAGACTAAGATATTCTATTTTAGACACTACTTAAACATACCAAGACACTTAAGTGTTAAAATTTATGCAAACAAAAAAGAATAGCAGTTAACATACTAAAAATACTGTGTCAGGCTGGATGAAAAAAGACTATGTAAGCAGTAAATTGAAATATTCAAGAGTTTATAGTGTGATTCATTTCTTTTAAATGGTGGTGTAATTATTTTGTCTTTGATGTAGAGTTTTTGGGGGGGGCGGTTCTGCTGCATGGCTAAAATGCAAATTTGACACCTTAAGCTACTTTTCTAAGCTTACATCCTAGATGAACTTACACAATCTCTTTTGTTAGAACTAGACCAGACATGTATGCAACTGTATTCTGAACTCAAAATCAGTTTTATTGTCAAAATGCTAGCCATTTTTAATTTGTTGAAGTCACAAGGGACAAAATAACTACAAACATTCTCCTAGTGGTTTTTCTTTGCCTACTTCTGACATATGTTAAAGTTGCAATCTGTATATCAGTGTTTTGCACGTTTCCACTTTTTTAAAGGATACCCCCAAATTAAATTTAGATGCACAGAATATTTTTGTACGTTTAAATAATTACGTGTAAATAAAGACCAGATTTGAGGTTTTCACCAAAGGGTAAAAGAAGATGGCCCCAAAATATCTGGTCTAACTTGAATGAAACACCTCAACCTAATGTTCTATGATTTTAAAGCTATGTGCTTTTACAACAACACTGAAGGTACATTATGGCAACATCTAAAGCCACCTTAAATAAAAGTACTGCAACTAACCATTTTATGTCAGAGTTTATGATGCAAAGATGTTGCATTTTGTAAATAAAAATGGTTTATTGCATTATTTTGTTTATGTTGCAATTGAAAACTGAGAAGTTAGAGCGAGATTTGTTTAACACAGGAAAATATTTCTTTTAAATTTCTTTAACGAAGTTTACATCAGTGCAGTATTGGTGCATCTGATCTTTTCCCAGATGTTAAAAAAATTCTCCTTCAGTAGGCTTCAGAGTCACGGCTTTAGGGATGTCTACACGTTCGATGCTGCAAAGGCACAGTTGTACCAATGCAGTTGCGCCGCTGTAGCGTATCTGGTGAAGGCGCTCTAACCAATGGGGGAGAGCTCTCTCATCGGTATAATAAAACCACCCCCGTGAATGGCAGAAGCTGATGACATAGTGCTGCGCACATGAGCGCTTATGTTGGTGTAACTTATGTCACTCAGGAGGTGGTTTATTCACACCCCTGCGTTACATAAGTTATGCCAAAGTATGCTGTAGTGTAGACATAGCCTTAGCATCTGACACAAAACCCACTGAGGTCAATAAGAGTCTCTTCACCATATTCAGTGGGCTTTAGATCAAACCCTACAGAATTAGTCTAAAAGATGGAGAAAAGTTGTTCAAACTGACCCATAGGTTACAGTGTGTTCAGGGAACAATAACTGTGTCTTCAACACACAAAGGGCCATAATGTTTGAATAGGCTGCCATAAATTCAAATATATTTAAAAGACTACCAAATGCAGGTGAAAAGGTATTGTGTAAAGCTCAAACCTTTCGAATCTAACAAGTGCACTCAAGCTCCAGCATGTATTAAAGTAAATTATCTCCCAGAAATACAAAATGAATAAGTGCTTCCCTTCCCCTTCTGTAAAGCTTTCTGGACCTATTATATAATCCAGATCAGGAAAGAAATAGGTTTGCTCAGTTTGACAAGCTAAATTGGCTCATCATCACTGGAAATTGTCATGATGCACATTACCAACACATTGTTAAGGAAACATGAGTAAAACACTTTTTATTCACACTTTACAAAAAACAAAATAAAAAAACAAACAGGAAAAAAAAACACTAAGCATTAAATCTACTACATCAATACTACCAGCATTTCAATGTACTGATTATAAATTGGATATGTTTGGTGTTTGCACAACTAAAAAAACAGAACAACAAAATCAGGTCCCAGACAAGGATTCAAGATCAAGACTTTTCCTACTGAAATTTAAAACATACATTTTGTAGATCAGAACTATTTGTAATTTTACTTCTATTTTAAAACAGAATGGTTTTAGCACATTTAGGTGCTGAAAATTTTCTCTTCATAAAATTTTGAATCATTATTACCTAACTCATTCTCTATACAAAAATTTATAATATTCAGAAATTTCTTGTAATGCTCAGTGTCCTTTTGCTTCCCTGCCTGCAGCTGAAACAAAAGCAGTTAGACCAAGCTTCCTCTCTCTCTCAATTAATTACATTGATTTTTGAAAGTGTATTAGTTAAGGAGGAGTGGATAAATTCTCCCTTTATAAGTCCAAGTTAAGTTTATTAGCTGTTTATACTTGGCTTTATGACACTAATGGCACTATGAAGGTACACTATTTAACTTTAGTCTTGCTTGACACTTTAAAATATGACTTGGTCACTTTAAAAATGATCTGAAGAATTATCTTAGGGACCTGTACTGAAAATGCATCTAATTTACACTGCTTCATAAACAGAAAATGTAATTTTTTTCTTCAAGGAATGATACTGTCTCAGACTGAGGAATACACTTAAAACTGAAAAGGATTCACATGATAGTATTTCTTTATGAAAAAATAGCACTGTGAGATGACACCGAGAGAAGCAGTGCTTATGTATTAGAAGCTAGGAACTGTGTACCCATAATCTGAACATGTTCAAAAAGTGTGTATTCAATGCTTCAAGAGGAAATAAAGATGCCACAGTTTATACAAAAGTATCTTCATAAAATTTTCACAAGTGTTAACATTATTTAAAAAATATAAAAGAGCACGCACAGATTTTCTCTGCATGCACAGGCAGTGCTAGTTGAGAACAAATATAAGCAGGCACAGTGCAGATAGGACAAACAGCATTTAAAATAAAAATTAAGAAGCTGTACACAAGCATCCCTAATTTTACTTCAAAAATCAGAGATAAAAATATTAGAATGCACACATATCAACAATAACTTTCAGTCCCTACAGACCTACTCATCATTCACTGCTTAGCTTGTCTGTTCTGTGAGAACTTTATGGTCTTTCTTTTTAAATCAAAAAGACAAATGCATGTATTTAGTTAAGAAATTTGCCAATATTTTACAGATTTAGATTTAAAAAGCAATGTTCTCAACTGAAAATAAAAGTAGTACAAAAGGGCTAACAAAACCCTAACAAGTGCAAATCATTAGCAGAGAAAACCTGTTGTAACTTCTTTTACAAGCTGGCCTTTATAACACATGAAAACAGATAAAAATTTAGCCTTAGTTTACAATACAATCATTTTCCAAATCTGATTTTTTTAAAGTACAAAATCTCATAAATCAGGTCTTCTTTTGTTCATATACAATCAATAAAGGCTAAATTCAAATTCTATATTTTACAAGCAAGTCTGAAAAAGGAGGGAGTGAAGTACGGAAGAATGTTCTCGATGTTTCTACTGGCCTCAAAAAAGTAGTGCTACAGATATCTGTGCAAAGAGAATATACTATATAACAATTCTCTATTTCAAGGCATGAATGTGTTATGTTGGATAGAGAAGAAACAGGACGATTAATTGTAACAAATTAAAGAAAAGTGCATATGCACCAATTCCTGTCTAACAGTATATAAGGAATATTGGGCTCAGAATTGTGTCTGTTGATAGCACCTGGCTTTTACTATGTCTTTATCAAATAATTAGATTTAAAATTAAGATCAATAAGAAAAAATCCCTGTTGGCCATACCTCACTCCTCTATATTCAGATTTTACAATTTTACAAGTCAGACTGAGGTTGCCCTCTAAGTTGTACTTGACTACCTCCTGCCAGGGAGATGGATTCCATTTACCGGGGGCAGGAAAGGCAGCAAAAGCTCCAGTTGTGCAAAAAGTGAGAAGTGGTCCGAAGGGATGAGTGGATGTGGACAGCCACTTATATTGTTCTCTATTAACCAATGATGATCCAAAGGTCCAAGAATGCCAAGTATATTTAGCTGAGGTTTAGAGTAGAAGATGTAGTCAATAATACCCTGAAATAGGAGGGGAAAAGAAGTGTTTTTGTGCACCATCCTTTGGCCAAATGCCTTTTCAAAGACAACATTTAAGTATAGTATAACAGATACCTTTTCATATACTTATTTGAAGCCAAATAGCTAGGAAGTGGCACTACTTCCTCCCTGTGGTACAGTTTGCTCCACTACTTCTGTCTCCCCTTTATGGTCTGTTCTAAGGGTTGCTCACAATGGGTCAGGGAAGATTAACCATCAAAGGAGGCAACTCCAGGAAGGCTGAAGGGTTTGTGGCTATTCCCTACTCTAAGCCACCTCACCCTGCGATCTGGGGTTGTTGGATCCCCTGGAATATTGGCCCTGCAGCCCCGCCCCTCCGCCTCCAAGGATCAGGGCTTGGTGGTGCCACTCTGTTTCTGCCTGGATGCCATGATCGGGACCGACAGGGTAATGACCAGGCCCAACCTGAGCACCTGCCCAGCACTGGTAGCTCCCGAGCCCTTCCATTGTTCCCTGGCAAGGGGTGCCTGTGAGGCATGCAAGGGTAGGTGATGGGGCCAAGGATGCCAGCTCAAAATACTCAGCAGGCTACTAAGGCAGATGGTATCAGGGGGTGGGGGGTCTGGCCCCTTCACCCTACCACTGGCCCTGGTTTCTGCTAAGACGAGGGACTGCACACTCCCCACAGGGCCCCTCTCCCTGACAGACTTGTGTGAATAGTAGGCTGCAGTGCCTATTGCACCTGCACAGGTGGGCCTCAAGGAAAAAGAAGGTTGGGAACCCTGCTATAACATCGCAAAATTCTCACCTTGAAGTCAAATGTGTAATTTGTGTAAGGCATTAGGCCATTCTCATAGGCACTCTTCAACTTGAAACCATGCGTAATCCTTCCATTCGTTGTTCCATTTTTTCCATTACAACTGAAGTTGGTGAGACTTTCATTGTACCTCAGTTCCTTAAAATCTTTATGGTTTGTTTCTACCCCACCAGTGCTCAAATATTCAACAACACCTATTAACAGAGGTATGGGGGGAAGAAAAAGTACCAACTTATGCATTTAGTTAATAGACTTATGCAAACAAACAAACAAACATTCATTGCTTGTGTCTGGACCTTAAACAAGCAACAAGTTAAATACATACAATCAATATGACTTTTATAACATATTCAAAAGACTTTCTATGTTAGTGCCATTCCATACACGAAGAGCAACTATCAGTCAAGTAAAGGCATGCACTTTGATAGAATTATCTACAGAATTAAACAAGATCCAAGATGATGGGAAAGAGACACCAGCAAAGGCAATGAGCAACTTCCTCTCACCCCCACCTTCTCTTGGGTTCAAAGTCCACCCCTGCTTCACCACTGAAACTAGCCCCTGTTGCTGCTTCTAAGCCTGCTCCCCAGGACTCACTAATCAACAGACTGATGGTACAACTAGGTTATCCTCAAAGTGAGGGAAGTGACTTTCTTCTGAAGACAGAGTGAAAATAGGTCTGAAAGCTTGATGCCAACTGACATATTACCCCTGGAGATTTAGGACTCTGCTCCAAGGCAGATATTTGGCCTCATCCTTATTCCTGCTCGAGGTAAGCACTACTTGTTGCATTCGCCAGTGGCAATGATACCCTCCTTGCCTTCTTTAGCCGTGCTGGACAGGTTCACAGAGGTGCTGAGCACCTACAGCTCCCACCGACTTCTGCTGGAGTTGTGGATGCTGAGCACCTTCAGAGAAAGTCAGGCTTATTAATGACTGGCCCCTGCTTAAGGGAAGGAGAACAGGAGGGAAGAAAGGTTCCTTGGGCACTTTGCCTTGCATGTGCATCTCCTGAGGGTCAGACAGAATCTCACCCATAAAACGTTAACTAAAAAGAGTAGAAGGATCAGAGGGTGTCCTTAAGGTTGGAAAAACCTTACACGTTAGCAAGTAGCAGAAAGGAAGGTTCCAATACTATCATGCATTTGCTAGCATATGCATTGCACATGAAGTATCTGAAGGTTTATATTTCGATGGTTCTGGAATACTTAAGCAGAAGAAAGTAGGGTTCTGTGGAGATTATTTTAAGCAGGAGAATTTACACTCTCACACTTTAAGTGTTATATTGCTATGGGCAACATAACGAAGCTTCCAATTAAAGGTAAGATATTTATTACCCTACCGTCAATGAGGTCACAGATCAAATTACTCCTGAGGGAATTCAGTGCCAAACAATTAAAAATTTTGCGTACAATATTTTGAAATGGTGGAGTTCAGTGGGTCCAGAGGGCTCAGTGTGGGGAAGCTTGGTATGGGGGGACAGGGGAGCAACACCCCATACTCCTCTCTCCACAGCTGAAGATGATGGGGACAGGAAGGGGAGAGGGGATGAAGCCAGGGGAGGTTTCTGGGGGTGGATCTGACCTAGCCCTGGCTACTCTGTGCATGGGAAATCCGCTCTTTCCCCACCCCAGCCCAGCTGGGACTAGCAGCTGAACCCAGCAGAGGGGAGGTGCCACCAGCCAGGGCATCCCCAGCCCAGGCGGGGGTTAGGCTGTGGGGGGCTCAATGGGAGAGGGGTCCAGGTATGGAGATGTCTTGATGCATGGGGTTTGGACAGACAGGGGGTGGGTCTGACCCAGCACCAATTGGGGTGTCTCAAGCCCCCTTCCCCAGCACAGCGATTTACCTCTCTGCCATCTACTCAGGGCACCTGAAAAAACACCCCTGTGCTGCTGGGGAGGGGCATGTGACTGCTTTTGTGGCTTCCCTTTGCTTTCCCATCATTTTCTGTGGAGATGCAAAGAAATCTGCAGGGGGACACGAATTCTGTGCACGTGCAGTGGCGCAGAGTCTCTCCAGGACTATAATGGAGTAGTTTTATCATCTCTTGACTCCCTACTATCCACAATATTTTTTTTATCATAAAAGCGCAAGCATCTTATGTTTTTACACTGAAAATATTTTCTTTTAAAAAGGAAGACCTTTACATTTCAATTCATACACCTCTTACATTTTGTTCTACAATAGTAAACTTGCTGTTCTTACCAGAATCTGGCAGAGAATTGAGATCTGCACACAGTACAAGTGGAATGGTTCCAAGTTCTCCTGAAAGTCCAGGTTTGAGGCTACGAGAGGCTTTATCAATAATGTTCTTTACTTCAGAGAGGAACATCATAGTTTGAACCAGCTTCACATCAGAATACTCAGGGTCCCAGTGCATATGTGCATTAGCTACAAGAACTAGCTGCTTCTCCATCCCAAGTTGTGGCTTTCCAGCTAAAATTGGAAGTGAAATATTTACATTTGCTGTGTCTGCAACAGATACAGCTAATGACTACTAGATGGCTTGTATTATAAGCAAATAATGATTTTTAAGTGACGACAGATTTGAAACAGGGTTGATGCTAAGTTTGGCCAACCTTAAAATAGAAGCTTGGGGGGAAGAAGGGGAGAATGTCACTGGAAGGGATTTTTAAAGTTTTAAGCAAAACCCGTTTCTTTGTTGCCAAGAAATTAAGAAGGTTTCCTTTGTGGATGTGCATCCGCAATTAAACTGCTTACGGCTACTTCCAGCACCACGCTAACATCCAATGAAGAAGAACCAAAACAAAGAATGAGATGGTACAATTCTGTGAGTTGGAAAATGCCATTACTATTAATATATATAATCATGTTGAAAACCAATGCACAATATATTATTTTTAAAATTACATTTTTTCTCCATTTGCAATACTCTCAAGTAATCACAACATCCTGATTAGCAAAATCAGACTAGCATTTTAAGAATTACATTTTTTAACTCAGCAGTTTCACATATGCACATGACAAATCTTCTATTTCCCCACAAGCGCACATTAAAGGCATGTTTTTTTAATGCCTTTATTAATAAAACCTAATGTAATAGGGAAAATAACAAAGCACTATAGGCTAAATAGGGCCACACTGAGACACTACCAAGGTCAGCTGAGGTCTCAACTTTTTTGAGAACTCCAGGGTAAGAAGATATGGAATTTATAAGCACTACATGGCAGAGAGCTACTAAGCTACAGGGTATTATGCAGATGATCAAGAAATTTACAATCACTTCTGGCTAGCTCAATGGCTCTTGTGTATTTTTCCAGCCAGATACGCCAAGTTAATTTCCCCTCTCATCCTCAATTCTTCAGCTTCCTCTTTATAAAAAATGGGCAGGGGAGAATCCAATTTTTAAAAACCTACCATTATTCAAACACTCTATTTATCAGTTGCTATTTCAAAATTTTCCCCAAAATTCTATTTTAAGTGATGTTTACCCAAAAAATTTCATCACACAATTGTAGATATGGTGTTTATTTGTGGAATGTCGTTTTCTATTCTCTATTTTACTGAAACAAATTTTGTATTTGAGACTGTCTCATACTGTATCACAATCCAGTCAAAAAACTATTAAATTACTTACATGACATTTCTATTAATTCCTTGCGCAGCTCTAGCAGCACAGCAACTCCAATGTTATCTTTTGTCATAACTCTGTTCAGCATCGCTTCAGACCCTTCTGAGTTTGCCATAGCTAGTTGATTGAACTCAACAGTATGTTTCTGAACTAAGATGAATCTGAAAGAACAACATTGTGTGGTTTCTTAACTTGTCAAATGACAAGGAAATACTATAGTTTCTTCCTCATTTTAATTAAAACTTGTTAGATAAGTAAACTACGTTACCAGAATCTCAGCCAGTCACATTACTGCTTTATAAAAATGCTGAGCTCAAGTCGGAGGATATATTAGCAATTTTTATCTGCACTCCATCTTAAGCAGATTTAAATTAACCACTCCTTCCCAAAATCAACACTTCTCATATTCTTTCAGACTTTATTTAGAAAAATTTTAAATACACTAAGATATTTTACTTCTCCTGAACTATCATATTTACTGATTTGGGCTAGCAAGCTTAAGAGAGACTGACAACACTTGTTTTTGAACCACAGTGTATTGACACAGGCATCTGCATTGTTTTGTGGACACAACAGAAACCAGAAAAATTCTTAAAGGCTTAGATACCTAGGACAATCACTGTTTCAGAGATGGAAAATTTAATTGTCTATATATTCCTTACATTTTGAAAAGTGATTAATGATTTTGGGTGTCCCAATATTTTTGGTACCTGACTTTAGATACCTTAAAATAGCTCCGGATTTCAGAAAGCCCTGAGTTCTCCCACCTTTTGAAAATCAAGTCCCTTTAAGGTCTCTCAATTTGGGCACTCAAAAATCACTAGTCATTTTTTAAAGTTTAGGCTTATATTTTAGAAACTGTTCGGGTAACAAGGACAAGTGTCTCACTTTTCATAAAAAGCGAAATGACTCAGTCTAATTCCACTCAAGAAATAAATTAAAGACCGTAGTCTTTTCTCTATTGTCTCAGACTGAGTGCATTTGAATTTAAAATAATTCAAGGACAAAATTCTTGCTAGAGTTTTCATTGTGAAGCTCTCCCCAGTACAGAGTGATATGCTGCTTCCAATCGATTCAAACCAGTTTTCTAGTGGATCGGGGTTGGGGGCCTCTGCAATAGGGCAAATTTCACCTCAGCATGAAGCTCTCTCAGATTAGCATTGCAAAAATAGCTGAAGAGCTAGACTGGTGTTACAGTTTTATGATGGACATTTCTTTTGCCTGAAGTGTGTATTCTACATGTCACATTTCCCATGTTTCCAATTGTTTATTTCTTTTTTCTTAAGCTTTGGGGGGTTTTCTGAGCTTAATAACACCACCAATAGTGAATAAATACAAAATATTTCAGGATACTTTTATTGTACTTACCTTTATATTTCATGTTAGTGTTTTTTCGTTTTCATACAACAAAGCACAAAACATTAAAAGAGAATTGTTAATATGGGCTTTTTTAAAAGTAGTTGTGCCCAACACAGTGCATCTTGTGCAGACTATTCCTTCTAGAGCAGCGGTGTCCAATACATTCGCCACTATCCACATGTGGCTAATAGGCTATTAAATTTTGGCTAATGCATGTGGCTTTTTTATAATGTGGCTAATAAGAAAAGTTCAAAACTGCAAGTGTGGCTAGCATCTAATTTCTATTGGACACTGCTGTTCTAGAAGTAGGAATTGCCATATAAGGGTCAGATATACAAAAAAGTGTCTAGCTCTGGCTAAAAAAGCCCCAAGGAGTGTGAACTCCTCCCACTGTCCCCAGCAATGTTAGGATAGAAGTTCCACAAAGACACACTTCTTCATCACAGCGACTTGGGGCCTAAATTTGACCTAGAAGAATTATGCAAAAGGGAACTGGCACAATAGAAGGTTTTATGAAACACACTTACTTTTCTGTCCTGAAAAATATTGCACAACCATCAACATGTTTTCTTTCCTGTTCGGACATTGTCCTAGCCCTAGATTTTGGACTGAAGAACCCATTATAACCACGCTCCTTCAGTTCTGTCAGGAAAAAACTGTAGTACTGTTCAGTTTCGACTTCCTGTAAAGTTATAAGACAGCACACTTTATTTGTTTAGCACCACCAGAGTACAGAACACTGGAATTTCTTCTAAAAGAGGCTAAATACTACAAAAGTAAGTATAAGTTACCAATCTGGCTTTAGGAAACTCAAAAAATTAGATAAATCAAGGAATGTAAGCATAAGACAGCCATGCTGCTATTTTAAGGCAAAAGATATAAATAAATTTCAGTAATCCCCAGAGATATGATTATCTCATGCCTTTTATTTGAACATGCATCAGATCAAATATACACACACACACTTCAACACATTTCTCTGATCAGCAGCTGCTGGTTAGTGTTCCAACTGTGTAGGTTGAAAAGCATTCTTTTGATGTTAAGCAATGAATAAGTGTTCTAAATTACGACACATTGCTTTAAAAGAAAGTTCACTTTAACTAATGTAATGTACAAAAGTCAATACAAGTGAACACAAAAGGAAAAATAAATGTATCATTTACCTGAAGACTTATGATGTCAGCATTGCAGTTCAAGATTTCCTGCATAATGGCTTTTTTTCTGTACTCCCAGTTCAGTGCCCACGATGGACAATAGCCATATAACTGCCGGGTGGCATATTTATCACAAAGTACGTTGTAACACATGACAGAAAACAAGGCTGCAGAAAAATAATTTAAATTACTGATATATTTTACTAAAAAGCACTAATTACATTATTCATTTTTCCCCTTCAGTAATTTTAATGAGGTTATGCTTCAAGTGCTTTGACTCAAATATACAGTTTAAACAGCTGACCCTACAGAAAACTGCATCAATGTTCTCTCTAAAATAACTGGCCACGCCTTTTGTCTGGGCATACAGCATTCATTGTTAACAGGTTACTAAAAAACCTCCATATGTTGCCGATATGAATGGGAATAGCAGACAAGGGCAGTTTATATTGAGAATTAAACCCATTATAGCTTTGTTTCTTAAAATGTTTGCTTAAAAACTTTAACAGTAGATGTTGATCCTTTTGACTGTTACGCTGTCCTTGCATGTTAATAAGTAAAATGGGACCCCCAAACCCGATTGGGATATATTGTAATACACTTAATGAAGGAATTAAATTCTGATGTAAGCCCCAGTCCTGTAACTGGGACTACATGGTGGACCCTGAGCCTATGAAAAGCCTGTTGTAGGAAGAGGATCTCAAATAACACTCAGTAAGATTGAGCTTACAATCATGCAACTGGGTGGCCCAGGTCTGAACTAATATTTAAAAAGTAAAGGGAAAAAAGTCTGCAGTGAAAAGGCTTAATTCTAAAAAAGATAAATTGCAAAGCAAAAAATTAGATTTCTTTTGCCCACTACAGCTTCTGTATTATGTAGGGAGAGTATCTGAGTCTTAGTCTATTCTAAGAAAAACAAAATTAAAGAAAGCTTAAAAGAAAAACAAAAAAACCTATCATGGTCTTGCTTGGCTCTTTGCTGGAGGGTCTTATCAAGATCTTAGACAGACCTGAACAAAGAAGTCATAACCTTAGCTGCAGCCCTACAGTCTGAATGTAGTAGAGATGCTGTGACAATCTTATTATTCACGTCCATCAAATATCTTGCCAACGTTCTCCACGCAAAGACAGACAAAAAAGGACCTAGAAGCAAGCAGGAAGGAGTGGGGGAGGCAGACACTTTTTCCCTTTTGAAATGTTTACAGAGCTGTATTTATACACTAAAAATGTGTTTGTTTAAACCCAATGCTTGTTTTAAGCGCAATGCTTTCCAATAGGTCATTAGTTTAACCTGTATAACCCTATCATTGCACCCAATTCTGCAGTGAGGAGATAAGAGCTGACCTAATTTGACTTTCATGTGTCTTCCTTCCCATCAGTCCCCTACTCCCTTCCTTACTCCTCAAAGTAGGAGATTTCTAGCTTCTCAACTCCCTCCATCCAGAAGGACTGCTCACCCACCAAACAATGAGCATTCTTCATGCTACATACCTGCCCACTACCATATCCTCAAATGAGACAGGGCATAGAATTTGGCAGTATGGAGATGTGGGGCAAAGTGGTTCCTGGCCAGGAGGGCTTTGTTCATAAAGACACACTTATTCTTGTGTTCTTGCCTGGTTCTTCCTCCCTTGAAAAGTGCCTCCTGGAGGCTTCCCCCTTAACCAAGTTCCAAAGTGGCTTGGAACATTGACCAATATCTTATGAGTGAGCAGGACACTGACAAAAATACTGTGTTACTTTTAGTAAGGCCAACAGAATATCCACACCAGTAACATGACCAATGTTAGAGTGATTACAGAAAAATTAAGACTGGGGGGGAAAAATTAAGGAATTAAAAGACTTTCACAAAAGTAGCATTTTGATATATGCCAGGTTCTAGGCAGCATATTATGACAACCACTAAATATCAGAAAATGGGGAAGGGGCAAAAGTAGAATTAAAATGCATCATCCATTTTAAAATTTCAGTGACTAACCCCTGTAGTTTCTTTCAAGTTATTTAAAATTTCTCTACTGATTAGTTGAAGAATAAGTTAAACTTGTAATGTTTGGAACTAAAGATTAAACATATCAAATAAATTGGCACAGTTCCCAACCTTAGTAACAACAAGCCTCAGTTTTGTACAACAAAAATCTATTGTTTCTTTAATACAATAACTAGTAAAGAGCAATTCCATAGATTTTCTTGGGGCCACAAGTTTTAAATATAAATATTTTCTGATTGCCCAGGAATTTTTTTTTATTCTACATTTGTTGAAAATCAGGGTGAACTTTTTTGCTGTTCCTGGATTCTTCAACAATCAGGGTTAAACAGAGACTGGAAATGGCTGGGCCATTACACAAATTGAATCTATTTCCCCATGTTAAGTATCCTTACACCGTCTTGTCAACTGTCTGATATAGGCCATCTTGATTATCACTACAAAAGGTTTTTTTTTCCTCCTGTTGTTAATAGCTCATCTAAATTAAATAGCCTCTTAGAATTGGTATGGCAACTTCCAACTTTTCATGTTTTCTGTGTGTGTATATATCTATCTATCTATCTATCTTACTACTGTGTGTTCCATTCTATGCATCCGATGAAGTAGGCTATAGCCTACGAAAGCTTATGCTGAAATAAATTTGTTAGTCTCTAAGGTGCCACAAATACTCCTGTTCTTTTTAATCATTCAATTAATCAGCTATTTTTAAAATACTTGAATAACTAGTTCAACTCTAGAAGTGAGTAATCCAGTTAAAGATAAAGGCATTACCTTTAAGAAAAAAGTAGCTAATTCCACAGACAAATGTGCTGTTTGATGTAGGAATGCCTATGCTGGCTACCATCAGTGAGTAGGAGATGTTTAAGTATCAAAAAGAAATACTTCAGCAGACAGTAATAGTGAAGTGATTTTAGATAGGGCGTGAGGGAATCTATAAAGAGTCATTGTAATGCTACCTGTTGGTCTTGTTCGGTCTGGTTCTTGCAACATAATCCAAGATCTTGGAGGTGGTTGTTCTGTTGAAACTATTAGAACATTTAAAAAAAAACATACACAAAGTGAAGTAATCGTATTTATTTTAAATGGCATAAATAAATATTTTAGAAATGATCACTTACTTCTTTTTGCAGTACCTGCCAAATTATCAAGCAAATAATTCAGGAGCCTTCGTGTTCCATCCGGTTCCTGGTAGAGGTTCAGTATATCCTGTGTAAGTGGATTTCCTGCAAACATGTTTATAAAAAGTAAAATTGAACCAGAAAAATGATGAGTGTGTGTGTGTTGGTGTTTAAAATCTTGGATATATGATTGCAGAACAGTGAGAATGGTTTCCCTTTTCAAAAAGTATTTCAATTTTCCATTCCTGCAAACACTTACATTCTCTTCTGTATCTGAGTTCTAGAAGGACAGCTCTAACTTTCATCACTGCCCCTCCTCCAAACACACTTACAATGGTGGTAGGGAATATGTCTGATGCAAAAGCAATCTCCATCAGTTTTATTTCATAAGACAGTGGCCTCCCATAGGCCAAAAGAATTCTCTGCTGGACATCTACCACTAGAATAGGGTATCTTTCTGCCAGATCTCAGAGAATCTGGCCTGGATTAATTAAGGGGGCTACTCTATAGAGTCAGACTCTAAAAGTTTACACAAATAGGGGACAGTATAACTGTCCAATCATAATAAATGTTAGACTTTTGAGATTTAATGCAGTTTGTAGGCATCATACTCAATAGAAAGAGCCTGATCTTGCAAGCCTTTCATTCATACAAACTCCCACAGAAGTCAATAGATCTACATGCCAAACACTTACAGTATTGGCCCCAAAATTTTGAAAATCAATTTTTAATTGCTATTTGCAGTCAGATACTATGGTAATCTGTAGCAGTAGAAAATCCTAAAAAAGGTATCCAGCTGATCCCCCTTTTTGGGGAGAAAGAGAGTTCCATAACTGCATTGTAAATTCAATTAGGCCAGATTTAATCAAAAGCTATATCTAACTTCCATGTAGGCAACCAGAAAATAAACTTGATTTTTCATTCTTTTTTGGGCCAGATTCATTAAATCTCAATATATTTATAAAAGAGAAGAATATATTCCTAAACCAACAGCTGCTATTTGGTAACATTTTATAAAATTCATAGCTTAAAACAGCTGTGGCTCAAGAATGAGATCAAAACAAAAAAATGTAGGTAAAAGTCATACCTTTCAGACCTAATGTCTGTAACTGAAATAGTTTTCCCAGCTCAAATGGTAGAACCCGTAACAGGTTGTTATTTAAATGGAGTTCCCTGTAGGCAAAAATCAGAATAATATGAAGTGGGATGTAAAACAGTATTTGCGATCAACTGTTTATTGCTGAAACAGTTTCACTATAAGAAAGAAACAGTACTATCACACCACTACTTGGAAAAATTGGAAGACTAAACAGTCAGGAAGGATCAGGGGCATTATGCTGAACACAATGAAAAAAGTTTATTAAATCTGAAGTACAGAGCAGAAGCTATTGGGGGTGGAGAATCTACCTATATGATCATAAGCTTTTGTAAATGTCAACAATAATTAAAATATTAAGGAATTACAAGAAATGAAGCAATTAAAGTTTGACAAGCTGGACTACAAATGGCTGAGTTAAGTTTAAAGGACAATTACGAAAATAAGATTATAGCCATTAAAATAAAACCAAGAACAAACAAAAAATGGTTCCAGTACTATTACTGCTATTATATTACTATGTAAGCATGCTGCTATCCCTCTCTCTCTGCATTAACACATCACATTGGGGGTCAGGTCAGCTTAACTATGTTTCTCAAGGATGTAATTTTTGCACACCCTTTAGAGACATAGCTATGCCAATAATTTTTCACTGTAGACCATCCCTAAAATGGTCCAGTTTAGTTATAACGGATAAAATCTGTGATATAGTCACAATCGTTACATAAGACTGCATAAGACCTACATAACAGTTACCCATCTGATTCTGCCAGACTAGAGTTCCCTAGCTATTCCTTGCAAGATGTAAAAAGAGCATACATTTTAGGATGTCTACTCCATTCCTAGATTTCCAGGCAGTAACATATACTGCTCAGGGGAGTGAGAGAGAGCAAAAGATTTAAAAACAAAAACCCTATCAACTTTCCACCACCTGCCTAAGTCATTCAAGCTTTATTTGACTACCACAGTGTTTGTGAACCGTTTTTCATTTGCAGACCCCTAAAAAATTTCAAATGGATGTGCACACCCCTTTGGAAATTCAACCTGTAGTCTGCGGACCCCCATTATAGACTGAATTCTTAGACTGAAAACAGACTGAACAGAATTCAACTATAAATGTTGCACGTGCTTGGTTTAGCACGGCATTTCACACAGCATGAGAAAAAAGCCCACAGTTTAGCGTCCTATGACAAAAACACTTTTGGGTTTTGATCTGTAGGGAGAGATATTCACATACATTTGATTGATCAGAAAAACTGAACGCCTTTTCTGGGGTCTGAAACTTCATTTTCATAGTCACCTTTCACAGACACCTTTGACATAATCTGTGGGCCTCCAGGGGTTCACAGACTACAGGGTGAAAACCACTGGACTATCACATGGGAATAATATTCTACATGATCCCAAAGAGCAACTAATACATTATTCTTTTTGAAGGTACCTTTTTGTCTATAAGCTTTTGGGAACTTTACAGAACTCTTAAGGGATGGGTGAGCTCTTGGTTCAAGGTGCTCACCTGGATTCATTCTAGGTATAGATTACAGTTCCACTAACAAATCAAGTACAGTTTTCATAAATTGTTAAAGAAAAACGTTAAGCTTGGAGAGTGGCATAGCAGAAAGAATCACTGAGGCTTTTTCCCTACTTCACACAGAATAAGGATAGTTGTCTAGTTTAATCTCATTTTGGTTAATGCTCTTTGGCATCAAAGAGGTCCCTTTAAGTAGCACAGAGGATCACAGCAAGTCATACTAGTCCTTCCAAACAAACAAAGAATCTGAGCTCCCTGAAATCTCCAGTTGTGTTGGAGAAAAATCTGTGATTGGAGGAAGGGGAGGTGGGGGAGACACCCTAAGATCGGCAACTTGTTCATTTTCCATGGGCTGGTTCACTGTCTCCCAAAGTCATTGGAACAAATTTTGTCTGCATGTGACAGGGAGACACAATGGATCTTAGACAAGCTATGCCCTTTATAAAAAGAGTGTCCAGACATGGAAGTTGAAGGAGCTATTTCAGAGGTAGGCAACCTATGGCACAAGTGCCAAAGGCGGCACGCAAGCGGATTTTCAGTGGCATTCACGCTGCCTGGGTCCAGGCCACTGTTCCGGGAGGCTCTGCATTTTAATTTAATTTTAAACTAAGCTACTTAAACATTTTAAAAACCTTATTTATTTTATATACACCAATAGTTTAGTTATATATTATAGACTTACAGAAAGAGACCTAAAAACATTAAAATGTATTACTGGCATGCGAAACCTTAAATTAGAGTGAATAAATGAAGACTTGGCACACCACTTCTGAGAGGTTGCTAACCCCTGGGCTATTTATTGACTCTAAAAAGAGATTCTAGGACAGGAGTGGGCAAACTTTTTGGCCCGAGGGCCACATCGAGGTTGCAAAATTATATAGAGGGCTAGGGATAGGGAAGGCTGTGCCTCCCCAGATAGCCTGGTCCTGCCCCCTATCCAACCGCCTCCCACTTCCCTGCCCCCTGACTGCCTCCCTCAGAATCCCTGACCTATCCAACCCCACCTGCTCCTTGCATCCTGACTCCCTCCTCCTGAGACTCCCCACCCACCCCCCCAGGGTCCTCCCCACCCAACCCACCCTGCTCCCTGTCCCCTGACTGCCTCGACCCCTATCCACTCCCCCCATCCCGACAGACCCCTGGGACTCCCACACCCTGTCCAATCCTCCCCCCATCCACTGACTACCCCCACCCAGAACCTCCGCCCTATCGAACTGCCCTCTGCTCCCTGTCTCCCGGGGCTCCCTGCCCCTTACCCAATCTCCCAGTCCCCTTACCATGCTGCTCAGATCTGCACGTTTGGCAGCTGCACGGAGCCAGACATGCTACCCTGCAGGAGCATGCAGCCCTGCCCCTCCCAAAGTGACGGAGTGCCTCTGGAGGGAGAGAGAAGGAGAGGGAGGGGCAGGAGGGAGCCTCCCCAGCCGGGAGTTCAGGGGCCAGGCAGGACAGGCCCATGGGTCATAGTTTGCCTACCCCTGTTCTAGGGAATGCCAGCACACACCATTTATCTGGTCCATAATACTGGTGATATTCAAAGCTAGTCCTGTTAGTCTGGAAATTATACCACAAACTACAAGGAGAGTGCAGTAGCAGTCAGCAGGTAACTCAAAACTACCATGGGATTCAGACCTGCAGAGCACTACCACATAGGAAGCACTTACGAACTGTTCTTCACTTTAACCCCAGTGAAAAGAAATCATGGATCATTTGCAATTATTGAGGACAGGGAGTGTGCACTGGGTTAATGTACTTTTATTACCTTTTGTGTCTACAACTCAGGATTCAAATATTATGTTTGTCACAAACGGAAACTAGATTGGTGGTCTGATCCTAGTTTGTTAGTGCACACTTTGCAGCCAGAACAAGATTTTATAGGCTGTGCTCAAGACAGGGATAACTGGAAGTTTGTAGAATCAGGATTGGAGTAAACTGGGAAAAAGTTAGGAAAGTTTGCCCAATATCTGCATGCACTATTCTGCATAGCGCTATGCTAACATCATTTGCACAAGAACATAATTTGCGTCCATATTTTAAAAGGAAAAGGGCTTTATGAAGAGAAAGGAACACTAATTCACAAGGTGAATCTCAGAATGTTTCAGTGAGTTTAAGATGAGTAGGTGATGATACTTAATGACAGTAAGGTAGAGGGAAATTATTATTAGAAACTGTAATTAGGGCAAAGATGGTAGGGGTAAAACAAAAAATAAAGTATCTCAGAGTTTGGAGGAAATTATGTAAG
Source organism: Dermatemys mawii (assembly GCA_007922305.1). Lineage (NCBI taxonomy): Eukaryota > Metazoa > Chordata > Testudines > Dermatemydidae > Dermatemys > Dermatemys mawii. Next base: position 13,002,754 of record ML677358.1, on the reverse strand, counting down.
GCACTACCAGTATTTCTTTCTCAGGCTGAATTCCCACTGTTAAATAGGGCCCATGATAAATAATAGTTTTAAGTATTAACTATTCTGGAATTTATTGATAGCTTACTCTCAATTTTAATCAACTAGTTTAAATTTTTTCAGTAGCATGGAATTTTTTCAGGGATGAAGAAAATACAATTATTAGTATCTTAAGGTGCCACCTAGCCTATCATCCCAATGCAGGTGTACTATAAAATATATGGTGGCAGTCAAGTTCTTTTTTAAATAAAGTTTCTATGAAGTCTCGATCTTGTAGGGTTTTTAGATTTAACAAAATTAACTATGGTTGAGTTTAAACAGTTAAAAGCGCAACTATACTTTAAAAGTCTAGAAGTCAAACACTGGTACCGTATGATAATCCCACATACAGTACTTCACTGAGGTCATTTATACATTTCAATATTACCCTATAAGGACAAGAGAAATTTGCCCATAATACTTGCCCTTCCCTGCCACCATTAAAGAGGAGGACTCCATTAACAAAATTAAATACTGTGGCCCCAATTAAACCCAACTAGTGATAACATTAATATGTTTTACTTCCATAAATAATTAACTTATTCTATCCCTAGCCTTGTGACTCTTCTATACCTTTCAACCTAAAAGCACAAAATTCACTTTAGTAATTGCCTGGCTAGCTAAAGAGTATGTTCATTTATTGGCATGGAAGTGGAAGTACATGACCACCACAGGGAAAAAAAGGGGGGGGCAGGGAGAAACCCTCCCACAAGGTATCTGTTGCTATGCAAATCTCTCAGGTGTTATAAAACTATCGTCACAAAATTAGATTCTTAGAGTAGTAATTTAAGATGAAGAAAACAGCCACTAACTTTCTTTGATTATCTTTATTTAGAAATATTTAGTCTGCTCTTATTATTATTATGTATTATTTGTATTATTATAGTGGCTATGCCACCTTTGTTGTAGGTGCTGTAAAATACTCTTTTTCTCTTGTCATGAAGTAAGGGACAACTCTGGCACCAACTCTATAGGTGTCAACAGTTCTTCAAAGGCAGTCTCCCTGCATAAGGATTTGGGGATGTGTTTGGAAGGGCGTGTGTGTATGTAAATCTGATTTAGGAATGTCACACAAGGTGCACGCCACCACACTCAGCTCTGTAAGAGCTCATTGTGTACTATTGCATGGGGCAACGAGGGAATCAGGGCAAAGATAAGAGTGCTAGGGCTGTAGTTACAACTCCAACCATTAGGAAAAACTGTTTATGTTGGCTTTAGTTAGTTACGCAACAGAATCATGCCAAAACCTGAAACTGATTTCTGCTGGGGTCGCAGATGAACATGAAATGTAATTTGCATACCTGAGTGACACCATGTTTCCGAGTTCTGCTGGTAAACTACGGATTTTATTAGAGGACAGGTCCAGATATACTAGATTGTGAAGCTTGGCAATGTCTGAAGGAATACGGGATAAGGAATTGTCACTGAGATGCAAAGCTGTCAAATGGGTCAGTGACCATAAAGATGAACTTAAGCTTCTTACTTTCCCTGTAAGAGAGAGAGAGAGCGAGAGAGCACACGCACAAGTAAAATAAAAAACTTTAGACATTTTAAACATCTAGTTCTAGCATTAAATGAGTATTTTATGATATCTTGTTTGAACAGTATTTAGAGTTTTCTGCAATATGGTTAAAAATGAAAGACTATATAGAAGGGACTCCCCTCTAATTGCATGACAATTTGATGGCGCACACAAATTTTCCTTTCAGTTTTGTTGCCTGGGACCTTTAGACATTTTTGAGCCCATGTTTTAAGCCTTGGATAGCCTCTTCCTCTCTGAAAGTGCTACTTAAAGCAACTTACAGATTTATGAACTGATGATGCATTCAGTGTTCATGTGTTTTTCAAGTGAAACTATGTGGACTTATCACTAATATTTTAAGTTTTAGTGCTCTGGCTTTCGAATGGAAGATGGTTCTCTGGTGTCTGCTCTTATTCACACACCATCTTCTAAATAAAAAGGCTCTCTTTCATGCCATTTGTTCAACAAAGAAGAGCAAGCAGCTTCTTCTGGAGCACAACAGTGCTATTCCTGTTGTAACTACAAAGGTAACTTTAGAACAGGGGTCCCCAAACTGCACTCTACTAAAAGCTGTTCTGGCTATGGCCATGGGCTCAAGAACCACATCTATTTTGTGTAAAATGGAGACTATTAATGCTGATTCATTTTAAAAAGTCAAGAGATCTACACCTCCATATGGAAGGAACCTGAAGTATCATAAGGGACATCATTAGAGACATTTCTCGGGCAAGGCTGACTTCCTACCCTTTAATCAGAAAGACCATCTAGATTATATCAAGAGGACTGCAGGAAAATCAGATCATCATCATTTCCTCAGAGGCAAAATAGGCTCACTACCATTTAACAGACTTTTTATAGCCTACTTAGTCATCTATGAGCTACCAATGTTAAACACTTCTTCCAATTAAGTAATTATACTCCAAATGTACTTGCTGATTATTTTTTTTAAACTCCCTTCCTCCTAATAAAGCCACTCATACTTTGATGATTACGAAAATATGCACTAACATAAATTGGTCTTTTTTCTTCCTTTAAGTTTTATTTCTTTATTTTATTTAAGAGTCCAGAATTTTCCCACTGGTATTGTGAGAGTGGAGGGAAAGAAGGGTCAAGTTATTCAGCTTCATTTGAACATTCTTCCTGCCAGGAATAAAAATCCTGGCTACATGGAGATACATAAAGAAATAAAAGTTAAAGGAAAATACATATCTTTAAAAAAATTCAGTGTATTTTAAACTTTCAATACTGATTTCCAGGTAAGTTCAACTGGCAATGCAGAATAGTACATGGAATATAAACCGCAGCCAGAACAGGTGAGATTTCAACTCGTGGTCTCCTCTTGATCAACTCAGAATTTTCCCTTAAACTACAAGGAATTGGTGGGATAGTGCCTCACACACAGGGCTTGTCTCCAAGTATATTTTATGTGCATCTATGTATAAATAAAATCTTGAATTGACTGATTGTCAATTAACTCTAAGGAGTTAACACCTTTGTAAAGACTAGTCTGGATATTGCTAAACAGTTTATTCTAGGCTACAAATGTTTGTAATGCACCATAAACTGATCTCTAGTGGAAAAACTGTAGTATAGTCATAGTCGCACATGAGGAAGATTTTGCTTGTTATATTGTTACTGCTAAAGATGGCAAGTACATCTCAGCATATTTCTTTTCAATTATGGAGAAAAAGTGACCAATTGAGAGAAACAATAACTGATACTGGATTCTTGCAAAAGGATCTGAAAAAGATAAAACAATCCAGAGGGAAAAAAAATTTAAAAAGAGGGGTTGTAGTAATTTTGGAATTTGCGTATCAAACCAGCATGAAAAATTCAAACAGAACTCAAAGTTTTCATTCTGTTTTGGTTTTTGCCATTTTTATAACTTTTCATTAAAAAAAAGTTTACAACTCCTGCTAAGTTAACCTTCTACATCAGCATTAACTATGCTGTTATGACCGGCTCCAGCATAATAATTTTACATCTGTATAGCACCTTTCATTCCAAGAGATCCTGACATGCTTTACAAATGTAACTGTCTACAGTAAAAAGGTACTACCACTTTGGTGGCAGAGTCTGACTCTACAACATTGATTCAGGCCCTAATTGAGGAGAGCACTCCTAGTCAGGAAAACACATGCTAAAGTGCTTTCCTGAATCAGACCCTCAAACATCTAGTCATTTATGTGTATTCCAACTGACTTCAAGTAAGGGATGCAGGATCAGGTCCTTTAACTGGAAATATTAAGTATATACAGGAATGCCTTATCAGCCATTCAAATGCAGCAATTGTGACTTGTCAAACAGCAATATCATAAAACAGTTTAGGAAAGGAAACAGCATAATTTAGCTAACCTAAAATTCAAGCAGATAGAATGCAATTGCCAAATTATGGTCAGGACACCAGATTTAAACACCCTTAACACATATGCCAAGTGCCCAGGGATCTTTAATGACCAAAGTGGTCACAACCTTCATTTTCTCTCCTATTTGTAGAGGAGACCTACAGCTACACACCATTCCCCAGTATTACGTTGGGCATCAATTTATTAGAGGGAAGAATGCATCCTAGCAAATAAACACCACCACTGCCTGTAACTTCTTGGTGTTCCTTAGGTTTCCTATTCAAATACCAAGCTTACATAGCCCAACTCTGCTTATTTGTGAGGGAATAGCTATAGGATAAACATTTATCTGATGGCTAGTATGAGTATTCAAATTTTAAATTAAATCCTCATTTCACCACATAACCAGTAATCCTCTATTTCTTACCACTTATTTCCAACTCTGCCCAATTTGATTTCTTTCCATTGGCTGCTTCCTCTGAGGACATAATTGTGTACATCCTCCGTGGATCAGGTGGATCGTACTTTTCTTTGGGCATTCCTGTTGAAATGAACAGAAAAATGCCACTTTGCTACATTATTCCATTTAACAAACATATTACCTTTACTCTCTAGATAGAGATTCCTCTTTTAAAGAGCTACTTCTATATATAGAGTATGTCATGTTAACTACATGTACTATCCAACTCTTCAGTCTAAGGCAACTTTTCCTGTCATGTCACAAACCTACCTGGGGTGGGAGCAGGGGGGAGGTGGAGGGCATGGGGAGAGGAAAGAGTCTGGGCCTAAAAGAACACAGGCTACTGCAATTTCTAACAATAGCAGAAAGTGGCCCAGTCTACATACAAAAATTATACCACTTGTATGCAGTTAAATTTAATAAAATTGGTGCAACCCACTCGTGTGGATGCTCTGAAATCAATTTAGGAATTTCTGATACTGATTTAACTTAATTTGTTAACTAAACTAGATTATATTTGGTTAAATTGGTAAAAATTGTGTGTTTAGACCACGCTTAAGATGACCTGCAGGCACAAGGTAAAATATTAGGAAGACATCATCCTGAGGATGGGTGGGTTCACAAAGATAACCAATGTTCATGAATCCTTGCACCACATGCAAACCCTCCAATCAAACCCACAAAGCCTGCTAGAGCCAGGATCTTGTTAGAATGCAGTGAAACTCTTGTTACAGAATGCAGGATTAGAAATTTCCTCAGTCTTCTGGCTTGTATATATAGGAATGTGCTTAAACAAGACAACTCAAAAGTTGTCATCTTGTTCTCTCAGGTTTAACAGCTACTCAGCACATACAGTTGTGCTGACACCAACATCCCTGGCTTTTACCTGCTTCCATTTTTTTTAATGTTATTTTTTATTATGTTAAAAAGCCTGAATCTACTGATAAGCAGTCTACCTTATTAAGTGTTAAAGTATTAAGTGGTTCAAAGAAAAGGACAGGCCTACATTGCAAACAGCATTATGTTATGCAATTTTCTGAACTGGCTGATCCTATTAGAATAATGAAGATGTTTGCACTTATTCATAATGTATTTTCAAGAAGTATTAGCAACAACAGTTTCTCATAGTAACGATTAAGTGAAATGGAAAGAGAAACATTAATATACAAGTTACCAGAATCCTGTTTTTTCTGCAATTTACGAATGGCCACAGCATGCACCATGCCAGATAAGGGTTAAGCTTTTTGTTTTGTTTTGTTTAATTCATTTATGTTTGCAAAAGTACCTTTCCAAATCTGAGCCACTGCGTATTGCCTGTCTGAATACGAAAAGATAATTAAAAGTGATGCAGGAGTTCGTCCATGCATCTCAACAGGTGTTAACACTGAAATCTTTCAATGGAAATTAAAAAATAAATAAATAAAATAAACCCAACACTTAAAATTAATAAGCAGTGAAATAGTTAACACAAACACGACTAAGGCACTTATCCATTTTTATTACATCCATTAGTGTGTATTTAGGATGGGGAAACTGTAGATCAGCTGTTTGCTGGCAAGAATTGCTGTGTCAAGGAACACTCACTCCTCAAAAAAATGGTCAACTGCTAGTGCCCCCTTCCCCAAAGAGGAAGGAAAGAAAAGTACATGCTCTTTGGTTTCAAAATCCCACACTACATACTAGTCCAGTGGTTCTCAACCTGTGGTCCACTTGGCACAGAGCTGCGGCCTACGTGACATCCTCAGGGCCATACAGGTAGCACTGGATGCGGCCAACAATGGTAAATAAATTGAGAACCACTGTCCTCGGCTTATCTAGCTTCCCTTATCCCCCATCCCCATGGCACACTGCGTAAATCAGGTCAAGTAGTTTACCAGTGAATTTATGTACCACTTCTCAAATGAGGCAGGGATACTCAGAAAACAGCATAATTCACTACAAAATCTTGATTCATCCCTGAACATGCTCCATCATGTGCACGGACTAATGGACTATCTGGTATCAGTAGCAGGCGGTTATGTTCTGAGGACCAATCACTAGAAAAGAATGATACACACTTTGCCAGTGGGTTTCACAAACATTTTCTGATGGAACAAGATTAGAGACAAGGCTTCTGGATTCAGGAGACCATGCTGTACTGGAGACAGGCTTGGAACACAAGGATATCATCTCCCACTGCAGCTATCCAACCTCTGGCTCCTGTGTCCCCACCTTCTGCTCCTATCCTACATCCCAGGTCCTATCCCTTATGGATTGTGCAACTTTCCCTACCGACTTTCTCACTCCTTTCCATTCTCGAGGGTCTGATTTCTCTTTGCTGCCTGGGCACCAACGGGAGGAACACTGCAGGTACAGAAGAAAGTCTGCTTTCAGCTATGCTGCCCAATGCCAGAACTGCTCCTGGCTGCCAGGAGGAGCAATTGCAGTGAAATTCTTGCTCAACTCCTACAGCTCCAGGACAGTGCAGACACAGTATGGTGGCAAATAGGATCATGGTTAGGGCTCAGTGTTTGTCTCAGAAGTCACAGCAGAGACCTTCATGACTTCTGTAGCTGCCAGTGTGGCTGACTCCATGGCGACCCAAGCAGCTGGCCCTGGAGCTAGCTGCTCATGCAGCCCTGGGGACAGTCACACCGGCCACTGCTAGAATGTTTCTGCAGCCAGCCGGTCGGGTAGCCCTGCAGTCAGCCGCAACAGCTGCTGCTGGAGCGGCCCCGGCCCCAATCCTACCAGCCGTTATTCTGACGGCCTTGGGGAGCGCCTGAACAACAACTGATGCGGCTGGCTCTGGGGACCACCTGAGCAAGAGTCCTGGGGGCTGACGAAGCGCTCTCCTGCCCCGTACTTCTCCACCCCGTTCCCGCGATTCAATTCGGGGTATTTATGGTATAAATCACGGACAGGTTTTGGGCAAGAAACCAAAAATGACAGCCCATGACCTGTCCATGACTTTTACTAAAAATAATTGTGATTAAATTGTAGCCTTAATCAGCAGCAGCAGCACAGATGAAATCTTGTTAGAGTTTGGTAGGTAAATTCTCCCTAGTCTCTACTGAGCATGTATAAATGTATTTTTTAGGAGCCAACAACTTGGCCAAATTTTGGGCAGTTTTTCACTGGACATCAAAAGGCACATTCATGACAACAGGTTGACTCCCAGTCCCAAATTTCACACCCTTGCCCCAAAGCATGAAGATGCTAGAGCTTCTCTATGAAACTACTGATGAATATTAGCATGTATTTTTTCCCTAATCTCATTCTTAGAAATGGTTACACTGTTTTAGCTGATACTTAAGTTTTTCTTTTTTTTAAATGCAGACACCCAGCATTAAACATTTCTGCCTGAATGGTTAAAGTTTAACAAAACTTTAAGCAACTGAAAAGGTTGTACAAAGATAAGTGTCAGATAACTTAAGCTACAGGCATTACTGCCTGCACCTCCTATAATATACTGTTTAATTTACTTGGACAATCTATGGCATGATTTTTCAAAAGTGCTCACTCTAGCAATTCTCACTGAAGTCAATTCAGAATCTCAGGTTCTTAAAACCTCTGAAAATCAGACCACTAATGTTTGTGGAAAGTGCTAAACTATACTGGAGATTGAAATTCTTAATTTATTCCATTCACGGAACAGTTGTACTACAGACTCTGCTGCCCAGCAATGTCTCACACCCTTCTCTATAGGGTTGACACATTCCATATCCATTCAGTTGTTTCTGTTGAGATCACTGCAGATACAAATAAATTTTTTTTATTTAAAAAATATTTTTTTTGATAAAATGCTTTTTGAGGGAAAAAAGCCTATCTAAAGATACTTTTAATTAAGATATGTTATAGCTCAAAGATATCTCATCATGGAATAGGGATTATAAATTCTAATTATATGAGGGAGGGAGCCAGGAGAATTCTCCCTGTGCAGTCAGAGCATACAGCTATCATCAGCAGCCCATCTCTCAAGCACCAGCACAGGAAGAAAGTCATATTGGGTTTGGCCAATAGTACATTGTATTAGGGGAACTCCACGCTGTATCACAGCTCACAAGCAGCTCATCATAGGCTGTTAATTAGAGCTGTTGGAAGTTGCTGTAACTTATGCCTGGGGGGCCATTTCAGCATCTGAAGCAGTCCAGAATCTTGGATGATGTAACAGAAATCCTTCTTTGCCCCCTTCTATTTGAGCAGCTCCTTTGCAGGTGCAGCATAGAAACGGAGCCTGTATATCTTGTTACCAATCCCATCTGCCACCTAGGTCTATTTCATATTCTTAATTGTAATATTCTCTTAGAAGTTTGAAAATAACTTGTTTTCAAACCCAATTTTGTAATATTCCATTTGCCAAGAATTGATTTCCTCCTTTGTTCTGAGAATAAGCAAGTGTTAAAGAGAGTAATAAATTAAACATGCTACAGCCTTTGTTTACCTGCATCTCTACTGTTAGCACAGCACCAGAAATAGTATTTTAATTATCAGCAGCAGACCTAGTAAGAGTTTACGGGTCTTAATGAAACGACTACTTTAAAATTTCTCATCAATAATATGGTTTTATTTTGTAGCTTTTTAAAAAAAATTGGGCAATGTGTCTGAATGACTTTCCGTACCAGTTTAATCATTTTACAAGTCTAATTTGAGTAAAAAAAAGTGTGATAATATTCCCTTTTAGTTTTAATGCTAGTATCCCATGTTTTGCTACCTATATTGGGATAAGGTTCTTTAAAGCAAATGAAAGCCATTTTCATTGGAAAAAATATTCAATCGAGATTACGCTGAGTTATAATATTCTGCTGACATATTACTATGTAGTCAGTGGAACACTTCAGTTGTATTGTAATAGGTTGTAAAGTATGTCTGAAGTATAAAAATAGATGTATTATTGAATAAAAAGGCTATCGACCTGCTTCGAAGGAGAAGATTTGCCAATATTTGTTACTTTTACTGAAAAGATGTCTAACAGAAAGTAAGTAGAAAGAAGCTTGGTTGACTGAACTCACTTTTAGAAACGCGAGCTAATATGTGACAATAGAAACTAAAGACAGCACACCCTTAAAGGTGACTTGCAAAAAGAAAAACGTGCCTTTCCTCCCGCGTCTCCCCCTTTTGAGCTGCTTTATGATGGTATAAAGACCTAAAAGGTTTTTGTCAAATTTCTGCTTGTCGTTAACTCTAGAACGTTAACTTGTCGTTAACTCTAGAAAAAAGTGCACCAGCAAAACCAGGGAGGAACAGATCTGATTACTACTGGTATTTCCAAGATACAAAAACAACTTCTGAAAATCAAACACATCTCCCACGTCTCAATGCTATAAAGATTCAAAAAGGGACAAGTACTTATAAAAATCCTCTGCAAATCTCTGTTGAGTATTGTATTAGTAATCAAAATGTTATGTTTAGTATTAGCAGTTCAATATATTTAATTTTTTTTGTAGTACTCTACAAGTAGCTGATTTGCTGTGGCGAACCACATACTGTATGGCAACAGCAAGTCCATGAAAATCTATTAACACGTATTACTGAAAATGTGTATGTTCTGTCCTTTTGTCTTATTTTTAGGGATAAAGAAAAAAAATAAAGCAGATAAGTCACAATTCTCTATTTGCGACAAAGCAATCTTTTCTACAATTAAATGTGATATCAAAGGCTTGTAGCTTCAAATACAAGAACAAAAATTCCTGTTAGAAACAGCTCGAGTAATATGTTCTTCAAACGTTTTCCCTGAGGCAGCAGCAGCTCCTGTAAATTGTGCTTGATATACCAACATTTTATGTGGTTACATATTGGCAGTAAGCATTCGTAGATGAGTCTGCTACAGAAGAGCATTGGACAGTTAGAGAGAAATGGACAGATGACATGAAAAAGTAAAAATTTTGTGCCAGTTAATCTTCACTGTCTTGTTCTTTTCTTCTTTCATTCCCTGCAAAAGCTTTCTGCATCACTAGTGCCTTTTTAGGGACACAACTCTTCAGTGAATCCAACCCCAAAGTGTTAAATAGCTGAGAACAGGTAATTTTTCCATCAGTAAATTAACAGTAGAAGGGTTGTCAATACTGGAACTCTAAGCAGCACCTAATGAGTCGGTCAACAAAAGCATAATTTCCTATGATAAGTTTGTGGACAAAAGCCCAGAGAAATCAAATTTTCAGTTTATAATTTATCAATAAAGTTCAATTTTGGATGCAGCTGAACCTTCCCCATACATATAGTCTAAAGCAGCAAACTATTCTTTTCTGTTGTTTCTATTGTTTGTAGTATCTGATCCCACCATGGAATCACTTCTTGGGAATGTAATAGTTAAAATGATTCTGCCAAGTTCTGTACTAAAAACATCTCATAAGGGATTCTGCTAATAAGTATGCTCAGAGACAAACAGGATACGATACGATCAGGATGGCTTAAATAATATTAACAGACATCACTTCAAATTTACAATACGCTAATATATTAAAAGCAAAAAACAAATAATGCAATCCAGAAAATGTAAACATCAGAATTAAATGTTACAATTGCCTAAAATATATGGAATGTTATATTTATGGCTACTATGATAGCATCCAGGACCCCCGGTCACGAACCAGGACTCCCATGTTGGACACTGAAAAAACAAAGAAAAAAAAGACAGCCCTTCACAGAGGACTTGCAATCTAAGGAATGACAACATTCAACAGTTCAATGCGGACCAGCCCAAGGAAATAATGAAGCAATACTGGCCAGCAGGGTAGGCAGTGGTCATAGCAAATTAGCTAATCATTGTCAAATATTTTGTAGGCATCACAGCAAAGGAGAAGTTTTAAGGACAGATTTAAAGGAGGACAACGGGGTAGTTTTGCAGGTGTTTACAGGGAGCGCTTCCCAAGCATGGGAGAAAGCACAACGGTCTCTTCTGAAAATTGAAGAAGTAGGTGATGACAGCTGGCATCACTGGCTGATTGGAGGAGGAAGTTGACATCTCAATAGCATGTGAGTTATGATAAGTAGCATGGGGATTGGGTAATGGGCCTTAAAAAAATGAAGACAAGTAACTTATATTTGATGCAATGTAGAAAGGGAAGCCAGTAGGGGAATGCAAAGAGAGCGGTGACATGATCTAGGCAACAAGCTAGGAAAGTTATCTGTGCAGCAGTATTTTGAACGGATTTGAGCAGAACAAAACTGCATTTGTCAAGGACTGAATAGAGCAGGGGCAGGCAATCTATGGCACAAGTGCCAAAGGCGGCATACAAGCTGATTTTCACTGGCACTCACGCTGCCTCCGTCCTGGCCACCGGTCTATGGGGCTCTGCATTTTAATTTCATTTTAAATGAAGCTTCTTAAACATTTTAAGAACGTTATTTACTTTACATACGATAGTTTTGTTATATATTATAGGCTTATAGAAAGAGAGCTTCTAAAAACGTTAAAATGTATTACTAGCACATGAAACCTTAAATTAGAGCAGCGGTTCTCAAAAGGGGGGTCGTAACTCCGACGGGGGTTGCCGGCCGCTTCCCAGGGGGTCATGAGCTCCCGGTGCCACTGAGAAGCTGCTGAATTGATTACTTCCGCATTTGGCGGCTTTTCGGCGGACATGCCAAGCGCTCCCGATTGTGCGCCAAAGTGCTTCTGAAATCGGAAATAATCACTTCGGTGGACAGTCGGGAGCGTTTGGCATGTCCGCCAAAAAGTCGTCAAATGTGGAAGTAATCAATGCGGCGGCTTTTCGGCGGACACATAAGGATCGCGTCAGGAAGCAAGTTACTAAAAAAGGGACACAGTTCTGCAAAGTTTGAGAACCACTGAATTAGAGTCAATAAATGAAGACTCAGCACAGCTCTTCTGAAAGGTTGCCGACCCTTGGAATAGAGGTTGTTACATAACTGACAAGCGATGACGACAATCTGAACAAGAGTTTCAGCTGTGCAGATGGACAGAAAATGCCATATTTTAGAGATGTTGTGCAGAAAGAATTGGAAAGATTTAGACGCAGCTTGGATGAAGATCTAGAGAGGATTGAGTTGAAGATGACACTCAGATTATGGGCCCGAGTGACAGGGAGTATGGTGGTATTATCCACAGTGATTGAAAGAAGAGGGAAAGAAGCAGAGTATTTTGGGGGAAAGAATAGGAGTTCCATTTTGCCCATGCTGATTAAGCTGATGGCTGGACATCCAAAGGACATGCCAGGGATACATGCTGAAGTTTTAGTTTACTTTAGACAGAAGGCATAAGGTCTGGAGTAGAGAGGAAGATCTGAGAGTTGTCAGCATAGAGATTATACGTGATCTTGTGTTTGCAGATCAGACTGCGCAGAGTCAAGGTGCAAAGGGAAAAGAACAGGTGACCAAACATGACGCTCTTTGGACAAAATTCCCAATGATTTTAAGGGGGTGGAAAGGATCCCTTGAAGAATACACTCGAGGAACCATTAGAGAGGTAGTAGAACCAGGTGAGGGCTGAGTCACAGAAGCCAAGCAAGAACAAGATATCGTAAATAAACATGTGGTATATTGTGTCAAAGATCTCTGACTGGTCGAGAAGGATGATGATGGAAAGTAGTGGTTCTGAGCTAAGGCCAGGAAGAGGCCATTAGATACTTTTTGGTGACTGGTTTCAGTGGAGTTGTCACAGCGATAGTTGTCTTGTTAAGGGCTCGGCTGCACCTGTCCTAGTTTTGGCCTGCCTGAGTCAAGACACCTGACAAGGAGTCAAGTGATCAGAAGTGGGGCTTGCTGGGGGGATAAAAAGGAGTCATGGGAGAGAAAGAGACAATTGCTGGCAGCTGCCTGCTGAGTGTGTACGCAGTATATCCTACTGAAAGAGGGTTGTAGAAGGGAAACAATGCCACTGCTAAAGAGGCCAAGGAAGGGCGTGATAAGACAAAAAAAGTGCCGTTGCTGAAGGAGTCCAACGGCAGGGAGAAGAGACAATAACGCAGAAGGAGTGGACACTGGGAGCTTAGCTGGAAGACCATGTCAGCTTTGTGACCTGGTATGCATAGCAATTATCCGCCGAAGAGCTTGAGCAATCACCTGCCAAACCTTTCTAAGGCAATGAGAGTCCACTAGTTTGGTTCACATTTGTGTCAGGTGCAGAAAACAAGCAGACATTACCTCTGGAACAGAGGGGAGCTATGGAGAGGGTATTACAGAGAGTTTAGGACGAGGCATAGCCAACCATTGTCTCTGGAATACCAAGTCCTGAGTTGAGAGATCTGCAGAGGCAATTGGCAGTGCTCAAGAAGCAGAAGTGACATCTTGTTGGGGGAGTCTTACAATCAGCAAAAAGAGACGCAGGTATTCAGTGCAACAAGACCTGGGGCTCAGCTGTTGGTGTTATGACTGCAGACATATGGAGCACATAGGTAGGTGTGCCCTCTTACTACTACTGTCTTAATGACTAATTCTGTTGCAGAGTACAGAAAAAAAAGTGTGAAGACTGGTAAACCGACTCACGTCCCAGTCAGTTTTGTGGGCTTGCAGGAGCAGGAAGCGATATTGCTTGAGCGATAAAGTTTTGACACAAGCCATACCGAGGGAGAAGCCACTGGTCCATCCCAGAGTAAAGGAAAAGAACAGTGAGCAGTAGTGGTTGCTGAACGAGAAGGAGCTGTCTAAGCTTCATATCAGAACTTCCTAAATTGGATACCCTGGAGGCTGAACTGGCTGCTTAAAGAGAAAAAAACCTAGGCACTGGTTTAATTCAGAAGAGGGCTGTGTTGCGAGGCAAGTTGGCCAACTGAAGAAAAGAATTATTACATGCCCAATACAGAAGCACAGGATCATACTGCGGCAGATTCATTGATAGTCCCTGTCCTAAAAGTAGGAGTGCAGAAGCTGACACACAAAGTTGGAGCACATTTAAGACCAAGAGTTTTTCACCAAATAAACTAAGTCTGCCAGAAGAGTAAGGCAGGCTCAATCCCATGCTAGTGAATATTCACTTATGAAATAACAGGGTGGAAGAGGAACACAAATGGGATTTGTTATGGGCTGTGATGGAAGTTTCAAGAAAGGGGATGTGAATTTTAAAGCTGGAAGATCTGTCAGAGGACCTGATAAGGGATGTTCTATGCCTCAAAGGCTGCAGCTGTCTATGTTCAAGTGGGCCATACTCCTGAAGCCAAGGAGGCAACACTACACCAATTTTGTTCTGGCAAAACTTCAGTCTTATTAGCTTTTATCTGTTATAGCAGGAGCTTTAGACATTCCTGGAACAGAGCCTGACATCAATTACAACGTGCTAAGGACTAAAAACGGCACATTAGGTATACAGACTGGGAAAGCCTCGGACTGAATTATGACATTCTTCAATGACACTAGTGAACTTTCTTGAACGAAACTCATTGTTACTTTAATGTAAAAAAACATAACATACAACAAAACAGTGAATAAAGTATACAAATAGTGTAATTCAAATGTAACAGGGCAAAATGAAAAACAAGATGTTATTTTCATCCAGGGTCTATCTGTATACGACAATGCTATCAACTTATTATAAGACTTATAATATAAATGACTTTCTTCACTGCTAAAAGACAGAAATGCATAAGCAACTCTTCATTACTTCTTACTAATTATAAGCCCTCATACTGGTTCAAGATTACATCGGAAAACGAGTGATGGTACATGCAACATACAGTAGTTCTCAGCAAACACTGATGTTGGAAGCTTAAACAAGACCATTCACTGGTGGAAATTCTGCAAACCTGCCACTTTGGTTACAACTGTTTCCAGTGTAATCCAAACTTTCATTTGAAACCAGGTTCCAGCTCTTTCCGTTGCAAAAATAAGCCTTCCTTGAATCAACAGTAAGAGGATGCGCCTTCACTTCAGACTAACTTTTCACTTATGCTCTTGAGTGTTGCCCTTAATCTCCCCACCACGAACAGAAGAAACCCTTTCACACGTATGGTGTTTTCACTTGGGCTGGCTGGTTCTTCTGAAGTGGTAGGCTAAAGTGTGAGCATGATTTGAATTCACTCTGATAACCTGCCCAGTTTGTAGTGATGATGCAAGGTAAATCATCCAGGTGCTGATATTTTTCCAGTGCCTTCCTACAATTACATCCCCAAGCGTGCAGAAGGACAGACCAGTTATCCTACAATTCACTGGGAAAGATTCACAGAGTCCCTGCATAAAATTCATAGTCTTAAGTGTGCAAAATATTTTCTTCTTACAATTATCCAAACAGCTGAATAGATTTTTCTGAAACTTCAAAAAACGAAAGAAAAAAACGCATATTTGAGACGAAACATGAGAATTAAAAGCTGGAAATCATTTGAAAAAACTGAGTGAAAAGGATTATTATAATGGCAATTCCACAACCTGACTGCAATACCAGTTCTTATTCTTCAGACTGTCAAATGAGATGGCCTGAGTAGAAATCAATTAGCCTATTGATTTTTATATGGACTATCTCAAAGCAAATTCCATTTATACCTGGGCTAAGTATTGAATAATTCTTTATCCCTATCCAATCAAGTTAAACATAGTTAGCATACATGCAGTATATTTGACATTTAAATGCCAGGACCCCTTACTGTATATACCTTTTATGCATCTACGAAAACTAAATTCTTCCTATTAACAGCCAAAGTCTGAGGTTGTCACACACAGCCTGACACCAGCTAACATTGCATTTCACTGGATTGCCTTTGGAGTACGTAAAGTACAACTTCGGATTAAGGGTGGCAAAATTAGGCACTCAGTTATTACTAAACTAAATTGACAACAGCTTCAGTGGGAATTTGCCTGAGTAAGGAGCTCCAAATTTGCCCATAAAATAGCTCATCTTCCTAAGTACAATTCCCTAAATAATTATAAAGAGGTACTTAAAAAAAGGCCTGTATCAGAGGTGGCCAAGCTTACTGACCCTCCGAGCCGCATATGAATTTTCAGAAGTTCGAGAGCTGGGACATACCTCCTGGGGCTTGGGGCTTCAACCCTGCAGGGAGGGTCTCAGAGCTTCAGCCCCATGGGAGGCACCTACCTGGGCTCAGGGCTTCATCTGCTTTTGCTGCTGCCTCTCCCCAAGCAGCTGAAGCAGAGACCCCTCCCTGAAGCTCCCAGCTGTTTTCCTCTGCCTCTCCAAGCAAAGCTTAGGCTGGGAGCTGAAGGAAGGGGCCACTGAGAGAAAGAGGGAGATTGTGTTTGGAGGTTGTGACTCAAGCCGTTGGGAGGACCGAACCTTTAAATTGTGTTCCCCTCCCCTCCCCACACTCTTATAGGCAGAAGCCTCTAGCCACACCACTGTGCCGCAGGGCAGAAGCCCTGAGCTCTGCTCCTAGTCTGGTAGGTGGAGAAGAGAGTATGGAGGGCTCCAGGAGCTGCACTTTAACTGTGAAAGAGCCACATAGAGCTCATGAGCCACAGTTTGGCCACAACTGGCTTATATTGTCATCAGGTGCCACAGAGAAACCAAAAATATATTAACACTAAAACCAACGGCATTTCAAATTATACAAATAGCCAAGAGGCTGATACCCTGTTTCCCTAGCCATCAATTACTATTTAAGAAAAACAGCCATATACTGCTACAAGGAATCAGGGTGGTCATAGATGATCCAGACCTCAAAGTCAATCAGTCAGCCTCCTTGAAACATGAACCTTGCAAATATTTTATATATGTTTTGCATATGATCTGATCATGGAAAAGGAGGCCTCGTGATGGTTATGCGTCCAATGAATTCTGTAAATGTACAAACTGACTCTTCAGTGGCCAATGTGCACCTATTAATTACATGAATGATCTGTCCAGTGCATCGCCTGAATGAAGAAATTATATCCCTTCACATCTAATCCTTTAAAGAGTTAGCTTACAGTAAGGCTTCCGGTATATAAAATATTTACCGGTAAAAACTTGTCAGAAAAAAAGTAAGGAAATTTCACACTGCTCTGGATTTTGCACCCCTGTCATCAGCTTTGCAATGCTCCCAGTCAAGTCCAAATTGGAAGCCATTTATGGCTGAACACTGGGAGAGCTGCAAAACATAAAAAATATCAACATTAGACTAATCCTTTTATTTAGCCACAAAAAGCACAAAAATATTCTAGAAAATAAGCCAAAAACCTAGAAGTTTAAAACGCTTAATTGCATTATTTTTAATTCTCTATGGTTGAGGCAAGGCGAGGGAGAGAATCTCTAGAATACCCCAACTTTCACAACCTGCCTCCAAAGGCTTGTGTTGTAATGACCATACTTGGGGTGAACATGCTCCTTCCTGCACTAGATACCACCGCTCTACCTGGAAAGAGAGGAGCCACTCCACTTCCCATACTTTCAAGAATTGTGGGACTAAGTTCTCTCTCACATTCAGGATACTCCAATAAAAGGGGATGCAGTGCAATGCAATTAGACTGCTGAGCTGGCCCTACCAAGATGCTTAAGTCTACTTTGCTGTAACTTCAGTTCTTAAATCAGTCGCTCATACTCAGTTTAATACTATGTACAGGCCTATAATACAGCCACTGAACCAGAACAGCTTCTTGGGAGGCATTAAAACCTCATGTAAATATATATTTAGCGTATGTACTAAAAATATTAATTATCCTTATAAAAATTACTGAAAAGCTGGTGTATTTGCAATATATCAATCTAAATATGTAATGTTTTCAAAACACCTCAAGAATATAGAAAATTATTACACATTTATAAAGTATCATAGCATCTGAGTTGCAAATTGCAAAATTCAATGAAAACATGAATTCTTGAAATAGGGAGAAAATACTGTGCCACCTTTCCCAGTAAGCTGTGAGACTTTCCTTTCAGTCAGCCAGGGTTTATCAACTAGAACACATGGAAAAGCCACACAAAATCTTAAAAACATGACTTAGAAGCACCAAACTTCTACAGCTGTCTACAATCCAGAAACTATGCTGGCACAGCTATATTGACACAGCTGACTGCAGGACTTTTTCTGTCAGTGTAGGAATACCACCTCCCTCAATGACATGCGCGGTGTCTCAAGAAAAGCACTCTTCTCTTGGCATAGCTGCAGCTACACTAAGGGTTTTGTTGGCATTGCTATGTCGATTAGGGGTGTGTTTTTTTCACATCCCTGACCGACACAGATATGCTGATACAAGTTTTAAGCATGAACCAAGCCTAGCTCTTATCTGCCCCCAAACTGGTGTGAAAAGGCACTTGCTCCCCTGGTTGAGGCTGGTCATAACATTCCATTATAAGCCATGCTAGATATTTAATGTTCTTCATTTTTAAAGTGCGTTAGTGGTAACGAAATAGGTAACATTCTAACCACAGTATCACTGCCTGAAGCTGGCAGCACAACAGGCTAAGACCATGAAGCTAGCACCATCATATTTTGTGATTCTTTTTACTTCCTTACTTTAAACATTGAGTTCCAAACCCAGTTAAACATCCCTAAAAGTATTGTCTTATTTATGGATTTCGTTAAGTTCTAAACTACAGCACTAGAAATCCAGGCAGCACTAACTTATTATATCTTAATTTGAGTCCACATGAACCTTGTTTTAGGTTAAGCCACCTCTCCCTCCTGCACTGCAATCAATAGATTAGTTTTCTCATGCAGAATTACTGAGTAAAAAAAACTGTAACTACTGTAGGTTTCATGAACTCTCAAATGAAAAAATTAGGTCTGTGAGCAAGTTTTCTATAAGAATAAGCATGTGCCATAATTTGTCTTTAAGTCAACATGTTTGAGTGGGTGAAATGTTAGAAAAACTTTCAAATTGTAAACAACTCCAAAATTTTAAAAGTTTGAGTAATCTCAAACTTTCCTAAAATAGCCTTCCCTAGCATAATACTACATTTGCAAAACTTTCAAACAAAGTTTTTTGGCAACAGTTAAATGGTCATTAATAGTCAGAGTTGGACACAAACAATATTGTAATCTTAGCTATAAAGCTGCTCCTGTGGTTACCCACTTGCCCTATCAGACAATGCAGATAATGTTGTATAGTCAGACCTAGTTTTGTTTTAGTTTAGCTTCAGGCCTTCCAATCTTTGTAGATGTCTCAAACAGAAGGAAGAAAGTCTGTCCATGAATACAGTCAGTTCTTAAAATGTAGTCCATCAGCCCTGATTCTGCAAGCTGATGCACTTATGCAGATCCTTCAACTTCTACAGTTCCACTGAAGTCAGATCAACTTGCAGGATCAGCACCTTAGTCATTAGTTTTTCCCAAAGCATCCAAAGCAGTAAGATCTTTTAATATACTACACATTAAACCTAAATTATGATATGCAGCAAGGTCCTGGTATTGTGGCATGGTACAGAACAGAAAATAATCCCCTTCCACATCAGCAACCTGTTGCCACAAACCCTACTTCAGACTAAGGCCATGGTTACACTTACAGGATTATAGCAGTATTGGTCATAGCTGTCCTCATATACAGCTATAGGGATAGTGCTATAGCGTGGCCACACTGACACCTGCCAGCGGTATAGCGTGGCCACATTTGCGGCACTTCAGGCGGCATTGGGAGCAGCGCATTAGAGCAGGTATCCCAGCATTCAGCTGGGTGCAACGTGCTTTTCAAACGAGGGGGGACGTGTTGTGTGTACATGGAGGGAGAGAGCCAGTGGTTTTTCCGTCCTTCTGAGCGCCTGTCAGCACGTGTCCATTCACAGAGGTCTTTGTTTTCACACAGGCTCCCTCCTTAAACATGTGCATTGCTTATCTGCCGAGTTAAGAGAGAAACTCTAAAAAGGTACTTCCGCATTCCTCCAGCCGAGTTCAAAAGAAAGGGAAGAGATGTCAATTGCCTTAAATGGCTCTAGGCATCTCAAGAGATCACTTGTAGCACAGTGGGTGTCCACATTCTTGCCCTAGCGCTACAGCCCTTATTCCTTGTGAGGAGGTGGATTACCAGTAGCGCTATACTCTAAGGTTACAGCGCTCTATGTGCCTCGCCAGTGTGGACGGGTAGGAGGTTATAGCACTCCTCGGGGCTTTATAGCGCTATAAAGTGCCAGTGTAACCAGGGCCTAACTTAGCACATTCTATAAACCTCTCCAGCCCCAGTCTGCTGTCAAATCCCCTTTTTCCCCCTAATGACAGCAGAGGAAGGAGTTGAGGGAGATAGCTTGAGATGCTGCAGTAACAGGGCTGTTAGAAGTCAAAACCCACTGGAGCAAGCTTGAAGTAGGAAGGTTCCTGTTGTCCTGCAGGACTCTCAACTACTGAGCTTGGAAACTCTGCAAGTCAGGAACTTCGCTAGCTGCTAAAACAAAGATCCACAGAAGTGCCATCCTGGCCTAGGTCCTCTGAAGTGGAGCTCCTAAGGTGCCTATTGAAGAACCTCTCCCACAAACCTGATGAGCTCCACAGCCACAGAAGGAACCTATTCTGCAGAGCTCCTAATCTCTTTTATAGCATGGGCTCTCTTCCAACAGGGCAAGCATTTCTTCTCCAATGTCTCTCACTGCTGTTTATATTTTGTTTATCTTTCTTGGCCACTGCCTGGTCCCTTCTTGACAGCTCCATCAAATCCCATGTTCTTGGATAGCCATTTATGCAGGAGTTTTACAGAAGGACTCTGAGGAATTTGAAAAAAGAAAAAAAGAAAAAAAGGCTATCCTCCAGAGCTCTCTCTGGTAGTTGGCAAAAAAATTTAAAAATCGAAACTATTTTGGAGTTATAATTATTAATCCCTTAAAAACTGCATGCTTAAAGCATCTTAATAGCTTTTGATAAGCGACCTTAGTCTATGAATGGGTTACATACATTGTCAAGGCTTTAACTCAATTGCAGAAATTCACTTAACATGGAAGGTGTGTGTGTGTACACAAATACATGCCAACTTTCCAGAATAAGTGGCCTTTTATAGCCTAATTAAAATATGGGCCCTTACAATAAATGCTATGACTTATATCATCCATAAAATGATCGCACCTCCAAGTCTGACGCACCAAAACTGGATTAGGGGAAAGAATGCAAAACACATCAGGTAGAGCTAGACTAAACAATGCAGAGGTTCAGTTTGAGTCTACTCTGTATTTTACTATTAAACTTTCGAAATTACATAGCAGCTTCCATGTCAAAGGACTTTACAAGCATTATTGAATCTAGCTAAGAACTCCCTTGTGGAGTGTGTGACTTATTATCAAGTTAAAAATAAAAAAAACAACTATGTGACCCAGGCAAGGTATAACCTATGTCTATGGCAGAACTATGAAAGAAACCCAGCTCTTGGGACTCAGTCTGCTGCCTTAACTACAAGGCTATTCTCATCAGGTTTTAAGGCAAAGTATTTTCTTCTCGAACTGATTCTATATCATTACAAATTGTTACCTTTGAGTATTAACATTCGTCAACAAAAAAAAAAAATGTAAGGAGCAAAGGAAATCTATGGGGATAATAATGACTTATGTAATGGGTCATGTGTATACAATCCTAGAGGCTAAAGAAAAAAATGGAGCCTTCCTTCACAAATATGTGATCCACATAACCCATGCCTAATTAGTGTGGCTGTCTGAACCAGGAATGTCAAGTTACCCATGATTCACATGTATCACCAAAATTATATGAGGACAAGAACAGAGTTTTTGTAAATTACAATATTCTGCCGGCAGAAAAAACAGAGAAAACAGCATGCAACCTTTTGGGGGCAGGAACTATCTTTCGCTTGTGTTTTTACAGAACCTAGAACAATGGGGTTCTGCTCCATGACTGGGAATCCTACGCATTGTGATAATACTATGATAATAATGCATGCTGCACTATAAACAAAAATTCTCACCTTCTTGGGTTTGGAAATAAAAAGTTGTGGAGCTGGGGTTTTATATACATGGAGTATATATGTTTTATATACATGGCATATGTAGTGTCTTATAAAGTGATAGCAGTGCTTACTGTATTAGGCTATGTCTACTGTGCAGCTTGCAGCGGTGCTGTTAAAACCTTGTAGCCACTCCCTCAGCATGAAAGAGCTCTCCTGCCAACAAAACCAAACCACCCCAAATGGGGGCAGTAGCTTTGTCGGCAGGAAAGAATCTCCCACCAAGAAAGCATTGTTCACACCAACACTGTTCCGCTGTAAAAATTTTATCGGTCAGGCATGTGGGTTTTTTTCACACCCCTGAGTGATGAAAGTTTTACTAACGAAAGTCCAGCGTAGACATAGCCTTAAAGGGATGTTAAACTTTTTTGTGGTGAGGTGCACAATTTTTTGTAAATCTTGTAACCTTGGAAGCATTTCTTCCAGTTTTCAAAGCAGCTTTCTTCATTATAAACAATATACCAGGTTTACTAGTAGTTCTCTTCTTGCTCACTTCTAGAATATCCTGATTTCAATATTTTTATTTCCAACATTTACCACTGTGAACCCAGTTTAACAAGACTTCTTGAAGCTTGGGGACACTACATTCTTTTTTAAAAGAGAAAAGATCTGAAAATATAAAATACCAAAAGTAGTTACCTGCCCATGCAGTATTATAGGCTCATCTATTTTTATATTTCAGTTCTTCCTCTAACATTCAAGCAAAGTAAACTGCTTGAACACATCAAGGATGCACCCAGAGTTCAATTTCAATATGCAAACAAAAAAAAGATGCATAGTAGTCTCCTTTTTATAAATGGACTGATCCAAGCGATTCAAGTGGAAAGTGAATAAAGCATTAATCCAAATGCGAATGGCTCCATTTCAGTAATAGCGTGAATAAACCCCCACAGAAGGCTTCATTGCTAGTAGCAAACTCCACAGAGTCCAGATGAACCAGCAGGAAGAACACAGGGCAGATAATCCTGTAAAATTACCCCAGTGGAAATGTTGATAAATTCCCAATTACGAGACCTGCTCTAGGATGAAAAAAAATGCAAAATACAACAAAATTACCAGTCAACACTTGCAAACCTATTTAAAACCAGACAATTATCACAGGTAATCCTTAATCTTTTTAATTTTGTATTTGTTACCTACAACGGTGAAATTCAGATAAATAAAATAACCCCCTGAAACTAAACAAAGGACAACTGAAGAGCCATAACTAGTTATAAATCAACTGTTATCCCAGAAAGTCATATTCAAGCAATTTTTGTCTCCACATCATTAATATTTTAGATCAAAAGAAAACTTATGCCATTTTTCTGGTGTCCCCCCCAATATGAAGTGTGGATGGGACAATGAAGCCAGTTTCACAAGGAATTTTTTTTTTTTTTTAATTTGTAGAGACATTATTGGTCAGGTTATGTAAAAGCTTGTTTCTAAAATCTAAATTTGGGGCAAAATACGAGGTATTGCCCTGTAAGAGTTGTGCTAAACTGGCCAGTTGGACACACAGCAACTTAAAATTCTTCACATTTAAGAGCATGAAGAGTAGATAAAGTAGGTCTTGCATCTAGTTCACAATTGCTTACTCCCTGCATATTTGTCCCAGAGTCTGACAAATGTAATAGCAATCTCCCCCCGCACCAAACCACCAATTACAGAAGTAACTGCTTGCTCAAGAGCTTAGTAACACAATCAGTTGGATATTATTATAATTTCCATTATTAAAGATATGCACACATTGCTTCATGTAAACATATTGCATAAACATATCTTTGGAGTAACCCTGAGATATGTATCCAAATTCCCATCTGTTTACCCCCTACGTGTCAGTCTCCCTGGCCTAGCCACTTACCTGCATGTCACCACAAGTCTTGCCCTCCCCACTCACTGCATTGGACAGCAGTGTTGTCAATCACCCTCTAACACTCTTTCCTTTCTATTTCAGACAGATCTAAGCAGTTGCTGCTGTGGCCTCCCTGCCAGCTAGGCCTCAGTTTTAGACCATCAATGGCAAATGCAAGTGTAAGCTTCTCTCCTAGCAGAAAACAGATTTTGTTTACAAGCCAGTTTTGTTTGTTCAGAAAACAAGACTTACAAAAAGAATACATCAGCTTAAATGAATTAAAGTCTCTCAATGCAGAGGGGAAGACTGATGGAAAATTGTGGTCTGACTGTAGATGGACAATTATCAGACTGATGTCATTTCCCTCTGTCTTGATGTTTAATGTTCAATTACACAAGAAAAACGCTTAAACTTCCAGATACCATTATACTAATTTCAAGTCCATTGTCACTGCCTCTTAATTGCTTTCTTGATGCATATCAGCCTTTGAAAGGGGAATAATAAACCTACCGCCTCTGAAAGAAGCCCCCCTCTTTCCTCTCACTGCAAATCCACCTTAAAGAAGTATAATTGCTTTCTAAATGCAAATAAATATGGGGTACAATAAGCTACTGAGGGAAGAAGGCCCCCTTCCTCTCAGCTCTCTTAGTCTGTGGATTAATCTTCAATCTAATTCCTCTTGAAAAAGAAACCCCCTTTCCTACCAGAGTTTCTCGTTGCAACAACCCACTGAAGCCCCCTTCCTTGAGAGCCTCCCCTGCCCCAGCTTCAAACAATAATGCTTCCCCACCCTTTCTTTCCCTCGATATTGACATCCCCTCTCACTCAGCCCTGTGGGAGGAATACCCCTTCCCAGCCCAAACTCCCCACCACTTAGAGTACCCATACAGCCCCCTGTTCCTCAGAGCAAAAACAGTCCCCATTTTTTTCCAGCTAGCACCCACAAAGCGTTAATAGTTCCTCTAAGGGAGTAACACCCCCAACTCAGATCACTACTACTTCCCAGGCCCCCGAGCAATACCACTCTCCACCCTACCACAGACCCATAGTTTCCCCCTCCCCTCCCCAGAGCAATAATACCCCCCCACACACACACAACTTCCCCAACAACATCCCCCAACCCCAGCGCACCTCCAAACCAATGAGCCATTCTCTGCCCCCACCTCCCAGGCCAATACTACCCCCTTCCGCCCCGGGAGCAGTAAAGCTTCTCCCCACCTCCATTCTCCTAGAGGGGTAACACCCGCCACTTGCCCCCACCCCACCAAGCAGCAGTACTCTCTCCCTCCCCTCCCCTCCCCCACAAGCGCAATAATACCCTCTCCGGAGTAATAATACTCGCTCCTTCCCCTCCCACCCCAGGAATACTGTGCCCGACTCCGAGAACAAGAGCCCCCTCGAGGTGAGGCCCGGGGGTACCCACAGAGGCGGCAGTCGCTACCCCCGCTCCTCCCCGTACCTGTGGCTGCAGCATCCCCGTCTCCCCGCCGCCCTCTCTCCGCTGCCTGCCTGGCTCTTTGTTTCCTGCCGCGGGCCGGACGGGAGAGCAGCTTCCCCCCCGCCTCCTCCCCCTTCCCCTCACACGCATTGAAAGCAAACAAGCATCATGGCGGCAGCGGGCAGGCCGCCGCCTCCCCCCCAGCATCTCCGCCCGCTGAGGCCGCCCACACTCACCGCACACCACGCGCCATTGGCTGCGCGAAAGAAGCCTCGCGCCGAGTCGCGCGGCGTTGCCGGGCCCGCCGGAGCGCGGCGTCCCGCCTCCAGCCCCGCGGCCTCCGCGAGGGGTGCGAGGGCGCGCGCCGCGCTCGGAGCTTCCCCCAGAGCCAAACGGGCCGGACCGCCGCAGATTCTGAGGGGGAGAGGGGGAGAAGTGGAGGGAGGGGGGCTACTGATGGGGGGCCGGGAGGGGGATCAGACGGGGGGCTGTGGGAAGGAGGCCTATGGGGCTGCGGGGTGGGAGCCTGTGGGATTCCGGGCTGGGGCTGCAAGTATTGGGGAAATTATGAGGGGAGGCAGGGATCTGTGGATTGGGGAGGGAATCTGGAAGTGTGTCAGGTGGGGGGCCGAAAGGAGGTGCTGGTCGGTGGCGGTGATCCATGTTGTGGTAGGAGGTCTGAATATGAGGGATTGCAGACAGTTGGGTGTGAAGGGTTAAGGGGGGTGACTAGGTTGGGGAGAGGGTGGGGTTTGGAGGGGTGTGTCTGCCAAGGGGAATTGGATCAGGATCTGGGGTGGGGGTGTTGA
This sequence comes from Dermatemys mawii, assembly GCA_007922305.1. Taxonomy (NCBI): domain Eukaryota; kingdom Metazoa; phylum Chordata; order Testudines; family Dermatemydidae; genus Dermatemys; species Dermatemys mawii. The sequence goes on along the minus strand of ML677358.1, from coordinate 12,976,556 downwards.
TAGGAGAGGGGAATGGGATCTGGTAGTGTGGTTAGGGGAGTCTGTTTGGGGAGCAGTTTAGGGGGGTACATGGGGATAACATGTTGAGAGGACAGTTGAGCAGAGTAGGTAGGGGGCACAAATAGTTGCAGAACAGCAAACTGGCAGGGTGGTAGCAGAAGAGATGAGTGGGATGAATGGACTAGATTGGTGAGGGGTGACTGCACCTATTGAGGCTATGGGGGGTAAGTGGGCCCCCATATCTATAGCCTCTCTGTGCCCCCTCCCCAGCCTAGGGGAGGAGCCACTGAATCCAGGCATCAAAAGATTATGGGGGACAACAAATGAAAAAACAGGGATGGAAGTGAGGGTCACAGGTTCAAAAGCAGGGATCCAGAGGGGGACACCTACCAGAGAACCCCAAACAGTGCCCACTGCTCCTTGAAGGCAGTGAGACACAGGGCATTGGTGGATGTGTAAGGATGGAAGAGAACTTTGACATAGTGTGACTTTGGAGGTGTACTTTGGGGTACATGCAGGAAGATGGAGGATCATTGGGGAGCTGGAGGAGCAGATGGAGTGATGGTGTAAATGGGGTAAAGGATAGAAGGATACCGTGCAAGAGAGAGGGGATAATTGGTAGAAGGGACAGAAAAGCAGATAAAAAAATAACAAAAATATTAGTAGGCTTTAGCATTCTGATCTACATTTTCAATAGAAAGCTGATACAATAAGGGAAATGGTATTTGGCTATAATAAAAAAAGCTCATATGAGAGCTAGAAAGACTGTTAAAGTAAACAGCATGAGGGAAACAAAGTATTTGAACAAAAAATAATGACATCTCTTAAAAGAAGTTTAAGTTTTTTATACAAGTATGAGATGTATGAACAAGAAATCAAACGTAAGGAAAACTGTCTTTTTGCTCTATGCATATACATTTGCTAGATGCTTGACCGGTGGCCTCTAAGCCAGCTAAAATAATAGCACAATATCTGCAACTAAAAGTATAATATTAGCAAATTATTTGAAAATTTTGGTGTAGGAAGCAATAGGAAGAACTGTTTAGTAGAGACGTGTGTTCAGGTATGGGGATGAATAGCATCCAGTATATTGTTTGTATTACTGTAGTGCCTAGAAGCCCTAGTCATGGAGTCAGACCCCCATTGTACTAAGTGGTGTATAAACAGAACAGAAAGACTGTCTCTGCCCCAAAGAGCTTATAGTCCAAGCCCAGTCTACACTTGTAAGCTTACAGTGGCTCAGCTGTACGAGTACTCATTTAGCCATGTTATGTTGATGAGAGAGAGCTCTCCTGTCTTCATCATAAAACCTGCTCTACAAGTGGTGATACTGTGTCAGTGGGAGAGTGTCTCACACTAACTTAGCATAGTGCACACAAGCATTTATGCCGGCAAAACTTATCTTGCTCGGGTGTGTTTTTCATACCCATGAGTGACATAAATGCTAGTGTAGCCATGGCCTATGTATAACAACAAGAGACAACAGATGGATACAGACTGACAGACCAGCAGCTTGGCTGTTGTCAAGTTTCTTGTAGACATGGAAAGTAAAGTTTTAACTAGGGCTTTGAAGCAGGATAATCCTTTTGCTGATGTTTAGGGGGAAGCTCCTTTCAAGACGGAGGGCAGCACGATAGAAAGCATGAGGGCCTGTTTGAAAATTTAACACACGTTGACTGAGGCTAGCATCATTGGCAATTGAAGGTGGAAGTTGACCTCTCAGTAGTGAATAATATGTCAAAATAGGGATAGGCCATAAAGGCCCTTGAAAATGAAGATAAGTAGCTTATGACTGATGCAATAGAAAAGAGAGCCCAGTAAAGGGATCCAAAAGAGGTTATGTCAAAGTAATGGGCTAGGAAAATGATCTTTCTGTCAGTATAGTATGGATATGAGTAGGACACGGTTGCAATAGTCAAGTCCAGAGAGAAGAATGTTTCAGTGATTAAAACACCAGATGAGGAGAGCCTGGACAATAGTTTTAGTTGGATGGGTAGGAAAGGCTGTATCTTAGAGATGTTATGCAGAAAAAATCTTCAAGAATTAGATATAGCTTGGGTATGAGGACCTAGAGAATACGGGTCTGAGTGACAGGCAGGATGTCTAGATTTAAGTAGAGGCATGTAACAAAAAATAAAGCAAACTATAGTTCCGTGGATGTGGAACTAGATTGTTCTTATGTAATATAACGTGTAAAAAGAACTAGAAAGGGACCATTCCCCAGCTTGCTTCTGAGCAATGCACGTGATATGCTTTGAAAATAATGACCATAAACATATTACATACGTAATCTTGGTGACAAACTTTGCAGTCATTATATTGGTAATAGATCCAAATAGATGATTTCCTTCTTTGGCTCTCTGTTTCCGACCTAGTCACAGTGTATTTTAGGATTCTGCATAGGAAAGCTGCTTTATTGCTCAAGCTCATGTAACATCACTTCTCAAAATGTTTTCTGATAACCAGCTGCCCCTTCAGATATTAATACTCATAAAACTCAAATTGTTAATACTTTCTAGGGAAAATGTAGCCTTAGTAGAATGTACCTGTGAGTCTGGAGCTCAGCCTCCAAAAGTAGTAGTAAATCTTCAAATACATAACAGGTTTTTCCAAGAATTGTTACTTATCTAGGAGGAGTTAGGCTAGAGAGCTATGAATAGCTATGGGGGACTGCATACCTGAGGAGTAATACTAGGATATAATGTGTAGAGTTTTTCATTTTTAGGTTGTGTGTTTGAAATCCTGCACAAGTTAAGTAGTGACCAAAAGTCCATTATCATCTAATGTTTGCCTTGTTATTTCCAGTTCCATTTCTCAGTGAAAAATGTCCACATTGCCAAAACCTGTCACTTGGCCTCTGAGGTCAAAGACTCTGAATGGGCAATGGAACCTGGACCCTCCTTTCACCTCTGGAGTTGCCCCCTCCAGATTAGGCATGTAGTTTGGACAATGAGGGAAGCTGTTATTTCCATTACTCTTGTACCTTTTTGTAGATTATATAGTCTCCTGAGTTACAGACATTATTTTCTCACACATTTAAAAATACGCAGGGAAGGAATGCACTAACTGTTGCCCTGATCATTTCAGATAGAGACCAATTGGCAAAAATAAATGAATTTTAGATGATTGAGGCCTTTGACCATCAGAAGAAATAATTACAAAAAGCTTGCAAAATTCACTGTGCTGTACTACTGCTGAATGCTAGAAAGTGGTCTCAAACTTGCGGTTCAAGATGCAGCAAATTAGCATATTCCAAACTTTGATCTAATTCACATTGATTCTCTGGTGATATTTTTAATAGGCTATAAAGCAAACAAACAAAAACATTTGTTCAGAGATTCTAAAGTGGTTTACACCATTGACCTCGATAAACAGTCAATTTGATTATGTGGTTGAAATTACAGAGTAGAGCAAAGACAGCTACATATTTTTCCAGAAGCTGTTATGGTATACTGAATTTCCTGCCCAAGAGTACTCTTACTCATTTGTATATGTGATTCACTTTTGCTCCATATAAGTATCATCAGAACTGTAGCCAGGTAAACATTTGAACAGATGGTTAGTGACAGTATTAACTTTCTGTTCTGGATGTTTAATGAGATCTGAGATTGTAACATGAGGTTCTTTCATTTTGTTTGTCTCACGTGGCAGATATAGTATATGAGAGTGTGCTTGTTGCTCAAGGTTATACATTAATCACTCAAAAGACAGGCCTTCCCATTAATCTTTTACCTGCTCAGAAACCTTTTCATATGTTTCAGGAGCAGTGTTGTTACATGGAGTACAGTCTTCCTGAATTCAGGCCAGCAATATCCTGAAGCTTAAACGAGTCAAATCAAGGCAAGAGTTGATTGTTTTGTTTAGAGAAGTTACATTTGTCCCCCACTGAGGTTTTCTTCCTATTCATTATGTCTAATGCTTCAGAAGGAAAACTGCTAATTGGTTGTCATGTTGTACATGATAGGCAGACCTGGTAGCACCACCTATACTTAAGGGTACCCAACACGTCCCATTGTAAGACTCTGTTTTCAACTGCTTATAACTTTACCCAGTTGTAACCATTGGGGCTGAAATTTCCCATGCTGTGTCTACTTCAGGCTGAATATTTTTAGAAAGTTTAGAAAAAATGCTTAAGACATTTCCAAGAACAAGAGTAGGGAAAAATACATTGTTTTGCTCATGTTGAAAATTCTTACAACTGTTTTGTAAGAAGCTCTAGCACCTCTGTGCTTTAGAGCGGGGTTATGGCATTTGGCAGGGGGTTGCTTTTGTGGCTGGGATGTGTAGCTTTGCTTTTCTCTGAATAAACTCCCAGATTTGGCCAAAATTACAAAAATCACAGTTTGTATGTGCTAAGTATATTCTTGCTTGGCTATAGATTCCAAGGCCAGAAGGGACAGTTGTGATAATCTGGTATGATCTGTGTGACACAATCCATAGAACTTCCCCAAAATAATTCTCTGTAGAGTTTATCTGCTCTAAGTATGCTCAGTCCCCTCAGAGCTCCTGACTACATGCACCATTCCCAGAGAGAGACTGAGTCTGCTCCAGGATAGGGCTGTGAGGGCTGAGCAGCGCTTGTGCCTCCTGGCTCCTGAGAGTTGCTGTGGTGCTGAACACAGGAACCGAGTGCAGGGAAGCTTTGCTGTGCTCGCAACGGCTCCCCCTGCTTGTACCCAGGCAGTGCAGAGGAGAAAAAAGAGCTGCTTGTCTGGAATGCAGTGGGTGATGATAGAGGAATAGAGAGGACATGGGCAAGGGGGAATGAGCAGGATGAAGTCCAGTGGCAGAGGACTACACTGTGGATCTAAGCCAGGCCTGCACAACATGCAGCCCATGTAGGCTCACTGTGCAGCCCGTGGGGGGTGAGTAGGCAAGGGGTGGGGCATAGTTAGGTTGACATAATTTTGTAGTGTAGACATGCCCTGTGTCTGAGTGTCTTGTGTTCTTGGGCTACAAGATAAAAAAAAAAGTAGGTGAAGAATTAATCTAAAGGAATTGAGTCTATTTTAACAACTACACTAATGCACATATTTCAAAGAGTACTTCTTCTGACTTACAATTTAAGTCATGTTCCTGGTGAGCTGGCAAGTATTCAATGAGTGCAGCATGGAGACAGCAGGCGGAGGGGTTATTTTTGCTTGTGATTGTTGAATGTGACAGATTGAGAATAGCAAGGAGTAAAAGAGTTCAAGCTATGAGTGCACTGAACAGCCATCCTCTTGCTGCGTTAATTCTACAGATAGGTGTGGAGTGCTTTGTAGGATCCCAATGTCATGTTTTTAAGCTATTTTTAAAAAGAGGATCTGCACATGCTGTTCATTTGTACTTCAGCTTAGGTTGCTTTGCTCATTTCATTATAGTGAGTAAAGGTGGCTGAAGATTCCTTTCACGATTAAAGAGAATATATTTGTAAAATCTGAATTGCTATTTGATCTGAATGTTTATATCCTGTTTTGCTTTTCTGTGGGCATTTGTGACTTTTTTTGTTTGCTTGTTTACATGAATGTTGTGGGGAGGGACTTTCATACATGTCAGTAGTCACTGCACCAGTATCTTGGCTACATGAAAGATTTTATCAGGCTAACCAGAGACAAATTTTCACATGTGCATTTAAAAATAAATCAATTCATTTCCAAACAGACTGAAAAAATAAAGGTAGTGGAAGGTCAATTTCAGTGTAGACTGTGAGTAGGCTTGGGAATAGCAAGGACTTATTAGTTCTAAACAAAAAGTCCATCCCATGCTAAAATCAAATCTATTATTGGAACTGATCAAACTGTTTGATGTGAATAATTTATAATTTGGATCTGGCCATATTGTCTCTTTACAAATTGCCCAGGAACAGATCAGGGTTTTCCCAATCTCTTTATTATTCATAACTGTTCAACAGCAAATTACTTTTAGGAACATAATTGAGCTTATTGTGTTGTTCAGGAATTGCTCATAGCTAGTACTGCTTTGAGTAACTGGTATTTGGAATTTGCTATTCATGCTATGTTACATGGCATGACTTCTGTTCACTAGCGGGCTGGCTTAACATTTATTAAAAAACAAAACAAAAAACTCCCCAGTGCCTGAATAAAACATTGGAGTGTTGAATCTCTCAGTGTTTAGATGAAGAAAGGACACTTATGGACAGACACATATTGGGAGATTTGGAATATTTTGAACCTATTTATATTCTATGCACAACACTATAATATTTAGTTAGGATGCCAGACCTAAATATGGCTGAGGGACAAAGCTATACCCAGATTATCAGCTGTCTAGAGACTTACCATTTGGTTTTCTCTTGTTATGTTCATACAACTGCACGTGCAGGAAATGCATGGTTACAAAAGTTGAAACTAGATCTTTTGTTGATTCACTTAATTGCCTGATTGCTAAGACTATGGCCAAAGAAATGTGAGGAACTATCATCTCACACAGAATACTCTCTTATATACTGACCAAATGCACAGACTAAATCCACTACTTTCCATTTTATTTTACATCATATTATGATAGTGCTCCGAGGCCCCAGTAAGGGTTGGGGCTGCATTGTGTTGGGCACTGAACACCCATTCACCACAGCCAGAAAAGAGATGCAGCTGCACAGGGCTGTTTTTGAGGACCATGGTCTGCAACTGGTTGGGAATTTTTCAACAATGGTTTTCCTTGGAAAATGGTAATTCGTGGAAACCAAAACTTTTCATGTGACAAGGGTGGTTTTGACAGAAGTGATGTCAACAAGTGCAAGTGTGGGGAGGAAATAGCCCAGTGGTAAGGATGCTCTTTGGGGATAAGGTTCAAGTCCCTGCTCCACCCAGTTCACTAACCACCAAGATATGAAGTGAGTCAACCTCTCCTGTTGGAACTGTTCCACTTTATAAGTATAATTATTATTTAGGCTAGAGACTGACTCTAGCCCAATGGTTTGGGCACTCGGTGGAATGTGGGAGACACAAGGACTTGAACCTGGGTCTCCCACATCCCACCTTAGTGCCCCTCTCAGTCCATCTTTGGCCTAATAGATATGTAATTATTTATACAAAGTGAAACAGCTCTACCAGGAGACATTGAGAGTGTCCCACTACAGCATAACTAGGTGGGAATGGGGAGACCCAGGTTCCAGTTGCTGCTCTGAATCAGCCAGAGCAGGATGTTGACTGGGGCCCCCTACAATCCCAGGTGATTGCCCTGACCACTGGGCCATTAGCTTTTCTGGTCTAGGCTGGCTCTGTCCCCCTCATTTTTAATGAACATTTTCAAAAAATCGCTGTTTTTTCCTACTGTGGAACAGGGAGGATTTTTCAAATCCATTTTCCATCCCGGTCTAGTAGGTTCAGCTGTCCTTGTCCATCTTGCATGATTAATTTCATCAGTGCCTAGGCTCTGGGTTGGTGTGAGGAAAGGTGTAGGAATATGTGGTTACTAAGTGCCTTGTACAACAATGCATTTTCTGCTATCATTCACTGTAATGGCTGACAGTCTAAAACAGCAGCAGCCTTTCAATATTATGCCAGTTTGCACAGGACAGTGCATTGTATGTAGCCTTGTTCAGAGGCAGTTGTTGCTGGGTACTAATTCCCTTCCCCATTTCAGTTTGTCTGCAATCCATATATTTTGCTCCATGCTCTGCAATATGTGCAAAGTGACTCCACGCTACGGACATTTCTGTGGCTTGAGCTCAATTATTTAAAAAAACACACTAGTAGTCTGCCGAACTCTGGTATTTCCTGACTCTTGAATGTGTAGCTGTGCAGCCTTAGCATTCTCTGAATGTAGTGGGGGAGTTTCCTATGGAATGATATAATCATTTTCTCCATTACTTGTTGTTTGAATACTAGGTAGCATCTCTGTGTCTTGGGTTTGGAACAACAATTACCATGCCATGCAAAAGGCATTCAGAGCAGGTGTTCTAGTCTAAGGAGGCATCTGTTTCCAAGACTGGCCAGCAGGTGGTAGCATATATTCACTTCATTTTGTTTTTGAGAGCCTTCCCAAAGATCCAGCCAGCTGTCCTTTAAAACAGGGAAAGAAAAAACTCAGGACTTTTCTTTGTAGAATAAGTACATGGCTGGGGCCTCCGAGTTTTCCTTTTCTAGCTCTGATGTTCCTACAAATCACTGTTTCCTTCCACCAAGAGGTTTCCCATCCAGTGTTGCTGAAAGAGCAAGTCCTGGCTTTCATATCTATCAGACGTGATCCTGCCTTAGGAAGTATACAGCTAGCGCTGAGTAAGCAGAACCCACGGAGCCTCATGATGAGAAAAGATAGCGAGTCTGAACAAAGATTATAGATCAGCATTAGAGACTGCAGGTGAGTCAAATTAGGTGCAGCTCCTGGTAGCTCCGCTGAGGGGGAAGTGTCTTTTTTTGCCCATGTGAAAAACTGCGTAGATCAACAGAGTCCCAGTTTGAGCTGTGATCATGCATAGGATGCACACACAGCAAATCTACTGGGGCAGATGGGAGTATTCTGCTAGTTGGTTGTGTCTGCTGTAGTGTCTAGCCACCAGTTGGCAGATTAAACATAAGGAACTCCCTCTGCCTTGCCCCATGCAAGATGGAAATGAACACAAGCACTGTAAACTCTTTGGCAAGTAGCCGGATAGGCTTAGCAATAAGGTGCCTCTTTTCCCTTGTGAAAAAATAGTTAAAGCGAAAGAAAGCCAGCATTATTTGAAAGATACATGTAAGTTCCTTAAAGTGCTCAGAAAATTAACTTGTGTATCCATAATACATCTATTCCAAGGTACTTTGAGTGGAGATACTTTGTATACTGATGTCTTTAGAAATACTTCAGCTCTGATAAAGGTGTGTGGATATCTTTTTCACAGCTAGGGTTATCACTAATACTGTGTGTTCCAGCATACTCTGAAAAATATTTCAGATGTTCATAAATGAAATTAGAGTAATCTAACCTATCTTGCCTTTGGCCCTTGACATATGGGGGAAATGAATGGCTTATGTCAGTTTCTACTTACAGCATCTCTGTTTTGTTACTGAAGAGTGGACTGACATGAGAGGGTAAGAGTTTAAGGCCAGAAGGGACCGCCCGACCATCTAGTCTGACCTCCTGCATATCACAAGCCTCTAAGCATCACCCAGCCATCCCTATACCAAGCCTACAGCCGGAATTAGCCCATAGTATTACAGCCGACAGGAGACTAAATTAGATTGTCTTATGAGGTTTCCAGTACTTCCTGCTTCTGATCTGTCGGGTAATACTGACAGCTTTTCTTCTGCAGCATTTTGGAGCTCTTTTTTTTTTTCTTTAAAGAATTAACCTGACTATTTACCCAACAAAACTTGAATGGTGGGGACCATCCTTTGATTAAATTGCATATATCTGAGAAGTCATATGAAAACCCAGTTATATGTATGCAACACTGTGAAATTATAAAAATTACCAACTAGATGACGTTTGTCAAACTAAATGAAAAAGGTCCATTTTGTGATTAAATGTCCTTTTTTCCCTGTGTATGTGGTTTGCTTGCAATTAAAAACAATGCAGTAATCCACAAGGGCTCACAGAGTCATTAGCAGGTTAGCCAGTTTCTGATACGTGGTTACAGCATTCGGTTCTTGGAAGGGTGGTGCTTTTAGAAATATCAGTGCTGTTCTGAAAGTCCTTTGAGGATGTTTGACAGACGGGTGTGCTTTTGACCAGCTGCAATGCAGGCGTCTCTCCAGTGTCTTGCCAATTACCTTCATTGTGATGACCTAGGAAGAACCACCCTATCCATGTACATAGGTCCGTCATCAGACTACTCAGTTAGCGTGAATCATCTATCAGTTCTTGGTTGTGTAATGTCAATAAAGTAGAAAACATGGAATTCCTTTTAGGCTGGACTCAATGTTATTGAAAGGACAGAATGCTATCCAGATTTCTACACAAAAACACTAGGGATGGTTCAAGATCTAAAAATCTGAATCTGGGTCTAATTTTTCCCAAAGTTTTAGGGTGTTTGTATTCAGGGTGGGCCCATCCCCCACTGAGCAGACTTTTTTCTTGGGAAGATTCTGTGCTGGATGGATGTGAGAGATGCGTAGCTTACAACAAATCACCTCTGAAGTATGATGAAATATCAGCACAAGGACAGGACGGGGACAATCCTGGTACTTATACTTTGTGGTATAAATTAATTTGAACCTAATCACTGCATGAAGAACTGTAACAACTTGCCAAATAAACATCACCCCATATTCAGCAGAGGTACTAATATCCACAAAGCTCACTGACTTCAAACTGTGTTGGCTGAGTTTGCAAACTCTGATAATTGAGCCTAATTGAATTGAATAGTTGTAGTTTTCATACTGCAGAACTCTGCCACCAATCAACATCTTCTGTCTACAGCCAGAGACACTCAGAGCTCCCCTAGAAATGCTGATGACTAGGAGAGTGAGAGCTCCAATTAGTTTCAGCAGTGCACAGGGTATGTGTAATCCATTGGTGCATGTGTGTTACAGGTCCGCTCTGTGTTTGATCGGCAGAGAATACAAGACTGTTACAGCCCCAACTCTTTAGATCAAGCTGTAGAAGATGATGCTTTTATCTTTGGAGATCCCTTGTTCAGTCCCTGGTACATCAGCCAAAATGACAGATGTCACACATACAGAGTATAACAATTAGATGTATGGGAGATCATCCCTAATTAGACAAGTCCACCCTATAGCCGAGCCACTGGATGGCAGACAACACCAAGCACTGAAGTTTGCAGGCCCTACCTGAACTCCTTAGTGAAAATTCCAGTAGACTTCATTAGAATCCTTTAGTTGGGCTTTGATTTGCCCTGGTTTCTGGGGGGTTTCAGCTGCAGAACTAGAAGCCTTAGGGCTGGGCTACACTAGGGGAGGGATTCAAACTAAGATACGCAACTTCAGCTATGCTATTCGTGTAGCTGAAGTCGACGTATTTTAGTTCGACTTATCTGGCGGTCGTCACGAAGGCGGCCACTTCCCCACCAATTCTGCTTACTCCTCCTGCCAAGGTGGAGTACAGGCATCAATTCAGGGATCAATTTATCACATCTAGATGAGACACAATAAATCAATCCCCGATACATCGAGCGCTACCCGCCGATCCGACGGGTAGTGTAGCCCTACCCTTAGGCAACATTAGACCTGTTGTTCAGTTCTAAAACCTACATGACCAGCTGAAACTGTAAGAATGAGCTAAAAATCTATCTGGAACTTCCACAATGGAATAGGTTAGTGCAGTCCAACCAGAACTACTGGGAAGGGTTTTCTTTCTGTGAGTGAATTCTAGTGCCAGAGTTACGCTCAAGTGGCAGCCTTGTTCTCTTGAGTTCTGCCTGAATAATGACTGCAGGTTTGGGTCCTCTTTGTTTTGCTCATATTAAAGAGGTTTTCCTTTCAGCCTTTTGATGCTGCGGGGGATGAGGGGGGAATCAGAATGATCCAGAAGGATTTTCTCTATGCAGACCTTACTAGAATTTACATCTCCTGTCACTTTTTAACAACTGTTTGAGGAGTACACTTGCCTTATCGCAAACTATATCTCACCAGAGTGGGATGGAGTGAACAAAATCCTCAGCAAATGAAGTAACAGTCTAGCCCAATATCAAACAAGTGTTGGAAGTAGCCCAGAAGCAATCCGGATAGTTAACATCAGGCAGGAATGGAGATGATCTGCCACCAGGAGAACATAGTAATAAAAACAAACTGGAAAAGTATCCTTATCTGGTTGGAGATTGCAATTCTTACATCAGTTACCCCCACCAAAAACCACAGATTAGCCTTGATCCAAATTTCCTCAAGTCTGGAGGGACTGAAGTTCAGATCAAAGCATTGGGTTCAGGCTCATGCTACTAATTGTGGCCCAGCTCCAGGAAAGCATTTTAAGCTTTAGCACGTGAGCAGTCCCACTGATTTCAATTAGACTACTCACCTATTTAATATGTATATGTTTGAGTGCTTTGTTGGATTATGGGCTCTCAGAATTTCTATGAAACCACAATTTTTCTTGCCAAGAGAAATGAGTGATACATCTCAAGCATATGGACATAGGACTGGAAGGGAGCTCTTGGGTCCTTAACTCCAGTCCCCTGCTATCACAGGCACTTTCCAGTTCATACATTTGTCAAGTTCCATCTGAAAACTAGTTAAGTTATTTGCCCTCACTCTTCCTACCAGGAGGCTGTTCGAGAACCTCACTCCTCTGGTGGTTAGAAATCTTCTAATTTCCAACCTGTTCATTCATGTCTAATTTATTCCTCTTTGTTCTTGTGCTCACATTATCCTTTTGCTTAAATAGCTCTTCTCCCTTCCTCATGTTTACCCCCTGCCCTTCCCCACAATGTATTTATAGGGAGTGAGCTGGAAAATAGACAAAGATGGGAACAGTGGAATGAGGTTCTTGAGTATTAAGAGGAAGTCTGAAATAAACAAGAACCCAGTTAGGATTTCTGTGGATGTGGGAGGAGATAAACTACTGGATTTTGAGCCAGTTGAGGGTTGGAGAATTAGGTCTTAAGGAATCCATAAAAGTAAGTGGAGTATTTTATTTGTATATTAGTGGCTGGGGGGGCATCCATATCGGTGAATTAGGCAGTCACCTAGGATGTCAAATTGAATGGGTGCCAAGTTCAAGGGAAAAAAGTCAAATTTTAAAAAAACAACAACAAAGATGTCATTATTTCAATTCCTGTGTGTGTACGGAGGGAAAATGAATTATAATTCATTTCTCTACATTTCTGAGAATTTATTAATATATCAAATCTTAGATTTACTGCAGAAATAAATAATATTTTAGTGACTTTTTTTTTCAATTTGCAACATAGGGTCAAGATGACCCTCTCCACAATTTTGATAAGCAATAACTCAGCCACAGTGAAACACATCCACCAGCAGCAAGATCTGCAATGCTAGTGACACCTAACTTGAAATTCATGTAGAGTGAAGATCTTGCGAGTTGATACATGTCATGTGATAATTTTAACACACATCACAGGTAGAGGGTTAAGAATCAAGTGAATACTGTAGAAAATTGTGTTTCTTGGTGCCAAAGAATAACATCTTTCAACATTATAAATCCAAAATATGAGTATCTTTAAGCGTTATTAAAGCTTAGCATTATCGGGCTGTATAATTATGAACTTTTCTTTGTTGTAATTGGTTCACATGTAATAAATAAGGTCCATAAAAGAAAAGTAACAGTGTTAACATTAATAGACTATGAAAGTGATGACTTCATGCTCCAAGCAGGTAACCATGAGGAAGGGAATTACTTTCCAAACAACCCGTGTCAGGTTATAACATTGAAAAAGATCATTCTGTTTCCATGTAAATGCTGTAACTAACTGTTTTAATAGGTGAGTGAGTGTATGTTACTAATCACTGAACCTTTAAGCAGTGAAGAGACGTGCTGGGATGGCTGCAATGTGGTTTAAATCGCCAATCATGTGGTAGGTGTGTCAGCTATCCTTAACGCTATAATGCTTGCAGTTGGGAGCACAGTACATAACAATATTCAAATGCCCCATATGGCAGAAAGAGGAAAAAGAAAACCCTCAGGAGCCAAGTATCGGAAACGAAAGGCTAAGAAGGAAAGGGACCAAGCAAAACAGCAGGGATCCTTCCTGAAATATCTTCTTTTTAATTCAGATAAAGATGGAAGCAGTTCACAGTATCCAGATGAAGGAATTTACTTGGAGAGGAGGTTAGCTCACATCCGCATGAAAGCAGTTTGGAATATCAAGATGAAGATATATTACTTCGAGGTCAGGGTAACTCACATGCACAAAAAAGCAGTTTGGAAACTCAAGATGATGGAAACTTCTAGATAAAGGCAACTCACAGCATCAGACTGATATGGAAATGAAGAAAATTTATTCACCTTCAGAGACACATGCAGAAATTGAAGTAAATGAAGTAGAAGGAAGAAAGGATGAGAAAGTTACAAACAAGTTACAGTATGAGGACCCAGCTTCATGGTCCAGATGTGATGACAGCGTACAGCAAATTCTTGTAGAATATGGACCCTTCCCTAAGGACGGAAATAAAAGAAAATTATCTGCTCAGCATTACAAGAGGAAACTCATTAATGAGGAAGAAATTCATCAAAACTTGTTACAATATTCACTGTCAAAGGATTCTGTTTTGCTTTTGCTGCAAGTTGATTAGAAATCAAGCAATTGGTACATCACTTACTGAAAATGGTTCTAAGTCAGAGGTTCTCAAACAGGGTCATGATCCCATGCGGGGGTCGCCGTCCGCTTCCCGGGGGGTCACGAGCCCCTGCCACCGCCGAAAAGCCGCCAAATGAATTATTCTGTATTCAGCAGCTTTTTGGTGGACATGCTGAGCACTCCCGAGTGCCACCAAAGTGATTGTTTCTAGATTCAGCGCACACTCGGGAGTGTTCGTCATGTCCGCCGAAAAGCCACCAAATGTGGAAGTAATTAATTTGGCAGCTTTTTGGCGGACATACAAGGGTCACGCCGCCAGGCAGCTGCAGAAAAAAGAGTCGCGGTTTAGGTAAGTTTGAGAACCGCTGTTCTAAGTACTGGAAAAACATATATTCAATTCTCTCTTCACATGAAAGAAGTACAGAACATTTGGAATGTTTTCAAAATTGGAAGGAACTTGAATTATGATTGAAAAAAAAGGAAAACCTATCGATAAAGAAAATTTATGTGTGATCAAGGAAAAAGCAGAATATTGGCAACAAGTATTGATGTGTCTGATTGCTTTAGTGAGAGTTCTTGATGGGCAAAATTTAGCATTCTGTGGCCACGGTAGAAATGAAAAATTATACATTTCAGGTAATGGAAACTTTTAAAAAATTATTGAATATCTAGCTTTGTTTGATCCAGTCAGGAAGGAGCACCTACGTAACATAACTGATCATGAAACACCGGTTCATTACTTAGAAAAATATGAGAATGAATTGATTCAAATCCTAGCAAATGCCATTAAAAAATTGTAGAAGCTGTTCATTCTGCAAAATACTTTTCAATAATACTGGACTGTACACCAGATGTGAGTCATGTTGAATAAATCATGATCACTCATTTTGTGAATATGGAAAAGTCTGCAGATGAAGATAATGTTGAAGTGCTCATAAAGGAACATTTTGGGGGTTTCATACTACTGAAGGAGATGGCTGGAGCATTTATGACAAACTATTCTACAAGAGCTTGAAACAATGTCATTATCTGTTGAAAACGTAAGTGGTCAAAGCTATGATAAGAGGAGTAATATGAAAGGGAAAGACAATGGTGTGCAAAGGAGAATGATGGAAATCAATAATAGGGACTTTTTTAATTCCTTGCAGTGTGCATTCTCTAAATTTGGTTGTCAGTGATGCTGCTAGATGCTGTTTGGAGGCAAGCAATTTCTTTGACCTGGTGCAATGTGTTTATTTGTTTTTTCTCAGGCTCAACACTCCGTTGGGAGATTCTGATTTGCCATGTGAATTCTCTAACTGTGAAACCACTTAGACAAGAAGGGAGAGTCACGCGGATGCTTTGAAGCCTCTTCGCTATGAACTTGGAAACATTTATGATACCCTAATTGAAATTTTTGATACTACCACCTTTACTGGATCATCTGGCAATATAGCATGTTCAGATGCAGAAGCTCTTGCAAATGGCCTTTTCAAGTTCAAATTTGTGACTTCATATATTTTATGGTATAATATTATTTTCGAGATTGACCTTGCTAGTAAGCAGCTTCAAGGGGGGAAAATATGAACATACATTCTGCTATTCAAAAACTGCAGCAAACTAAAAATATTCTGGAGGAATTCAGAAGTGATGAAGGCTTCAAAAGAACACTGATAGATTCTCTTGAGCTTGCTGAAGAAATACACTTTCTGACAGAATTTGAACCAGAGCTAGTTTGCATTCGGCAAAAGAAACAGTAGTTTCCGCATGAAGGACAAGACACACCCATTCAGAACCCAAAACAAAGGTTCAAAGTGAATTTCTGCTTCACAGTCCTTGATACTGCTATTCACTCAGTTGACAAAAGATTTCAACAGATGCAGCAGCTAGAGTCAGTATTTGACTTTTTATATGATATCCACGATTAGCAAAACAGATAAGAGAATTTTGTATAAAACTCGAGTCAGCTTCATGAAAATTCAAAAGACATTGATGCTACAGATTTTAGCTTCAGGCTTTTTCAAAGCGACTTAAGAAACATTCCACTCCTGAAGAAGTACTGAAGTTTCTTTGTGAAAATATACTCAAGACAATTTTCCAAACCTTTTTATAGCTCTACGTATTCTTTTAACTTTGCTAGTTTCCGTAGCTAGTGGGGAATGTAGCTTCTCAAAGTTAAAATTGATAAAAACATATCTGTGTTCAACAGTGGTGCAAGAGAGACTTGTTGAACTTGCCACAATGTCAATAGAGCATGAAATAGCTGGAAAACCGTATCTAAAAGAACTAGTGACTGAATTTTCAAAACTTAAAGCAAGAAAAGTCATGTTTTAAGAGCACAGAGTGTTTTGTAAATACAAGTTAAAGTTCATTGAAGAGTTTTCTTATTTCTTTGTATATTGGATGTCATGGTAATGTCAGTTAAAGCAGGATAGGATAATTTTGGATTTATAATAAGAAATTAACAACATTTTTAATGCATTTTTATTTGAAATTGGACTGATATCATCTAACTGACATTTACAAATCTATTCTGAAAACGTTCTCTCTTGTCTGATCTCAGAAACATTGGTTGGACAGATGGATGGACAAATTGAATAATTAATCCTTTGTTTAAAAAAACCTTAAAAAACATTAAAAGGAAAAAAGGGTCCAAATGTTTCCCAGTTTAACAAAAACCTCAACCTAGATCTGCCTTTTAGGGGTGGGGGCGCTGATTGCAAGGTTCGCCTAGGGCTCCAGTTGTTGGCAGTCAGTCTAGGGCCACCCCTGATTAGTGGTTTAGTTTAATGTTGTGACCAAAACCATTTTTGAAAATGTTTTACTTATCTTATAAAATGCACCCAGTTACCAAATCTTGGCTCACATGTATGTCATTTAATTTGAAAAAAAATCAAAACACTATTTTATTAGTCAGCCCAAAAAACCAAGGAGAAACATTCTGTCCAAAATATAAATATGAGCACCCTCCCTTTCCATGACGAAAGCATGAGAAAAGAAATGGGCCAAGACCCACACTCTAATAGCCAGCAATTAGGCTCTGTCAGATCAGTGCAGGGAGCTAATTCCCAAATCAGGGCTGTGCATGGAGAACACCTGGCTATTCCTCTCAGATGCCCACAGCTAGAGCCTGTTCTATCTGCCCAAGTAAATTTCAGCTGCTGTGGTGGGAAAAATAATTTTCTGTATGGCCAGGACCCGGAGTAGCTGACTGGCTTTATGGTTCAATTAAGAACTTACAGACTGATAGATTTTTAAGGCCAGAAGGTACCATTATGATCATCCAGTCTGACCTCCTACATAACACAGGCCATAAATTTTACCAAATGGCTCCTGCATCAAACCCATAATGCGTGGCTGAGCTAGAGAATATCACACACAGACAGCTGATCCTGGTTTACTTGAATTGCACTCAGAAGAAATGAGGGAGCTTGTGCACTTCCTGGCAAAGCAGTATATTTTGGATGATTATCCAAACTGAACCTCCAGTGGTTTTGCCACCACTAATTTAAATCCACCTAGTCACACTAGTTTGTAACACGTTGCCTTAGTCTCAGAGTCAGTTATTCAGAGGTAATGGCATAACCAGTGGTGGTTGTGGCTTTTTTAGTTCCATGACTGCACTGGGCAGACTGCCCTAAGATTGGCTATGATACTCGTAAGGAGTACTGAGAGAACCGGGAGACTGGCTTTATGAGAAAGGTGAGCCTGTCAGACTCCTCCTATCTCTGAAGTAAGTGATGCTGGGTGCGTGACTGGGTAGTACTATCTGTTTTTAAAAACAAAAAAGCAATTTAAAATTATGTGCAGCGTGCATTTGGACCATACCCAGTTTTGGATGCGTCTGCTGGCTAGGCAGACTTTTATTTAACATACTATAGGACAGAGCACTCAGCTTGCCTGTCACCCACAGGAAGTGGTGAGGACACTTTAGAGGTATGATGCTCCATCCAACATGCTGAAAATCTGATTTCCAATCACTCCATTCATTTTATGTTTCAGTTGTGATGAGCAGATAATCAGTGTCAATGGTAAGAAACAAGAATACATGTGTAAACAATGTAACTGCAGTACCCACATGTGAATATCACCAACACAACAGTAATAAAGATTTACACTAAATATGAATTGCTAAACACTTATTATAACTAAGATCTGCATGACATTGCAGAGCATCTGCACAATCAGTACAACAGAGAGACATTATGCCCCTGATTGGATTCAGAGACTGCAAATGCCAGCCAGAAAAGGGATCATTGCTGGTCTTTTTGTTTAATGCAGTTATTTCAGTCATGTAACTTATAACAAAGGGAAAGATAAAGTAACCCTTTGTTATCACTACAGCCTTCCAGGGAAATCACGTAGGTGCTGTCCATAGCTCCCATTTTTTACAGGCTACTACTTATTCAATAGCAGGATATTTGAAACCAGGAAGGGATCTCATTCGGGTGGAAGACCAGTTTGGAAAATGTTAATTCTTAAAGAAATGGCAAACTTTGCTTCAGACCTTATTAAATACTTGGAAAGGAGTTATACACATACCCATGCTTCAGTATCCTTCACCACACTGCCCCTCCCTTCAGTTAGGGAATGTCTACACTGCATACTGCTTTCAGTGGCATGTAGAATATGGACCTGTATAGCCCCCCTAGCACGGGCATAAATAGCAGTATAGCTGGTGAGGCGTGGCTTAGGCAAGTGGAGTAAAACCATGCCTGAAGGGTCCAGGTATGTATGCTAGAACTTACTCTCCCACGCCTCCCCACCTACCCTGCCATTTTTGGTAGCGTCCCACAGCCTCCCCTCCACAGAAAAAGCCTCCCACCACAGGAGCAAGGTTCTGGCAAAGGAGAGGAAGCACAGCAGGTAAAGGCTCCGCCACTTCCATGATGTTGCAGCCTTTCCCCACCGCCTCTGTTCTGCCAGAGCTTTCACTGACCCGGGTAGCGACACACTGCAGTGTGGACACAGCCTGCTTTTCACTGCAGCATGTAGCTACATGTACACCACACACTGCTGCCAGTCCTCTGCGGTGTAGACAGCCTTATTGTGTTGTGCATTGCTGGAAGGGTGCAAAACCATGCTACTTTTATTCTTCGAATCCAGCATGATAACACACGCTAACCAAAACCAGAGAGAGACACAGCACAGGCTGCTCACTAAACTAGAGAGGCACAACTCACCCCACTTTACTACAGGCTGGCTGCTTGCTCGCTGACTCTTGCTTGCACCATCACAGGCTTTCCTCCAGAGCTCTCTAGCCTACAAGCAGAACCAGGAAATCCCTGAGCATTTAAAGTCATAGCAATACAATTTTAATACAGTTTTCCATATACCACATTCCCCACTCCCTGACACCTTCTCAGCTTCACCAGTGACATCGTTCTTGTCTGCACCTTTGTCAGTTTCTCACTCAAATGTCTCCATGCCTCCTGTGTTGTCCCTTAGGCACCAATCACCCACCAGGCTTCTCCTTCAAATGTCCGATGGCTGAGCTGAGGGGTGGAGAGATGAATTTGTTTAACAACAAAGCAAATGTATAAAAATATTGTATAAATTTGACTGAATGCCTCTGACCCCACCTTTCATGTCATTTGTCATCTAAGATGATATATTCTTAGCACAATGGGATATTGAACTGATCCTGGTTGAGACCGCTGGGTGCTACTGAAATACACGTTAACTAACACACACACACACTCATTCAAGTGTGCACGTGCCCAAACTCAGTAACCGCATGATCTTATAACTGTCACTCCTGTCCTCCTTCATCCTTTGACCCCTCTGTGTTTCACATGCGAGATGAGCGAACTCTAGAGGATGGAAATGTACCAAAATCCAAACAAACCTATTCATACACAAACCCCTAGGAGCCAAAAGGCCAAGTTTTGCTCTGCTAATTGCTGAATTAACCCAATCAAATTCCTGCAGTGACCATATGCTACCACTAGAGGCTGCTATGAATCTTGGCTATCTGAAAAGACTCGTCATCATGGGGTGAAGACAATAGGTGCAACCCATGCTAACAAAGGAATCCCCTATATACAGTAGGTGCTTGTCTCCACTACACATGAGAGGTTATCTCAGTCTCCTAACCTAACCCATTCCATCTTTGGCCTCTCAGATGAGCCTGCATGCAGGGGGATTAGGTAATGTGGTTGTTTATGTTGCATACACACTTGTTCCACATTTATAAGACCTAGCTTCATTTCACATCAGCAAGACCCCCAGCAATCCAGGATTCTGCTCTGCTGACAATTAATAGTCTCCTTTCAATTAAATTCCCCCTTCATAATCTCCCAATAGCCTGAATGAGTAGGAGGATGGAACTACCCTATAACCACAAATATTTAGGCTATGCCTACACTGCAGTCACAGGTTCTTCCACATTTAAGATGCACATAAGCCAGTTCTAGGCCATGGGGATCTGGGGCTAAGAAGAGTCCAGACAAATGAGGTTCTATGGTATCGCTTTCAATCTTTTCAATGTGTTTCTGCACAATTTGAACAGGTTAGAGTCCAATGCTTCACAACTGAGGGACCAGATAGTTTGCTACTTGCACCTACAGCTCTGGCTTGTGGGTGGCCCTTTATTTCTCTGTGCTCCTCCCATACTTCACTTGAGAGTAGGAAATTGTCCAGGTCAAGAGTGAAGTCAGAGGACAGCTGTTTGCAGTGCCTCTAGGCATGTTGACTGGGAGTAAATACAGGCGTTAGACTGTCTGGTGTTTATAGTTAGGCTATTTATGCCAGGTGGGGAGGGGAAAAATATAATAAAGAGGAATCAGTGATAAGCGGGTGTATGGGAGAGGGAAAGAAGAGCAGAGGGCTATGTGGTGCTTCTCAGGGCTTGTCTACACTGCAAAAATTAGCATGTTACTGCACTTGAGCTAGCCTAGTTTAAGTGGGAGCAACCACACTCCACAACAATACTAGTTACATGGGGGAAGGAGAGAAGGGATTTGATTAGCAGCACAGAGTGACTGGATTAGCAGAGTGATTGGATTAACTCCTGATGAATGGTAACAAACACTGGCTGTTACCTCCCCACTACTTTACAAACTCAAGAATCAACAGCATTGGAGCAGCAACTGACTCATCCACCTGGCCCTACCAGGGTCAGTCAGCTGAAAGCATTCTTCACTTGGGCTAGAGATTTTTAGGTGGGGATGGAAGTTAGGGGTAATGATGGAGGTATGACTCAAGATAACTGTGCTGTGAAGACACACCCTTTAGTGTTGCTCACCCACTGAGTCTGCACACATTTGGGCTAAAAATCCAAGGCGTTTGCTCCTTAATATCATGCTATTTCCAAAGTAACATTAACTGGAAAGCATGACCTGAAAAATCCCATGGGGGCTAGAGCTGAGTAAATAGTTCAGCTGAATAATTGATTTGATACATTTTAGTCACCTTCCGCTGGACAAGGTTTCTAGAATTGATTCATTGTTTGGCAGTTTCTTCAAATAATTTGAGATCTTGCAGGTAATTAGTGAGCAGTTAGTGCTCATTAGGAAAACTCAGTATCTGAAATTTGTGTGGTGTTGACTGGACATGAAGCTCTGTTTCTGTTTCCTGTTTAAGTGCAAATCTTTTCATTAATCAGGTGAATGTTAGGGGACACTTTTCTAGGATCTACCCAGCTCTAAAATCCAGGCCCAATTGTAATACATGCAGTGAAACACATAACCCCAAATAAAGCTAAATCTTGGGGAGGGCTTTATTTTCAATTGGACAAACTGGGTGCAGCAGCCTGGGCCATGCATGGGTGGAACACAGATTTGTTGGCTGTCTGGCTGTCAGGCTGATGTATGATTAGAACTATTTAACATCCAATCTGGCTGTCATCTGGCTGTGAATAACACAGGGTTGTGTTTCATGTTTCCATGGTAATTGGACATGGTAAAACAGACAGATGTTATGAAGGTTGCAAAACTCCAGCGTCTCTAAAATAATAAATGTGCCCATTAGGCAAACAGCAAGGGGAGGAGCAAATGCAGATCTGAAGCGGTTTAAAGCTGGGTAGATATTAGTTAATGTTTTGGGGGAAAAAAATGGAGATGAGACATTTTAGGAATAAGGCATCTAACTCAACATGTCTGCACTTTCCTTCCATGTACTTTAATCTCAGCTGCTGCTTTCATTTCATACCTTAATCCCCTCCTCTTCCAGAAACAAGTCTAGGTGTCTCTTAAATTCCTTCATAGTCTGTTTCAGTCTCCTGATGCTATAGGTATTCCCTGCAAACTACAGTGTGGCAAACCTTGTGAGAAAGAACATTTATGCTAAATACCAATCTCCCTGCCATACTTGCTCATCACACATCCTTTCCACATGCTTTTGTGAACAAAAAATGAGCACCTATGAGTGTTCCTGAGAATAAGAGGGAGCAACAAATACCATTCAAGTGAAGTTGAGTCTTCATTTGAAGGAGTGTCCAAACTTGTTGACTGTGAGACAGTTGATGGTGGGTTTTCTGTCAGGGAAAGCACTGTGGGTATTGTAGAGGGCTTTGGTCATGTGATTGGTGATGACATTTTGTGGTGTTGGGTGAGAAGAAAGAGTGCAGCTGTTCTAGCCAATTTTTTATATTTCAGTAAAGCTTTAAAGTTATGTAGAGCACCATTATGCTGGGTACCATACACGTCGTGAGACACAGTTCCTTCCCCAAAGCCTTTACAATCTAAACAAAGAGTGGGTGGGGAAAGAGACACAGAGATTAAGTGATTTGCTCAGTGACACACACAAGCAGTAGAGGGAAATCTATGCTAACTGGCCTCAGAACCTAGACAGCAGGTTTGAGGTACTGGGCCAGGCCCCTCTGTCCTTGAGTTAACTTGTCCATATGAAAACAAACATAAAATCCAGATGGTGCCTGAAAAGGTAATAATTGGAGCTGGCCAAAAAAAAAATTCCAAAAAATGTTGAATTTGTTTTGCTGTCACAGTTTTCAAAGAGGAACAGGTTTTTTTTCCATATATTTGAAGTTTACAATCTTTTGTTTAGAAAAATGTCGGGTTTTGTACTCCCTCCCAACCTTTTCTGTTTCCTCTTTTCCTCTACTCCCTCTTCTCCTCCATCTTCCATTTTGCCACTGGGGGGATGGGTTGATGGGGAACATAAATCTGGAAAATGAAACATTTTCAGTTTCAGATTCTATTAAAAAATAGGCTATTTGAAAAAACCTGTGGGATTTTTGGTGAATTTTTTTTTAAGAAATGCTTTTGTTCATTAAAAATGATTTGATCAAAAAATATCAACCATTGCTAATAAAACGTTATCATATGGGATGCCATTACAATTGTATGTCCAATTATTTTTTAATTCCTTATGTGTGCAAGCCTTTTGCACTGTCACCTTTTCTAGTTCTGGAAATTTATTAGATCATCTCATAGTCACTGCTTTTCCAATGTGACTCAGTTTAACTCTTAACCTAGCCTTTGAGTTCAGGTGCTTTAGATAGCATGTAAAGATTTTTTCCATCTAATAATATAATTTGATCAAATTAGTTTATTAGCCTGCAGGACATTCTAGCTAATTCAAAGCCAGAAATATACTTACTGAGCAGTTAGTTCATGTATATGGAGCTAATTTAAAAGCTATTAAAGTACCCAAAGTTTTTCCCTTAGAAACTGGATGAAACTGCACTTAATTTAATTTTCTAATTCTGAGTACGTGGGTAAATTATTTCTGTTCCACATTTATTAATGAAGAAAGAAGGATGGAAAACTATTTTTCTAAAGAAAAGGGGAGGAGGTGGCAGCAATATTAATACTTTGCATTTAATACATCACCTTTCAACTGAAGATCTCAAAGGCCTTTGAAAAGGTGGGTAAGCATGGTGGTTGGCATATGTACGCATCATCCGTCACTGGCATTTATTTTCTATAACTACAGTTGCAGCTGGATCCTGCAGCTCTGAAAACTAATTGAAACTAGAGAAAATGTCATTTTTTTCAGAGAGAAATTAAAAATAAATGATGCTGTCACTGGTTACCTTCTGTTTTCATTGGTTAAGGGTTACCTCCTTCAGCTGTAACGTTTTAGTAGCACTGTTCAAGGGAAGTCACAGTAGACTGCTACTATCAATCCTTAAGCTGGCCCTTATAAAAACAGCCACTAGGTGAGGAAGAAGGATAAATGGAACTTCTTTACCTTATCCCCAAACCCATAGGGTAGATATGGAGAAGAACCACAGGGGACTGCACAGAAGATGCTGCTCTTCCCCTCCCCCCATAAAAATAAGGGAAGAACACTTTGTACATTCAAAGATACATCTAGTGATCATTTGTTGTTATCTACGTCTATTTCTCAAGTCCTATCAGCAGCCTCTCAAGTTTAGATCATCTTGGAAATATCCCTCAAGCGTTTCAAACTCTCGGAAGAGTTTGCACTACCCACCCCTTTAATCTTTCAGGCACTCTCAGGAATGAGATCTGTCTCAAGCTGCCAACCTTTATTAAGCAATTCAGTTTAAACCTCCGTCATGCTTTCTGCTGCACCTTGCTCTTGGTGGGTCATCCCATTGCTTTGTCTTCCTGCTCTAAAATAAAATCAAGAGACAGCTGCTCGAGCCAGATTTTTCAGAGGTGCAGAGAGCACCAGATGCGCTCCTTGACTTTAGCTGGCGTGGGGACTCCACAGCACTTCTGAAAATCAAGTCCTTAGTCCCTATCTCAATGATGCAGGGATTGTTTGGCCATTTCTTAAGGTTCTGTGACGTCTGGATGAATTTTTCTACATGACGGCACATTCTCTCAGGGCTGTCTCAGTCTCTTATGTCACTGTGTTATCTACCTGCTTACATGGTAGCTCCTTTTGCTCTGGACACTCAGGAAATATGTCACAGACAAGGAAGGAGACAATCCATCAGGCCACAATTGAAACTAATCTCAAAAGATTAGGGTGAAAGCTCCCCTTTCTTCCCCAGCCCTTCAACGACCAGGAAGTTATTTGGGCCCAGGGCAGTAAAGCTACTCAATTTAACTGAGAGGGGAGGTGACACTAAACCCATAACCCCCAACTCCTCTGTTAGGGAGTTAGCCCATGTTGGAATCCCTTACATTCTCCTCCTAGGTAAGTGGGTGGGTATCCATAAGAACTGATTACTCTGTACGAGATTTAAGACAAACCTCACCTCAAAACAAGCTGAGTTGGTTTCAGTAGCCACCTGGATGCCATGTCTAGGTTTGCTCTGGAGCTGGCTGACCCCTCTTGCTCAGTCTGTCTGCATTAATACGGGTAACAAATTGTGATAAAGGGATTTTGGGGAAGGGAGGGTGTAAAACAGGGGTCGGCAACCTTTCAGAAGTGGTGTGCCAAGTCTTCATTTATTCACTCTAATTTAAGGTTTCGCCTGCTGGTAATACATTGTAATGTTTTTAGAAGGTGTCTCGCTCTATAAGTCTACATTGTATAACTACACTATTGTATGTAAAATAAATAAGGTTTCTAAAATGTTTAAGAAGGTTCATTTAAAATTAAATTAAAATGCAGATCTTATCAGTTTAGCGTGCTCCTTGCTCTTGCTTTTCCTTGCTGAGTTTTCCAATGTCCCCAGACTGGCAGCGGTCTGTGTAGGCCAGTGGCTGGGACCCCAGCTGGTGAGGGGCTGGCAGCCGGAGCCCCAGACCGGCAGCAGGGTGCCGCTGAAAATCAGAGTGCGTGCCCCCTTTGATACGTGTGCCTTGGGTTGCTGACCCCTGTTGTAAAATGTATTTGTCTTTTTCCTTTTAACTATCCAAACTGACTGGCCAGCTCTGGCAGGCTGTAGGAGAGTAACAAATCTAACTGGATGTGATCCAGTCTTGTCTGGTGGAAAAATCTCTTCTCCACCCCCTCAAACTGTGATCTGACTAGACTCATAGTATACCCAGGGATCAACTCAGACAACCACACGGCCGCGGGTGGGATGCGAAGTTTCAACTGCAGAGGCGGAATGGTCTGCCCAATCCCGAAAGACGCCATGGCCATCCATCCCCAGAGAGGGCTGACCCAGGAAGCAATCAGCTTCCAGGCCCTTCCCTCCCCAAACTAGCCCAATGCAGCCTTAGGAGAGCCATAGATCCATGTTGCAGCACACGCTCCTCATCTCTGAAGAACTTCCTTTACCCATCACGCCCAACTAAGGCTTTATCTGTTCCCGGCCAGTTGACCACAACGTCCTCCGCATTGGTGGGGGTAGGAGGGGGGAGTATTTATTTGCTCCAGCACTTACACTTACAGAAAATTATTTCCAGTTGCTCTGAAGCAAGTGAAACGAATCCAACAAAAACCCCAGCCTTCATTACCCGAGTTCTATCCACCCATAAAGCAACCAAATCACAGAGCATGCAAAGCTGAGTGACTTTCAACTGAGCTGATAACTTGGTGCATTATATTTAATTATGGAAAGAACGAAGTTGGTTTAGGGTTCTGAGGAGCACTGAGTGGGAAAATTAAAAGGACTGATTTCAAAATGTGCTCCAAGATCTTTTGCCAACTCTAGATCTTATTCACATTTCCACAAGCACTAGCCCTCCTTTAACTAAAAAGAAGGAAAGAATTCCATCATTATAAAATAAAGCAGTCAGAATGAGGAGAAACATCTGTCCTGTATTAACTGAACTTGCTTCATGATTTTATTGGCCTAAGATGCCCCCATTTTACAATTGAGGTTTTATTAATATTGAGAGTGCAGCAAATTACACTAATTTAAATATTTGCCACATCCTCTCAAGACCAACTGAATAACTGGATTTTAATAGTCATAGGGTGAAATCCTGACTCTAGTAAAGGTCATAGGAGTTTTGCCACTGATTTTCATGGGGACAAGATTTCATCTTGGGTCTTCATCAGCTCTTTCCTTTATCCAAACACAACTGCAAAGCAAAAGGCATTGAGGCCCCAGTCCTGCCCCATTTCCATCAAAGGTGCAAGATTGGTCTCCTAAGTCAGTGAGGATCTAGGCATACATCTATACCTGTCCATCCAAAGCTTTATCAGATTCACTGAACTCAACCCAACACTGTACATCTTCCCCACCATTGACATAGTGATGAAGGTATCTTGGAGGCCAAACAATCTCCATTCCACCTCCTTCTTCTGTAGTTAAAATAAATACAAATCTATGTGCTATATCTAACTGTCCTACTAAGGTTCACATATAACCTTCCACAAAAGCTGGATTTATCTCCTGATGGAAGATGAGATAGTATCTATTCCCCTCCCAGAATTCAAGAGAAAATGCATCTCAAGGTGTTTCTTAATGCTGGCAGAAATACAAACACAGCAGTCACCAAAAAGCCATTCCTTTCCCCCCAAATCAGTCAATAATACCAGTGGTCTCAGATGATAATTGGTTCTAAAGACAAATGGCTCCTTTGTGAACAGAAACAGTGAGGGTTTGGAACAATATATCAACTTCATAAAATGATCCATAGTCATCAGTAAAGATGCCAGGGCTAAACCTCTTTAACTACAGTGTCTGGGAATGGATTTAAACTTAATGTAATACTGTGTATTTTCTATTTAAAAAATGCTGTGCATGAATACTTTATTTAACTCTGTCTCCTGATTTCCTTGTGAACTGCCTGGAACTCGTCTTTCATTTACACACAGAGCTTACAAAAGGTCTGAATGTCAGGGTGTTTGACATAAGAGAGTAGGTTAGGAAACCCTGGCAGAGATATAGTAACTAATGTCTTCAAAATTTGGAGCTCTTCCTAGTTGTGTAATCATTTATGTACCTAGAATGACTGTTACTAGCTGGAACATTGAATGGAACAACAGTTCAGAGCACTAAGAAGTGTTCTGTGTCCAAGGAATCAGATTCCTTCAGAAAACATTGCATTCACAGATGAGATTTATAAAGCAAATGGAGCCACTGCTCTGCTTCTTGGCCAGTGACCTGATCCAAAGCCTGACCATTGACTTCAATACACTTTGGATCAAGCCCTTGATCAAGACATTCTAGATTTTTGCACTGAAATCAAATGAATTCAATTTTACTGGTCACCATTCCTAACTTTGCACGTTTAAGGGTTGGTATGACTGGACAAAGGGTTATAAGAATGAACGTGGACTGCACATACAATCTACTGGAGAATTAACCTCTCTTAGTTTCATCTAGCCCCCTCCCCTCCACCACTTCACCTCTTCCTCCCCTGCAACATTTTGACACTGGATTATTTTCCAAGAAATGCACTACTTTGCAACAGAAACAGAAGTCCAAGGGCCAAATTCTGCTGTGACTTAAATTGCTGTGGTTGGCCAGGGCATAAATCAGGGAAGAATGTTGCCCAGATAATAAGGGATAAATCCTCCCTGCCCACAAAAATGTTTCAGCTAGAGATGGACTAAATTGGGCAGTGGCCCACAGCTGTGCTTACTAAGATCTGCTCCTTTTAAAAAACTGTTTCAGTTGGGGTCTATTTTTTGGTTCCCTGCTGTAAGTTATACTCTGGGGAGCAGGAATGGTAGGGGGGGTGGGGCCGCAGGATTTGAAGGGAACTCAGCTAAGGATCTGGCCCAATATCTGGTATAGAACAGTTACAAATCCCTTCACTTTCTGTAAGTCCAGACTGATTGAGTACCTGTCAAAGTGGTGAGTCAGGGAAATGCAATGGAGCTCATTTGTTTATTCGGGCCGGGCCTGTGGTTGATCCTGCTTCTTAGTAATGGCTGAAGAATGTAGGTTTGAGAGTGGGTGGGTGAGCATTTCAATTCCGTTTCAATTAGATTTTTTTCTGGCAGGCTAGATGCTTCACACCTCTTGTGATTCCCCGGACACTCTCAGGTACCTAACTGTAAACAGAAATACTCTGTAATAAAGACTCCCAGAGGTGCACTCATGTAATAAGCAAATATTGCTGTCGTAATTTAGCTCTGTGTCCCTGGGCTTCTCCTACAAGTGCCCTGTCTCCTGCCAGCAGAGATTTATTTTACGCCTACTAAACTGTAATAATGACCACATGGATAATGCAGATAATGGGCTACCAGTACTTCTTACTCATACTGCATAATGTCTTAGTCTATTTTTTGTGCTTCCGTGCCTGGGAACAAACTGAGCCACAGTGTAAATCAGTATATCTTTACTGAGTTCGTTGGAGTTTCACCAGCTTATCCCAGGACTCAGTTTTACCCCTTATCTACAGAGTTGGTAAAGGTCCAATTGCTTAAAGATTTAAGCCAATGACAATTAATGTGGAAAAATATTAAACTAAAATGTACTTAACATTTGGTTCAGTTGAAACAATGTAGAAAATATGGCTAATTCTTAATCCTTTAAATCAGAGGTGGGCAAACTTTTTGGCCCAAGGGCCACATCTCACAAAACTGGGGGCTGGGATGTGGGGGGAGGGTAAGGGCTCTGGCTGGGGTGGGGCTGGGTATGAGGGGCTGGAGGTGCAAGAGGGTGCTCCAGGCTGGGACCGAGGGGTTCAGCGGGCGGGAGGAGGATCAGGGGTGAGGTAGGGGCTTGGGGTGTGGAGGGGGGTCAGGGGTGCAGGCTCTGGGCAGCGGTTACCTCAAGGAGCTCCTGGAAGCAGCAGCGTGTCCCCGCTCCAGCTCCTATGTGGAGGCGTGGCCAGATGGCTCTGCGTCCTGCCCCATCCGCATGTGCTGTTCCTGCAACCATTGGCCGTGGTTTCTGGCTGATAGGAGCTGTGGGGTGGCGCTTGAGGCAGGGGCAGCATGCAGAGCCCCTTGTTTGCCCCTGCATGTAGGAGCCAGAGGGAGGACATGCCGTTGTTTCCAGGAGCCATGCAGAGCCATGGCATGTACGGAATGGGGCAAGCCCCCAACCACGCTCCCTGGCCGGACCACCGGAATGGCGCAAGCCCCAAACCCTACTCCTGGGCAGGAGCTCGAGGGCCGGATTAAACCATCTGAAGGGCTGGATGTGGCCCCTGGGCCGTAGTTTGCCCACCCCTGCTTTAAATATTACAGTCCTGTTTCCTTGCTGGCGTCTATGAAGGATTATAAAACAGGAAGTTAAGAGGACAATGTGAACAAAACCCCTTATGAAGATATGACAGTGGAATTCATACTGTATCCATTGAAGGCTGGGATTTTGGAAGGAGCCGGGAGGAGTTAGGCACTCAAATCCCATTGGATTGGTACCTAATGTCATAGGTCTTTTGAAAATCCCACCCTAAAGCAGTTAACATTTTATTGCAAGTGTAGGACACCCTTCCGTAGTGAAAATATAAGGGACATAATAAAATGACCTTTCTGTTGCCCTTGTGTCGAGTCCAGCTAGAGCTCTTTCACATGCCATGTACCAATGGGATTGGTTAGAATCTACCCCCTGCATGACAGATTGCCACTCATGTTGTACAGTATTGGTTTTGCAGGTCTAGCTGAAAATGCCAGTGTAATGTGATAGTTTTATATTGAGGTTCAATTTATAAGGGTGAATAAATGATTAACAGATATTACCAGCACATTACAGACATGAGGAGTATGTATTGTAGATGGATAGAAGCGTATCAGGAGAAGTTGCTACTGATGGTTATAAGAAACCAATTCATCTGTTGGACTCGAACAATTAATTATTTATTAAAATATATTAACCTTTTTATGAAATTTATGAATGGATCCATAGTATATAGAGACAGACCAATATTTCTGTACTCAAAGCCAGCAATAGATTTTCAAGTTTTTTTTATTAATAAATTACACGTCAGCAGCATTAGCGAAACCTGGGGCAAGGAGATTCTAGCCACATGTCACTGCAACAAAGTTCTGACATTCTTAGTAGTGGGAGTGGGGCCGGGGTCCCACCTGCTAGACATTAATGATTATAGCATCCCCTTCATGTGCTACAGACTGGGAGCTCTTATGCTGCAGTGTGTAAATACACACAACTTAATGTTCCGCTGTGGACCTGAGAAAGCTTCATGGGGCCATGGATTCGGTAATGGTCCCTCTTCCTCCTCATCAGTCTCTGGTGTTGGTAGTAATCGGGTATGGCCAGACCCTTGGGACTGAGCAATTTCATTGATGTCTGTGTGTGTCAACCACTGCAGGAAATCCAGCATCTGGAACCAATTAGGCCGTCATTATGTGGTCATCCTATGCTGAGCTGTGGGCTGAAAGAGCTTCAGAATGCAGTGGGACATTTTTTCTCAATGTTTAGGAGATCATTTTAAAAACACTCCATCTTGTTCACATTCTTCACTTGAAAGGGACACATTGTGCCCTTGTGAAAATCCGGGGTGACCAGGCTGTGCATGGCAATCTCTCTCTGCCTGCATTGCTGAAGTACTAAGAACACTTCACTCTCCTGAAATCAGTAGCGGCTGCCGGTTGCACAGCCTCAAGTTTCCAGCTAAGAGTGGCAAACCACCAAGCCCTGCTGGGCAGAAATGACTTCATCTTGTAGGGCTCAATGCCCAAGTTTGCAGACTCCCTCCAGGAGCAGGGTAAAATGGAGTTTACACCTCTGGTCAAGAAGGGCACAGCTGCCGCCAGGGTGTCCGTCCTTTCAGGCAGCCTCAGACGCTGCAGATATGGCTGCAAGATCTATGGCCTCCACAGTGTCCATGAGGAGGGCATCGTGGCTCCTGGCGTTGGTGCTGGCCAGGCTGACAGAACTTCCACTTGAGCCTCTTGTTACATATTCCTGGTCTGACCTCTCCTGGAAAGTAGCCTTTCTTGTGATCACATCTGCTAGGCGGGTCTCCGAGCTCCAGGCTCTGACCTCTGAACTCCCGTACATGGTGTTCCATAAGGATGAGGTCCAGCTCCAGCCACACCCTTCGTTCCTCCCCAACGTGGTCTCCGCTTATCATATGGGCCAGGACATTTTCCTGCTTGTGCTCTGTCCCAAACCCCACGCATCCAGTGTGGAGTGCCGCCTCCACATGCTAGATGTGAGATGGGCTCTGGCCTTTTACCTGGAACATACAAAACCGTTCAGGGAGTTTTCACAGGGAATTTGTTGCCACAGCTGAACACATGAAAGGTTGGCCAATCTCCACCCAGCTGCTCTCCAACTGGATCACTTCATGTATCCATCTTGTTATTACCTGGAAGGAGTTCCCCTGCCGCCAATTGTAAGGGCACACTCGATAAGCATGCAAGCCTCGTCGGCCGCCTTTCTGGCCCATGTCCCCATCCAGGACATTTGTAGGGCTGCCACACGGTCGTTGGTCCACATGTTCACTTTGCATCATGCGATCATCTCCCAGACCAGGGAGGACGCCAGGTTCGGCAGGACTGTGCTCCGTCCCGGGTGTCTGTGAACTCCCACCCACCTCCAACAGAAATAGCTTGGAATTGCCTATTGTGGAATGCCCATGAGCAATCGCTCAAAGAAGAAAAGACAGTTACCTTTTCCATAACTGGTGTTCTTTGAGATGTGTTGCTCATGTCCATTCTACATCCCGCCCTCCTTCTGATATCCTTCCTCCACAAGAAGTAGAGCAACAGTAGAACTATCCCCTGGTTGCTACCGGCCTCCTCACTGCTCGCTGTACATTTGTTTGTAATGTCTGCAGACACCATGCCTTTCCCATGCTGGAGGAGCATAAGTCAGAGCAACTAATTCACTGACCAGGCTCTCAAGCCCTTTGGACAGTAGGATGGAGGGAGCAGCAATGGAGCACTGCTCTGCAGCATGTGAGGAGCAAAGTACACAACTGATCAGTGGTTGGTTCAGTAACAAGCAATTCTGCTCCTTTTTGAAGCTTTCCCTGATCACTTTTCTGTACACCCAGAGTCCTACAGCAGCATGAAGCTTCAGTGGAGCTTGCAGATAAGTCTCTAGGGCTGACTGGTCACATATCTCAGTGCAGTGTTCATCTACAGGACTCTCGAGACGTTCAACAAACATTGAGGAAGTATTTTTACAATGAAGCTTGATTTAGATGTTGAAAGCAACTATTTACTTCATATCAAAGAATACAGCCTGTGCATAAAGCACCATCAAGCTAATACACCAAGGCTTTAACCTCAAAGGATATGCAGGCTGCATCTGCTGAGGACCGGTTACTAAGGGGCTGACCACAAGCCACCACTTGGCAGTAGGTTTCACAATCCCAGTCTCTAGGGCTGCTGATTAAAGATTAAATTAGACTGTCACGGGGGACTGAAATGTTGACGCTGTTGTGCAAGTCTCTATCTGCTCTCAGCTGGGAAGTGATTTCAGTTGAATTGACCATTGTCAGTGGTGAGCATCAAGGACGGAAGATACACGCCCCTGTCTGCTTTAGAGTCCTCACTGCAGTGAGTCTAAATTCCATACCCAGTGTTGACTAATCACAGTCACCTGAATTCTACGTTAGGGTACTCTATATACACCTGGAAATACACCTACCTGTCTTCTGTTCCTTGAGCCACGAAAGGAAAAAAATTGTAAGAAATAAAAGGGGTTGGAGCTTGTGTAAACGAGTACCTGGTGGAGTGTGCGGAGTCCCTTGGAGGCAGATGTGCATGTTTCCACCCCAGGTCACTGGTTATTCAGCATTTTTTGAGGTAGCTTAACTAAGGAGAGACTTAAGGGAGGTGGATATGGTCACTGTGGCACCGGGATACTCAGGGTTGTGAGGCATCTTGCTACTACCTGCACTTTGTGGAAGGAAGACTTATCTGTGCCTGACGGGGACCAGCTTCCCCCTCCACTGGCCATGGGCAACACAAGCAGTCCCCTCTAGGCCTACATCGGCTCCACTTTCTCTACAGATTAGCATCTCCCTGGAGCGTCCAGCCCCTGTTACAAGTGGACAGTCACAGTATTAATAGATTCCAAGGCCAGAATGGACCATTGTGATCATCTCATCTGATCTCCTGTATAACACAGGCCCGAGAACTTCCCTCAAATAAAACCTTGTCAGTGATGGAAAATCCACAACAGCCCTTGGGTGGAGGTTTGGGGCCAAGGGGATTTTCACTGCACTTCCCCAGTGTACTGCTGCGTTGAGCCAAAGCAGGGGGACACAGGTACAGAACTCAGCCAGACCTCTGCGAACTGACTCGAATTGAGTGTAAGATTTGTGCTTAGTCTCATTTGGTATTTTTTGCTAAATTTGGCTCCTCCGTTTCTAAATTATAATCTGTTAAAGTGAAATAAATCAGATGAGAAGCTCCCCGTCTTTCATAGACTCTACCTGCTGGCCCAGATCTTATTCAGGTTGTATAATTCTGCTAAATCACCTGAAATGCAGTATACCCTAGGGTCTATGGGCGGGAAGCCCGTTTGAACAAGCAAAATGTTTCTCATTGTAGACAGAGAACCAAAATCTGCTCTGATTTATAACCCAATGCTATTTCAATTAACTTGGCACTCATCTTATAGTAGAATTTGATTCCTGTTCAGAGACACAAGAAAGGGAAAGCAATTCTGAGCTGAGGTCTATCTCTGCCATGTTATTCTGTGGCTTTGCAGTATATAGAGATATGCCCCCAACCTGAGACTTCTATGGGTAAATTATGCTGCCATCTGCCACAATTAAACATTGTAAACAGCACAATTATCTGAACATCAGCCTGATCTTATTTTCAGCATTACTACCCTCCAAGAAGACAAGTTTTAGGGATGTAATGGCCCACAGTGAA
This sequence comes from Dermatemys mawii, assembly GCA_007922305.1. Taxonomy (NCBI): domain Eukaryota; kingdom Metazoa; phylum Chordata; order Testudines; family Dermatemydidae; genus Dermatemys; species Dermatemys mawii. The sequence continues at coordinate 12,941,902 of ML677358.1, read as the reverse complement.
TAAAGTGATCCAGGAAGTGATTCGGTGTTTCTGTGCTATCAAAGACTCCAATTCTGCACTAAGATCAGGGCCAAACTCTGACATTTATATAGCTATGATGATGAATTGTGGACACTTAAACTGTAGGTCAATTATTGAGTGAGGCAGATTCTGTAGGTTGCCACATTACTCTGCCCGTCTTCCTCCTTCAGAAAGGCAAATAAACCCATGTGGTTTTCAAAGGGTGAGAGATCTTCCTTCATATAACGGGCATCTTGATAATTGATATATCAGGTCTACAGCTCAGCGATAAATCTGCTATCAGGTTTAGAAACATGCCACAGTTGCAAGTCATGGAGTAAACACAGTTGTTAAAAACAGAGGATGTGTAGGAAGTTATAAAATCTACAGATCCAAACAAACATTAACAACCATAATGTCTCACTACCCCACAGACACAAAAAAAGAAGACGACAGAATCTACTCTATGGGGAAATGACGCACAGAACAATCTCTAAATCAGGAACACACCCTTGCAAGAGTAGAGTTCTCCAACTGACAGGGGAACTGAAAAAATAAGATGAGGAAAAACCCCTCAAACTTGCATTATCAGATCACAAACTTGCATTATTGGATCATTTAGAATCCATCATAATTTTACAGTTAAACAGTTGAAATTCTTGCACTGTGAACAGGTATATACTGTTACAATGCTATGTGACAGTTCCCATGTCCTCATCAGTCATCATTTACTGGAGATCTATAACATTGTATCAAAAAATACAACAGATCACACCAAGAATTTACATTAATTACCTGTTCCCAATGCAATTACTGCAGCTAACAGTGGAGGTCATATAAGAAACATTTGCATGTCTAACATAGTATATAGTATGTTATATGATTATTCTTTAAAATGCAGGAATTCACACATTCAGCTACTGTTGACAGCCAGAAGGTAAAGAAAATGGAAAACAAATGTCAGTAGACAAGCTCTCTTGCACTTGTCCGGTATATATGATAGTTCAAAATAATGTAACCACTGGACCTCAATAGGAAATACAATTTCCTTATAGAGTATTCTGTTTCTCAGTCTTAAAAGCATAATTTTTTGCCAACTACTTGTACGTTTGACTCCTACACATTCTTTTGTAACTACTCAGGTTCCTGACTATTCTTGATAAACACTTGTGCCGGAAGAGTTCTGCAGGGAATACCCATTCGTTTACTGGAATGAATGTTATGTCTAGCACTGTGTCTACGCTGATCTTGGGGAGTTTCTCGGATTACGCTCTAATGAACTGTTTTCTCAGCTGCTATGAGCCACATCGGGTTCTAAAGGAAAATTAATCCAGCCTTCTCCACTTGACCGATGGGAGGGAGCAAAGCTTCCCCAAGCCTCCTAAAGATTACGGACTGTATTTGACCAGCTTTATAAACAAGACTTTATTGACATGTGCTATGTGACTTGCATAACGATGTAAATGAGCAGTTGCTTCCCTCTGGGCCCTAGTGTAGAGACCAGCAAAAGAGCACAACAAGCAGTGCAAAGGGGGCTAACCAGCCAAAGGGAGGAAGCAATGGCTACATGCTTCAATCCCCACCGTGCCGTGAACCACTGGAAATCCCTTCCTGGGAACAACATGTCTTTGATCCTTTGCAAATATCGGATAGTGAGAAAGGGAAAAAATATTGGCTAGCGAAGCTGAGAAAAAAGGAACTGAGGATCTGTCTGCTGGGGTGGAGCTGGCTCTAAAAGGTGGATTTCAAAGCAGAAATGTGCACAGCAGTTAATGATGCTCTTTACATTTTGTAACTGCCATTCTGACTCTTGTTCTCCGAAACAGGCCTTAGTTATTATAAATCTCTAGCTTATGCATATTATGTAAACTTTACTCAGCACTGCTGTGCTTTGAAAATATCTGTTTGGGAATCACCGTAGTAATTTGCTTACTATAGAGTGGGTTTGACGTGAAATGCACCCCTGTAATCCTGCCTCTCCCCGCCAGAGCCCCTTCACCTGGCCAGATGCGGTGCTACAGGGCGTCTCTTAGTCTAGTGCCCCCTTTAGCTGTTCTGGTGCCACAATGGTCTATCGCTGTATGTAGCCAAGCCCTCAGGCCAGTTCACAGCTCAGTCTATTCCCCTTCCAAGGTTAACAGAAGAGTCCCAAAGAGGAAACCTCAAAGTCTAATGGCTTTTGACTCCAGTTGTCAGTCTCTATCGGGAACCCATGAGACTTGGCCCTTTCTACTCCTGATGCCTGTACCTTCCCTGTTGGTCTGAGGAAGGGTAGGGCAACTCAGGCCTGCCCTCTCCTCTGGGTTCCAGCCTAGATACCTGTTTAGTCAGGATTGTTCCTTTGGTCTCTTCACCTTTTCCCCCTACTCTGCTCCTACTTTTGCCCAGCTTGTTGACATTTCTCCCCTAGGTCTCTAGATTCTACTACATCACCTGGGATCTGTGGGTCCTCACTACTTCTTCTTTCCCAGCTACCTTGGTACCCCCTCAAAGCTGCTCCCAGGCTCTCTCACAGCAGCTTGGCTATGATAAGTAACTCCTCTATCATTTGCCTGGGACTAGTCAGTCCTTCCCTTCTCCAAGCGGGAGTTCCCCCTCAGCCCTCTCTCTGGAGTTAGGGTTATGCCTTTGATTAGGTAGATTAATCAGTCTTACACTCCTCCAGACAGGGGTTCCCTCCCTCCAACACTTTCTCTGGCGCTGCAGTTGTGAGTTAAGTCAGCTGCAAGGCTTTTGCCAACTCCCTTCAGCTGAGCCCCCTTTCAAGTTAGCCTCCCATGCAGGCATAGGTGCTGGAATAAGGGGTGTAGGGGGTGCTGCTGCACCCCACAGCTTGAAGTGGTTTCCATCCTATGGGTTTACAGTTTGATTCAGTGGCTCTCAGCACCCCCACTGTACAGATTGTTCCAAGGCCCCTGCATGCAGGAGAGTTCAGCGGGTGAGCCTTCTCCCAGCAACGTCTGCCTGTGATAAAGGAGGAGGCAGCCTTTATGCTGATCCCCTTCTTCTAACTTCTTCCCAGTTGGCTGAGTGAGAGGACCTTGCCCCACCCCCTCTGCAAGGCTTGGATCCATTCAAGGTACAGTGTCAAGGTTCCTCCGTCAAGCAACATTCATTTCCAGGACTCCTATATCTCCCTCAATATCTGCTGAACGCTTCCAAAACCTTAAGGGCCATGCCAGGTGGTGGAGTGGGCTGACCATTAGGTGCAACTGCCCTCGCTGGCAGACCCCCCCATAGGTAAGAGGCAAGGTAAAAGGACCATATGTCTAAGTAGTTCATTTAGCCAAGTTGGACCCCCTTTTTAGAATTACTTCTTCCATCCAACTTTTAAACACTGTAAGCTCTTTGGGGCAGGAACTGTCATTTTGAGGGTTTGGGGTGTAGGAGGGTGCTCAGGGCTGGGATCAAGAGGTTTAGAGCACAAGAGGGGGATATGGGCTGGGGCAAGGGGTTTGGGGCATGAGGAGGGTCGGGGTGCAGGTTCTGGGCATCACATACTTCAAACAGCTCCCAGAAGCAGCAGCATGTCCCCTCTGACTCCTACACGGAAGTGCAGCCAGGCAGCTCTGCACGCTGCCCCATCTGCAGATGCTGCCCCTGCAGCTCCCATTGGCTATGGTTCCTGGCCAATGGGAGCTACGGGGGCAGCACTTGGGGTGGAGGGCAGCGTTCCTAGCCCCTTGGCTCCCCCGATGTGTAGAGGCCAGAGTGGGGGTCGTACTGCTGCTTCTAGGAGCCACAGTGTGCAAGGAGGGAGGGCAAGCCCTCAACCCTGCTCCCTGACTGGAGCACCAGAATGGGGCAAGCCCTGGACCCTGCTCCCAGTGGGAGCTCGAGGGCCGGATTAAAATGTCTGAAGGGTTGGATGCAGCCCCCGGGCTGTAGTTTGCCCACCCCGGCTGAGAGCCTTGAAACAGAAAGAGAAGAGCTTGTGAAAAGTCAGAGAAGTGTTCTCCAATTCCCCAAGGCAGTGAAAACAAGAACAAAATATTCTGAAAGTCCAGCCTCAGGAGCCAAACTCTGATCCAACACAGATGTAGCTGGATATTGTAGACAGGAGAGATTATAGTTCTATATCATTTCTTTCTTTATAATTCCTAGTATTTTTATGAGCTGGGCACATATCATCTATGTTTACATTCATTCGAGCAGATACATACATAGCTATTGTGCAAAGATTGGCTTCTTTCGATAGCAGCAATGGCATCTTTTCACTCAAGCATTAAAGGTAGAATGTGCTAAACCACACACTACTGAATTTTCTGAGCTGTGACTGAATTTTCTGAGCATGACGAAGAAAACTGATGTAACTCAAGTTTATTGTGTTCAGTTTAGCAAAAGAAATCTGTGTTGATTTTTGCATCTTTATAAACCAAAGATTCTCCCATATTTCATTCAGTTACAGAAATGTCAGCTGCAAAACGGACTTGGGAGCTTGTACGCAGAGAGTCACACTTGTGGTGTAGAGGGAAAACTAAAAGGATTGCCACTGAGGTCCATGCCAAATTCTGTTAACTTCAGTGGGAGCAGAAAATTGGCCATCCCCCACCAACGCACAGCCTGGACTGTGGATATCCCCCCGTATGTGCTGGGGATATCCATGGAATTTGGAGGAAAGATTCCTACTGCTGTGGCATGTACTGAACCCCGCAATCTGCAGTAGATCATATGGCTCCCATACAAGTACCTTCTGCAGGGGAGAGGAAATGCCAGTGGCGTAGCCAAGAGTGCTCAAACCCTGGCCGCTCCCTTAAAAAAAATTAACTCATCACCGAGCTGTAATTTTTCCAATGTAAAAATCTGCATGTGCAAAGTCCAAGCATGTACATCCTTTAAAACAAATTGGTAGTTTTGCCTTATATCTCTACAAGATGAGCTCACTATTTTCAGAGACTCTCTAAGTTACCCCCCCCGATATGCACCAGGAAACATTGCAAATACTAAGGTCACCCCTTCGCTAATCATTTAAGACAAAATTGGCAAACATAGAACAATAATGATGATAAGAGCTCTTTTCTCTGATGATCCCTTTGTGAAAGAGAAACTTTCTTTGCCAGGACAGACTGTATCTACACCAAGGAGAGTTGGTACAGACAGTCGTTAAGAGCATGAGGTGACTTAAGCAGGAAATGGGAGGTTTTCAGAGTGATCAGGACACATCCATTTTCAGTTGAAAAAGACCTGGCAATGAAAGAAAAGCAACGCAAATGCTCCCCGTGTCAGCTGTAGCCTCACGACTAGTTTAGGCTACTCCCATATGACAGAGCGTTGGTGCCATTTGGCAGCAAAGCTCTTTAAAACTATGCAATGTGCAATGGTTTTCAATTTTATAATGAATTATGTAGCTCCAGAGAGAGGACTGATTAATGAAGCACTATACGCCCCACCCAGCACAGAAATGTCACATTACTACAAGCTGTATTATTACTCTAAAATGATCTCTTGAAGTGCCATTGTAGCTTTGTTTATATCAGACAACATCTTCTTACCTGGTCCTCTCCGCCTCAGCGTAGTCTTGCAATGGTGGATTAGCCACTGGGCCGATGGGGTCCATGCCAAGGGGCCCTGGCGAACTGGGGGACCCTAGAAAAAGTCTGCTGCTGTTCAGCAGAAGCCTGGAGCCTTGGTTGCCAGGCACATGGGTGAAGTGGGGGAAGCCCTCTTGCCCTGATCCCACTCCCCAGCAGGAGTGCTGGGTGGGCGGGATGGGAGAGGTCCCCCTTTTCCCCCTCAAGAAGCTTCCAACCCTGTCCCCAACAGAAGCCCCCAAGTGGGGAAACAGCCAGCCAGTGCTCCTCACCCATCCCTGGCAGAAGCTGCAGGGTGGCAGGGGAAGCCCCTGTGCCCGACCTCACTTTCTGGACCCTCGCTGTGTCCCTGAGACTTCAGGAGCTCTCACTCCTCGGTGCACCCTGAGGCCATGGTGCAGGGACATAGCTTCTCCAGACTCGGGGGAGGAGGAGCAGAAAGGAGCAAAAGGGGTTGCGGGGCTGCAGTGTGGGGGGCGGAATGGGGGGGGGACCCTAGGTGGAACAGGGACGAGTCCTGGGGAAGGGGTAGAAAGATGTGGGACTGTGGGCGGGACTGCAGGCAGAAGCGGAAAATTGGGTTGAGGCCATAGGCAGAAGGGGCAAGGAGGAGGCCTCCCAATTGTTCTGGCCCAGGGCCCCAGGAAACCTTAATCTGCCTGTCTCACTGACACACCAGGTATGTGTTTGTCACTATTTTCGAGAATGCCGGGGATGTGATTAGTGATAGGTGTGAATGGTTCTTTACAGCCCACGTTAAATAAAAAGCGGCTCCTGTTTGTGCTCTCTCTGTGTGATTCCTAGGCACTTTAGGACTGAATAGGTTTTTTTTCATTTGAAAATATGAATTTGTTGAAAGCAGACTGTTCAGCAGGAACACAGCTATTCGGATTAAGAGTTAATTGGAAACGTTTCTCAGGATGGATTTTGGGGAGAAGGAGAGAGAGAGGCCTACCCCAAACTAGCCAGAAGCCTGCTCAGTTAGGGCACTCAGCTGGGTTGGGAGAGGTGGACCTAGGTCCAGTCCCTGCTTTGCCTGAGTGGATTGGAAGTTGTGCCGCCTATATCCCATGTCAAGGCCCTAACTACTGGGCTATTCGAGGGTGTTCTTTTTCTCACATTTCTCCCCTCCCCCTCAACTGTCTTGCTTTGTTCCACATTGGAATGGAAATAAATAATCAAAATGTATTTCTTGCTTTCTAGCCGGCCCTAATCAGTCTATCTAGAAGCCAACAGAATTGGAGTAGACGCTATTGTTTTAAGAAAAGCTAAGCATGCAGAAAATTGCAACACTGAAAGAGTAAAAGTTAATGCTGGCCTGTCCCTTTTGCGACACAGTGACTGGGTCATTGTCTCATGCGTCACAGACTCCACCTCATGACTGACTGCTCTGGGCAGAGTACTTTAACCCTACACCATGATTTCCAATGCAAAGCAACCAAAGCCCAAATACATTTATGTGTTGCTAAGAGACATTATCCAGTGATTCTAATACGAATAGCATATAAAGCAGGACAACACCCAGCAGAGCTTGAGTTCCCCAAATTGGAAAAAAAAATCAACAAACAGTTGAAGAAATCCTTAAGTTTCCTGTAACCCACAGCGTGACCTTCACTGTATCACCAGAGGCAAAACTTTTATTACTGGCGATGAGAATTACTCAGACACATGGAGCGGAATTGACCCTTTGGGTTAATTTACAACCTTACTGTGTTTGAGAGAGACCTGACTTCATGAAGGGGATACTGATGTCTTTTTCCTGTCACCTCCCCTTTAATCTGGATTGTCCTCGCCCATTCTGCATGTAGAGGGAAAGGTACGTGCACCACCTTAGCCCAGCTCAATCAGGGAGCGATATTAATATCGTTACTTCTGAGCCCACTTTCTGCTACTCTGAAAGTTCATTACATCACGGCAGACAGAAGCTGCTGTGTGATGTGTAGTTCACGGCCTCTAGGGTCTTACACCACAGCCACAGGGATTTAGCCTCTTGTGGTTGCAACGTGCTATGGAAGAGCCTGTTGAAGTGCGGCCTGCCCTGCAGTCCTTCACTTCTGGTTCTTTTAGGCAACTGATGCTCCTCGGGTGACCAGATGTCCCGATTTTATAGGCACAGTCCCGATATTTGGGGCTTTGTCCTATACAGGCGCCTATTACCCGCCCCCTCCCCCTGTCCTGATTTTTCATACTTGCTGTCTGGTCACCCGAAATGCTGCTGCCTTCCAGGACATGGAACTTTCCTAGGATCATTCCGTGGACGAGGGCCTGAGAACAAAGCGCTGATTCCAGGGGTTCTACAGGAAGCAGGTCCCTACATCCTGGCTCTGTGTCTGCCTTGTGGCTCCCTGCAACCAGAGCTCTACTTACTTCTTACCTAGCCATTGGTATCCCTGGGATCTCAGGTGCAGAGAGGACATGAAAGAGTTAATACAACTTCCAGGCTCCATTCACTTTGCCCTCCGGCCCGCCCAGGCTGGGGGGGAGAGGATATAAGTCTCCCCTGCCACTACCCCTCCCACCCACAGGCCCCAGATCTTGCAGAGAGATCACTGCTGGGGTATGGGTGGCAGGGAAAATGAAACCCGGGCAGCTGACCTCTCCAACTCTCCCATGTGGAGAAGATGCTTTATTTATGAGATGCTGCCTAGGCAACTGGGCCTATGTTATGAACTGGACTTGAGCAATAAATGACACGGGTGTTACAAAGAAAAAGGCTGGTCATACAAAATGGAAAGTGAGTTCAGCAGTAAAACGTGGTGACATAACATTTTCCTGGAGCAGCAATTTACCGCGCTGAATTCTGTCGCTGTCTGATTCAGCTTCGAGGTGGTATTTTTCGTCAGTCATAGGGTCATCACCTTTTATCCCTATCAGAATATATGGACAACTTTTACATTCTATATTTCTCCTTAGCATACTAGTACACGGTGCAACATCGCTCAGGCTTGATTGAACCTCAAGCTCCAGAAGTGTGTAGAAATGACTCAGTAAAGCCACTTCTGAAGAAATTCCTTAATTGCTTCATCTTTCTAAAAGTGGCAGCAGTGGAGTGATGAGTTGGCATCCTGAAGCATTCCTTGATGGGTTCACCCAGCGGTATAACCCATACAAAAAGAAAAAAAATTAAAGGTAATCCTTTAGTGTAAATATACGCTAAATAAGCAAACTGCCACTTGAAATCGATTGTCAATGAGGTAATCCTCGTTACATCACACCGCTGCGATACAGACGTTAGCTAACTCACTCCCTGCCCTCTGATGCTTCCCTGAACATAGCTGCATAGACATTGAGGAATAAGAGCACTTTCAGGTTGGTACCAATCAGTTGTAATCAACTCATTTCTTAACAGATAACGTTCTTCTAGTGCTATCCCTGTCTAAGTAATGAAAAATACTGCATCAAAGAGCTAAGAACTTCTGCTGTTCTTGATTACATTCAAGCCATTTTTTAGCAGAGTCCTGGGGTTGGTTGGGATGGGGGGCTTGTTGGCAGGTCTGGTCAGGTCAGGTGTGACTTCAATAAGTCATTCTAAGGGCAAATTTAAGCCTGTCTTTCTTGACTATGCTTTCACCGGCATGTTCTGCTATGAAAACGTTAAGGAAGACAAAGCAAAGGCTGAAGATCCAGGCAGAAGCCATTTTCATGGGAGTCAAAACTGCTGTCAAAGGGGTTGTTGGTTTAAATAACAGCGCTGACATCCTTTACATTGCAAGCCAATCAGTCTGCACAGGTACAGTCTGGCTGTTCCTCCATAAAAATCTAGCTCTACTGAGTGAGGCAGTGACAAAGAGACCACAGCTTCCTCCACAATTCGTTACTAGCTGTACATCTGGTGCCTACACGCCTATGTCACACACCTTTATGTCTGGGCGATATCCTATCCTGCTCCACGTAACAAATGGGATACTCAAGATAACACCATAAAAATCTGCTGCAAAATTACGGATGACATGTAGCGATCTTTGATATCCTACTTTAGACATGTTAAAGGGCCCTGATTTTCAGAGGGTGAGTGTCCAGCACTTCTGAGACTCAGGCACCATTAAGGCAATTCAAGGTGAGCACCTAAAAATGGAGACACCCAAAAAGTACAAGTCACTTTGGTATGCTCAGGCCAGGGCATCTGTCCCTGCTCTAGAGTCATAAGGACAGTGCCGGTAGGTGGAGTTCTCATTCCACTCCATACAGAACATACACACACCTACTCCATTATGCAGTTCAGCTCGGTAATGCCAATAACAAAACATAAACTTTAGCCTTAAGTTTCTTCCTATGTTGGGTTTCACTGCAGGTTCTTCCCTGCCCTGAGAGGGGATCGAGCCTCTTTTATATCCTGGTTTGCGCTAATTGAATCCACCTGCCAGCATGATGCAGCAAGAATTACACTCCACCTGCATGCAAGGTTCAAGCACCTGATGATAGAAGGGCTCAAAAGATATGCCAGGCATCCCTATGCCGAACCCTATATCCAGAAAGCATAACACCAAGTCATTGTTCCCTAACAGTCAGGAAAATGTAATCTGTGCACCCCATTCTCTTGGAGCAACCAGGTTGATTCTGATGCACTCTTCCTGCATTCAGAATCCAGATGCAACTTAACAGCACTACTGCAAGTATTTACCAAGAAATACCAAGGAGAGAGATTGTATGCTTTTGTGGTTCTTACACAGTTTTATTGCCTTCTTCCTGTAGCTGGATGGATTCTCTGCAGTCTTGTGAAACACACTCATCAGGTCCAGATTTGCTGAATCTGCAATGGAAACTGATTGGTTAATAGTCATGGGCTGGTCTTTCATATTTCTGTAGGCGTTTTGTCTCTTTCTGGTTATTACTGAGCTGACTTTTGCACAGGGACCTCCAATATCATGCAAGACAGATAAGTTGTAATTACCTCTGGCACAGGGTTTCACAGCTATCATTTCCAGATATTACTTCCCTCCTCACTGTTACTTCCATCTGTATTAGCTCAGTTCTATCTGTACTGCGTCTTACGTGATCCATCTCACAGGCAATCTCTGAGTCGGATATCTGTGTGCCTGGGGAGCGAGTAGCTAGAGAAGAATTAGACTTTTACTTCTTGCTTTCAGTCCTTTCTATAAAATGAATATTTAAGGAGATACTTCACATGATCAGTATAGGGGTAAACTTTCATTCAAGGGCCACAAGGAACTTTTATCAAAAAAAAGAATTTTACAACAACCCTATGGGTGAGATGAGTGTAACCTCCATTTTATAGCTGGATATACTGATCACAAACATAGGCTAAAGCCCCAGTCCTACAATAAGCACCATGTGGGCAGGCTTCCATTCATTGGGCACAGAGCTCACGGTATGATGATGACCTATGTGATTGACCCAAGATTGCCTATTATGTTAGAATCAGGAGTTCTTATATGAATCTAAGTTCGAAGAATCTACATTCTTATATGGCCTCCACCACCAGAATATCTGAGTACCTGATTATCTTTAGTGTATTTATCCACAGAACAACCCTGTGAGATGGCTCTGCCTTAGGAATTCCTAAGCAGAGAGCAGGTTTGATATATTAAGGCATGTCCCTTGATAAATTAGCTTGATTTGATTGCTTTAATGTCATTGTTTTAGGGTGCATTGGACAGGCCACTCAAAGCTTGTTCGGAATAGTTTGCAGAGAAGAAGCTTCAAGAGAAGCTAGAAACATTTGTGTGATTGTGTTTCAGAGCAAAGTTTTGGGTTGTTTTTTTTTTTTGTTTGTTTGTTTTATAAAATCAGGTTCATCTTTGCATCTTTATGGATATTTATTGATCCCTATCGTGAATAACTTCTCTTATATTCCCTAGAAATACAGTAGTCATCCTGCTGCTAACCACTGGGGGCACTGGTGAACATAATACACATGCTGTGACATTCTCTTGGAAAGTTTTATACTTGAATGTCTACAATCTATGGGGCTGACTATTTAAATCTTTCCCTGAATGCACTTTATCTGTCTAGGCTCCCTTTTACCGTGTATGTTACTTCTGATGAACCATTTTGTGGGGGAACTAGAAGGGGATTTTACAGTAAAAAAGTATCCTTCATTGCAAAATGATTTGGCAAAAGTTCTGAGGATCTCTCTCACTTTCAGAAGTGAACAGCTGCTGGATAAAATTGACCAAGTTGTTTCTTTTCCTTAATCAAAATAAATTCTATCTAGACCAGAAAAACCTAACAAGTGACACACACATTACAGATATAAGACTAGTGGTGGATGAATAATGCAAAAACTGAATCTCAAATAAACATAGTTAATTCACTCAGCTCTTATTCATTGGGGTCACACAATTCTCTAGTCAAGTATCTGGATGGTTGGCATTTGTTTGTGAATCTTCAAAGTAGCACAGATAATTATTATTCATTGGGAAAACAAGACCGGAAAAGTGCATCATGTGTTCACTGTTCATTGTTCTCCTGTCCTAAGGCAGTAGTGGTCAACAGGCCGTAATATTCAGGCAGCAGCACTGCAGCGGTGACACTACATACCATGAATGCTGAATAGCACATAGTGGAAATGAACTGTTTGCAAATTCATAGACTGAAATAATGAATATCATTAATAATATCAGGATAAAGGTTTTTTTTTCTCCTGCTAATAATATCTCTTCCAAATTAAACAGCCTCTTAGAATTGGTATGGTAATTTCCAACTTTTTATGCTTTCTATGCAGATAAATGCATCTTACTTTTGTGTGTTCCATTCTATGTGTCTGATGAAGAGGGCCATAGCCCACAAAAGCTTATGCTGAAATAAATTGGTTAGTCTCTAAGGTGCCAGAAGTGTGAGGTACTCTCAAAATTCTTCTTCACTTGAAACATGGGGCTGGCTCTTGGTTTTAAGTGTATATGTTTAGAATAGATTTTGTATACAATGTATTTGACAAAGCTGCTCTCTCTCTTCACAAGTTTCTGTAGAGGAAAGGGCAACTAGGTGCATGAGAGGAAGGAGAAACTGAAGACTAGAGGATATTATGTGGGCTTTGCCAGAGTGTGTATGTTGAGGTTTTACTCCCTTTTTGGTTTGTGGCTTGGAACACATTAGTTTTTGGTTGCTTAAGATAATTTGTATTTTTAAAGTGTTAAACTTTAGAACTTCTTGAGAAAGAATGTTGTAGTGGGTAGGGCACTGGATGCGGACTAGAGAGATCCAAGTTCATTTCTCAGCTCAACCACAGATTTCCTGGGTGGCCTTTAACAAGTCACTTAAGCCACCTTGCGCCTCAGTTTCCCTATCTGTAAAACTGGAATAACGCTTCTGTATCTCACTGGGGTTTGTGAGAATAAAACTAATTCATCACTGTGAAGTGCTCAGATGCTATGGTGATGAAGGCCACATAAGTACCTAGAAAGTGTTTTAATTTATTTAGATTTGTAGAAAGTAATAATAATAGACCAAATTTACAGTCATCATAGTTTATGAAACTGTGACAGAGCAACATGGGTGCTCTAGTTTAGGCCCAAAATTTAGAGGAAGAGCTTTAAAAAAGTGCGTTGTTTTCACAAAACATTTTAACATGTTTTCATGCAATTAAAAAATTGTTAAAACAGTTTGTAAGTAACCAAACTAGCATTGTGCTAGTGCATGAGACCTAGAAAGTGAAGTGGAGTAAAACGAGTGAAACTGGATTAGCTACTCATTTCTTGTAAACAGTAGTCTGACTCTGACAGCCCACATTCAAGGCTGGGCTACACTAGCGGTAGGTGGGGGTCGACCTAAAATATGCAAATTCAGCTATGTGAATAGTGTAGCTGAAGTCAGTGCATTTTAGGTCAACTTATCTGGTGTCCTCACGGCAGCAGCGGGCTCCCTTGTTGACTTCGCTTGCGCCTTTCGGTGAGCTGGAGTACCGGAGTCGACGGGGAGCACCTTTGGGGATTGATTGATCACGTCTAGATCGATCAGTACCTGCTGGGGGGTAGTGAAGACTAGCCCTCAGTATAAGTATCTGTCGAGAAATTAAACTCTAGTTACTCCTCTGAGTCACCCTACTTACTGAGGATAAGTTGCATCTATTGGACATGAAAACAACTTCTATAAAATATTGAAAATATGACTTTTGAATTCAAGAATATATTGAGGACCATACTGGCATACTAAAATAGGCTCAGGAATTAAAAATGCAAATGAATTCTTCGCTCCAGCTAAATCCAGCTTTACTTGATCCATTCCAAACGCCTTAAATGTAGATTTCCTTTGGAGTGTGATGCATATGACGCACATATTACAGACAGATGGAAAACTGGATCATGCAGTATATATAGCATCATATACTTAATTTGTGCCAAATTCTTTGAAACCAATTCAAATAGCAAATGGGAAGATGATGGTTTATATTCGTGGGATCAGAGCTGTGTCAAGCTGAGAAGAGTAATAATTGTACTTTGTTTGGTACTCCATCTGGAGTAGATATACATTAGTACTGACCATTGGAAGAGCACAGACTACATATGAATAGGATTCCATTCCCAACAGATTCTATATCCAAAATGTACCACCAGTAGAAAGCTCTAAAACTCTGTTAGTGCAATAGCTTACCTATGCCACAGGGACCAGTTAGTTTTCTGCCCATTTTTGTCAATCTGGAAGAAAATATAAAATCACTGCTGATGAAGACTGAAATGGTAAATAAGGATAGGTTAAATCTTGATCTCATGGCAGGTGGACTCACTTGAATGACATGCATTTTTATACAACTAAGTGAGGACTATACACATGGTGAGTATGTCGTTGTGTGGGGGGAAAAAGATTTGTTTGGGAACAGCTATCAATGAGTGCAAGTCTGACTTTGAATGAAGTGGAACAGCCTTAGAAGAGAGATGCTGTGAGTACAAAATTGTGTTTCTGTAAACGCCTCAGTATTTTCCATGTGCTGTTTAAAGAAAACATTTGTAAGCCCTTAAATCTATCACTTTCAGGGAAGTTAGTGGGGAACCAGAACCCTGAAAATGTAGAGACTTTGTGCATTTTTTCCCTAAATATTTTTCTGTTTAAGAAGCAGCTCTTGTTCTAGCTCTTTTCCTTGCCAGTAAAGCTTCCTATGCACACAAGGCAGTTTTATTCAGAAGTCATTTGATCAGAACAATAGCAGAGGCAAAACCAGTAAATGCCTTGCCCATTTTGACTAAGATCATCAGGCTGAAAAGTTTGGTCACTGGGAGCTAGGTACATTTGAATGAGAATAGTGGAGTGGAGGGACACTGAAGGCTGTTACAAGCCCAGGTCTGCACTGTCACATCATAAGGATGGCAGTCTTCCCTCTGAGTCAGTATTTGAGCTAATGACGCAGTGGACTGTCAGGAACACTATCCTGCAGAAGCTGGTGCCTTTCAGAGAAGACATAAAACAGAGGCCCTGATCCTCTTGTATTATTAAAGAGCCCACAGTACTTTTCAAAAGAATAAAGGGTGTTAGTCCAGGTTCTCTGGTCAGATGAGATTCAAGTGAATATAGCACTCCTCATGTCTTATCCTGAGGCCATATCCTGTTTGCTTTATTTACACAAATATTTGTGTACATGTGGCCCCTAAAATGTTCAGTGATGGCAGGGTGCGTGCACTGTTAATTGGGTTGCCCCCTATAACTCTATTTATAATCTGAAATATTTCTGGAGTGCTTCTGGGTCCTTTGCATTGAAAGGCACCATCAAAAATATAAAGTCACGGGGCCAATGGCTCAGCTGCGCCTGTGCAACCCCCTCGACACCAATACTGGTGCACACATGCAATTAATATCTTGCCTATGCAGCAAGTTCCAGTAGTGCATCAAGCCCCACCCCAGGACTTGTGCTGTGCTATAATAACCCTGTAGCAATCTGGTGCGCTCTAGGTTTACACCCTGGCTTTCCATACCGTAACTTGCTGCCTAGACAAACCCTATGAGGAATCTGACCTATTAATGTCATTAAAGGATACTGTCTAGTTTATGTCTCATTGAACTAGATGATACAAACCCTGTTAAGTATGCTTTATCATCCACTAGCTTTTTAATTTATTTGAAACTTGTAAAATCAATAGAGATATGTCACATGAAAGGGTCTGTGAGCACAGTGGAATGAAGTAGTCGCATCAGTTGATGTAAAGGTAGCTATAAAACTTTGCCATGAATCTAGTTCACGGGAGATGCTCCTTAATTGCTCTAACATATTGTTATATACATCCCCAGAGAATGGGGTGTAGAAACACAAACAAGACTGTTTGGATTTTTTTTTTTGCCCTCCTGGCAGATGTGCTCAGTTATTGACAACCCTTGAGAAAATGCAGGTGGATTTACAGGCCAGAAGTCTGGAATTAATTCATGGAAATGTTCAGACTTTTTTTTAAAAAAAATCCTTTGGCTCAGATACAAGAAGTCAAAGCAAATTGAGCTGAAATCTCTAAATGAGGGGTGTGAAAGATTCTTAGCCCTCCTCCACTGATGTAGCAAATGGACAGAAAAGTCAAACACGCTCTCACAATAAAATATCTTCTTGTAGGATTTTCATTATAGCTCTTTCCAAACATAAGTGACACAAGTAAGCTGTTGGGCTGTATATATCAACAACAACTAATAGGCTGGCTCCTTTTGACTACATTTTACAGTTCATGGTCAGTTTTCTCTACAATGTTCTTGGTCTGGTAAATCTTATGCCTTTAAACTCCATACAAAAATGTAACCTCTGTGCAAAACTTTAACTTGTGCTGTTCAGGCTCCAGTCTGAAGCATGATGCTTTATCAGTCAATCGTGCCATCATGGTTCAAAGCTTTGAATAAATTAAACTTTTTTGATTTTGATACTTGGGCTTCTTAGGGAATGGACTTCATTTCTGGGCCCTGGCTGAGAACAGACCTCAGTAACCCAATGGCACAATTATGGGGTGTGGGGGTAGAGGAGGAGCAGCAAAGAAGGACTGGGGTTGCAACTGCTTGGCAGCTGGACTGAAAAGGAATGACCTGTAGCCATTTTGAGGGGCATTGTAAGCTGCAGGCCTCTCTCCCATATGTCCAAGTTTTCTCACAGTTGTCCCTTTGAGGTAGTTGTCCAGGGAATCTGTAAGGGTCCCCGGAACATGCTACCAGCTGTCCAGGTTTATGGGTTCAGAATCATCCCAACTGTCCTGGGTTTTGTACCTCAGGGGTAGCAACTCTATTCCCCCACACAGGAAGGATTGACTCCACACCCAGACCTTGGGTCAAGCCTTTTTTCCCCTCAGGGTTTCAGCTTTATTTCTTCCACATAAAAACTGCTTGCACAAATTCCACAGTACTTGTTCCTTTCCCCTAGCCTTGGGTCTTCTGCAGGGGCTAGCTATTCCCTACATAGTCTCACCCTACAGGGCACTTGCCTGACAGCCATCTACAAGTTGTGCTCTCTCTAACCCACCCACCAGAAAAGGGCTTCCTGTCAGAGCCTACTCCTGGCAGATGTTTTCCAGTCCTTCTACAAGACAGTTGCCTGGGAATCTCCCTGCTCCAGGGTCAGCCAAAGAAATCTACCCATTTCCTGTGGCTCTCATCCCTAGCCCTGGGTCTCCTGCACAAGCCTTCTTGTAGCTCTCTGCCCAGCTAAGCGAGTTGCTGATTTAGAACCACCAGATCCCTAGCTCATAAGTTTTAACTAGGAGGTAGCTAATAAGATACAGGCCCAACATCCCTCAGAATGCCAGCCACCCTGTGCCAGCCATCAACAGAATAGTACAAAATTGGAAGGGGACTGGTCTCTCAAGTAACAGGGAGGGGAAAAAAAAAGTGGGCAATAAATATTTTTAATGATACAATACATGGTGTGGTTTTGTTATAAAAGTTTTGCCAGGATGGGCTGCATTACTCATAGGCAATGAAGTGATTCACATACCCAGAATCCCCAGAATCCTTTAGGTCGCTGCCAATTCCAGGATTCACATTCCCAGGACTAGTTTCCCTACAAGTTACTGTGGCATTTTCAAAGGAGCTTGAGAGAGTTCAGGGACTTTCCCTGGAACTGTGGCACCTAATTTCCTTAGGCTCCCCACTGCTGCTGAGTAGTAATACTTAGCACTCTTCAAGCAAAGATCAAGAGTGAGGAAGCCTCGTGTTCCCCATTCTTTAACAGAGGTGGTAACTGGGCTATGCAGAGGTGAAGTGGCTTCTCCATGTCCCTTGATAAAGGCTTGTCTATGTTACAGAACAGAACCATTGCTGACGGCTGTTCACAGTGGTTGCAATCGAACTAGTGTTGAACAAAGCTCCAAGTGCAGACAAAGACCTGCCGCATTCAGCACAGTTCCAGCTAAGCTTTAACCCCTTGCCAGCAACAGGTTTTAGTCTGTAGTGTAGACAAGGCCTCGCCTCCTGTTTCCCTAGTCTGTGTACCCATCTCTGAGGTAACTTGTAAGCAACATGACATACACAAGTCAACATTTTTTAAAAAACAGAACATAGCATCGTAATAGATAGTAGCCCCTTCTTTTCTCAGAGCCCACTACATCATACCCCTAGCTAGGATTTCCTCTCCTGTGACTCAGCTTATAAAATGAACGACGCCTTGTGGAAAACTCTGCAGAACATTCTGTTGAGAGAGGTCAGCCTCTACATCATCCCTGGTCCACTCTTCCACTCCCTTCATTTTTTCTTAATAGAAGTGTCGATAGGACAAGCAGATCTTTGTTTCTTAACTGTTCCTGTGCTCCCATTGCTTATCCCCCTCCTGCATTCATATAATGTTCTCATTTGGTTACCAGTGTCGCAGACAGACCAATGGTTTTGGGAGCAGATCACATATAGATTCTGAAGCTATCCTTTTCATCCTTTATTAACAATGAACAACATAAAATCTAACAACCACCCAACAGAAAATACACGAGGGAGAAGCAGCTTTGTGTCTAATTAGAATGTTTCCCGACATCTATCAGGATCATGTGGCATTTATAACACTTTACAGTGAAAATGGCACATATTCATCTTACTCAATTTTACATGCTAGAACATTTTACATTTCATCACATTTTGAAGCTGGAAAATAAGTTGAAATTACTCATATTAGCCATTTCCATTCTGATGTTCAGTACACACCTTCATCTGTATAACCGTGATGAGACCCAGCCCTGTTCCAATGATGCAACTAGAGCCTGAGTTGGATACCTGAATTGGGTACCTTTTTCCTAATGAGCATGGATGGAGATTTTTTCCCCTTGAGAAGAGAGTTGGAGCCCTGAGACAACATATCACCTAGAAGGAGTCTTAAGCACAGTTTGCCAAGCTGGCTCCCTCAAAAAAGTCACTACTCATGCAAACCAAATTACCAACAAATGCATTAAAAGATGATTGAGGGTAGCATGATTTTAACCTTCATCTGGACAGGGCCCTTTTTACCCTGTATGTAGCTGAGACTAGACTTACCACTGACCACATTAGTGCCAAAAGGAGACCTGTACGTGTGCAGCACTTGTATTATCAATTGTTTCACTTCTCTAAGAACCCTGTCCTGTGAGAAGCTGAGCCCCTAGGTCCTGCTAAAGTCACAGGGAACTGAGAGTGTTCAGGATCAGGCCCTACTATACACGGACCGCTATTGCTCAGGTTACTGATTGCAAACCATCAACTCCAATCTCATTTTTGTAACAAGGCCATAAATATGGATTTATCTGATCTGTCTTAAATGTCTGCCAGGGTTCACACTTAGACAGAAATGTACCAGACAACATTTTTTTTTTTTTTTTTAGAAAAGCAGAATCTCTGGTACAGCACACCTTTAGTGGTTTGATTTTATTAAAGTTACAGACAATTAAAAAGAACACAAGAAACCTCTGTCATTAAAACTGTGTTAATGTAGTGTTACTGGCTTAGTGTGAACTTACAAACCAAGGAAACAGAGTAAAAAAAGTGAAGCTACTTCAGCTGGTGCAACTGTTTGAAAAAAGTCTCCAGGAAAGAGGATGGCTCCATATGACCTGCGCTACTCAGACACGAGTGCGAGATGTGGCAAATTGACAGCACTATTATGGTGGGTTCCACACTTCTTCTTGTGAGGGGTTCAGGGCACCATTTCTTGCCCCTGAACAGGGTATTAACTGCCCCACTAGTATCCTAGGGAAGGGGAGAGGGAGGGACCCAGGCCTACTCTCTACTCTGGGTCCCAGCCCAGGGGCCCTGAAGATAGCAGTACACCACCTGAATTACCTATTCCTTTTCCTAGGCTACTTCCCTCTCCTACCCTTCAGCTTGTGGAGCTTCCTGCCCTCTCTCTACACAAGCCAGGTGTCTCTTTACCTTGAGTCCAGATCCTTCCAAACTCTCCTCCTTATAATTCCAACTCCTTTCCTCTTCCCCTGTCTACCTGAAGCAGGGGGTTTTATTAGGTTCCTAACAGACCCTAAACTGATTGCAGGTGTTCCAATCAACCTGCCGCCAGCTTCCCTGGTCGACAGGGAGCCACGTGTCAGTTAGCTCTGAGCTTACATATCTCCCCTCAAGCAGTCTGTCGCAGCTTTCTGACCCTCCTCTATCACAGGGAGTTAAAGGCATCCTTTCAGGCCAGCACAGAATTTCCAGCTTTCAGCCATTTTAAGTAAGTTGGTTTTCGTGGACTAACTTTTGTTGATGAGGGAGATGTGCTTTCGAGCTTACAAAGTGCTCTTCTTCAGGTCTGGGAAATGTGCAGGGGGCAGGCAGGCAGCCAGCCAGCCACCCAGCAAACACACACACGCAGAAGATGTAACCTGAAAGTGAAAGGAAAAAATCAACTGCAAGCAGCTTTTTAAGCTCTTTTTTCAGCAGTGCACTAATGCACAGAGAAAACAGATTGCACAGCCAAGCACCAATCTCACTCTCTGGTGGGAAATTAAAACCAAAAACCAAACAAACAGAAAAAGCAGAATCTCCACACCCTGGAAAAGCCCCCCCCTTCCCCCCCAGCAACGTGCAATTTATAGATCCAAATAGGCATTACAGACACAAAGAAGCCGAAACCTGCTTACTTGTTAACGCCTGAGATTGCCAGTCTGAGAAAAGTAATGGTTCCATTAAATAACATCAGTGATTCATTTTCCTTCCTCTGCTGAATGAGCTGATAAAAGAACAAGATTACAAGCTGTTGTAGGGGAAACAAAACTTAAAGAAATGGCAACAGATGGTACAGCTGAGCATATCTAATGCCAAACCTTAAGAACAATCCAAGTAACTATTTGACAGAGATAGGATCTGATAGTGGGTCAGACTAGACTTAGGTGGGAGCATGAGAACAAGGAGGCTGACTGAAATGTGAATTGTGGAGCAGGGGTCAGCAACCTTTCAGAAGTGGTGTGTCAAGTCTTCATTTATTCACCCTAATTTAAGGTTTCGTGTGCCAGTAATATATTTTAACGTGTTTAGAAGGTCTCTTTCTATAAGTTTATAATATATAACTAAACTATTGTTGTATGTAAAGTCAATAAGGTTTTTAAAATGTTTAAGAAGCTTCATCTAAAATGAAATTAAAATGTAGAGCCCCCCAGACCCGGGCAATGTGAGTACCACTAAAAATCAGCTTGTGTGCTGCCTTTGGCATGTGTGCTATAGGTTGCCTACCCTGTTCCAGGGGATTGTTACAATTAGTACCAACAGATAGATTTTTCTTCCACTGAAACGACCATATTAAAACACCTGAGGTAGGCTTGCACTGCTGTAGTTAACGTCCTGTTATGTTTGGCAAAGGCATGATCTAAATCACATTGAACTCAATGGAAAGACACCCGGTGACTTCAGTGGGCTCTGGATCAGGCCCTAATTTCCAGCTGTCTATTTCATTATGCAGTGCAGGTTGGACGAAGGGTCCATTAGTGAGAAGAGAATCCTTAGTATAATTAGTGTAATTAAGGCCTGCTCTACACTTAAATTAGATCGACTTACCTACTTTCCTCAGGACTGTGAAATGTAGTTAGGTCAACCTAATCCATTCTTCCACTGAACTGGCTAACTCCTCTTGGAGAAGTAGATTACCTACATCAGTGGAAAAAAACCTTCTATCCATGTAGGAAGCAGGTGCTATATAGCAGCCTAGTTGCAGTGCTGTGTCTGTGCTCCTGTAGCACTTGTACTGTAGATGAGCCCTAAAAAGTTACCAAACAAGTATCAGTTACAAGATTCACTAGGTACAATACAATCTTTGAAATATCTTCAAACAGTTTTTACTACATTTCTTCTCATCTAATCCAGGCACTGCCAACACATTTCAACTTTACATTGGCATGAACTGAATTTATTATTTGTTTCCTATTCAAAATATCCTACTGTTCTTACATCCTATCACAGACATGTTTAAAGTCCAGTCTAAAACTATTCAGATGTTTGTGCCGATAAAGCAAACTGGTGTAAGAATGGCATGGAACTAGGATGGAATGATACTAAAATAACAGGTGAGATTCACTGCTGGGCTGTGCTAGAAAAGTAGGTTGCAGCGATGCACAAGCCACGCTTCACTTCACCTAGCAGCCTGAAGTGAGGCAGGCAGTGCAGCCCAGAATGTGTTGGTTTGGGCGGCTGCCCCACTCCATCAGAAGAAGGGCTAGAACAGGCCAGAGAGGCTGCACAGACCAGCAGCCAATCAGCCAAGGCCTGCGGAGAGCCAATCAGGGCAAAGGAAGATACAGCCAATCAGTGCCGGGCTTTGCCCTATATAAAGGCTACCTAGCAAAGGAGAAGGGAGTCTTTCCCTGACTAGCAAGGAAGAAGTACAAGATAGTCTACTATATTTTACTCAAACTTCCCAAAACTTTCACCCATTGTATTCTTTTTTTTCTGCTCTTCCCCAGTAACTTGTTTGCAGGTGTTATTACTTTTAAAAGCACAATGTATTACCTTATGCTGCTCCATAGAAATTGGATCCAAAGAGTAAATGCTTCCAATAAGAGCTTAAAAATCTTAGTGTTTGAAAAAATACTAAAAATCTAATGTATAGGTTAGCAAATTGGTTCCTCCACCACCATTATAGTAGAGGGCATGGAATTCTCATTATGAAACTTCTGTTACAAAGCTACCATTGATTGAAAGTCTAGTAACTGTATGCTTGTTCCCAGATAAATATCTGTTGTGAAAACAGACTTACTACTATGAACTTTTTCATAACACACACAGCCTTTAGTTTTTCAAGAACAGCTGTTTAATGAAGGGGTGATGAATGCTGGCTAACTTTTCCTTGTAAATTATTATTGGTTCTGAAATTAAAGCTATAAAGTGGCATTATGTATCATTAAATATGTATTAGCCCCCAAAACAAGTCCCAGGGAAGTGCCATTTAACACATGCATTACTGGCCCAAGAGAAACACCAGTCACAAACATGCTTTTCTTTCTTTGAACTTGTTGGTTCAGTGCATCCAGAACCTGAGAAAAGCTGTACTGTCAAGAGTTCTAAGTTAGCTGCTAATTTTCTGCAGAACTCCAACATAGTGCTAGGGGAAAATGTTGAGGCCGGTCCAAGCTGCTTCCTCAGGAATGACTTGCAATGAAGTCAAAGGGAATCATGTTTGAGTTAGGAATCCAGAACCTTGCCTCCCTTCTGACCCTTTTAGCAGCAGGGAGCCAGTCCCAGGGAGCATATGACTTACACTGGTTTTGTATTAGCATAACATCATTGACCTCACTGGAGTGACTCCTGATTTACACTTGCTATAAGTGAAATTGGAATCAGACCCCTAGGCCAAATATCTCAAAAGTGTAACCTTTGATTTTGGGTGCATCTGTTTTTGAAGGCTTATGGAGGAGACACCCGAGGGTTGGTTTTTCCTTAGATGAGCTAAGCATCCACGTTAACTAGTATATATTTGTCAGTACCACCGGTCTCAAAGCCAAACCCAGAAAGTGAGAGCCTCTTCTGCTGGGTTCCCATGCTGCAAGGCCAAACAGGGAAACTACAACTGATACCCAGCAAACAGAGCTACACCCATTGATTTAGCAGGGTCAGATGACTAACAGCAGACTGCTGATTGGTCACCTCTTAGCATAAAGCTGCCTGTTTCCTGTGTGTCCTTTGCTTTGAGATTCATTAGTTGCTTGGACCTGGTATTGATCAGACCTTGGTGATCAGGTGCCTACTGTTTTGCTCTCTCTCTGCTTGTTGACTCCAGCTTGACCCTTGGTGTGAGTCTGATTTGATGCTTGGCTCTTGGCTATGCTGATCCCAATGCTACTTTGGGCTCTAACTGTAAGGTCAGGCTGCCTACATATGGGCTCTGACAATATTAATATATAGTAGAAAGAACTAACACCCTTTATCCTTTTGATAGGAGGAATGAGTTGAAGAACTGGGGATAGAGTCAAGGCCAGGCTAATTAATATGGTACATAAATCTATGATGGCCATTTTGGTCTCTTACTGTTTGCATTTTGAGGTAAAAGATGCTTTGAGTTCCTCCTAATTTTCCTACTATTTCTACCCTCCTCTCCTCCTTTGTTTCCTCACATATATTGTTCTATAGTGGCAAAGATCCCAGTAATGCCAAGGGTTGGTGGAGCATGATGATTGAGGATGCTTCATGACCTTTAAATCTGGCAGTGATATTTAGCTGAATTGTTATTAAATCAGGAAATACAGAAATGTATGCCACATATGAGGACTGGTTACAGAATGTGAATTCTTGGAAATGTGTAAATAATTTATGGGGATAAATGACTAACAGTCTAAAATCTGTAATTAACAGAGTTTTATTACTTCATAACCCAGCTAAAATTGCAGGAGTATTTGAGTTGGAAAGGACCCCTGTTTAGTAATCTAATCCACCCTTGTATCAGAGAAAAAACACATTAATTATCCCTAAGTGATGCCAGACAAATGTGTCAAGTCAAGCCTTGAGTATCACCAGTGAAAGTGATTTATAAAATAAAACCACCTTTACCAGTTTGTTCTATTGCCTAACTGCTCCTCTTAAATGTTTTCTAATATTTAGCCTAAATTTTCCCTTCTATAATTTATCCCTCTTAATACTTGGTCTGCCCATGTTAACTATGGGGAGTGTTTTGTCCCTATCCTTGCTAAACATCCTTTTTTTAAAAAAAAAATTATTTTTATTTAAAGATAGTTAATAATAGAGAGACACAAATAGGATGACTGGATGTCCCAATGTTTGTCGCTTTGTCTTATATAGGTGCCTGTATCAAACCCACCTGCCCCCCATACTTGCTATCTGGTCACCCTACATACAAGTCTCCTTTGGAGTTTGATATGCATTGTAACCATGTATGTGGGTTAATATCTGAATGTCTTCAATCTGCAAAATGGAGTCAGAAATCTTGGTTTACTCAAATGCTTCTGCTGCTTTCCTGGTCAGACCATAAATACTCCAAGAATAGCTTTTTTTCATGATATTCAGGCACTTCTGGTCCCAGGGAGTACAAGGACCTGAAGCAATTAAATGCGCCAACTTTCTTGACCCTCAGAGTTCTAGTTCAGATCTGGTTTCAGTTTGATGGGTTGGCAACAGTTATTCTGTCCTATTCACTGTTGTGTCTACTTTAGACCTGGTATAAGTTTCAGTGGCATTGAATTCATTTAACTCTGGTCTGAATTTGGCCCTGGGTCTCTTCTCAGTTGTCTTTTTTTCTTTTCCTTTTAGAGTAAAAATGCCTCATAAGCCTAAACTGACAAAAGAGTCTCCTTAAATTTTTCTTCTAGCTGGTGGGAGACCCTAGCAACACCAAGTTGTTTGCACTGGGTGGTTCATGGACAGGCCCCAGTTTTACTTCTTGCAAGGGGGCCCTGTCCTTTGCAGGCCTTCTTAAGTCCCTTTTGTGGGAGATAAAAAGGAAAGCTACATGCCCCATCACACCCAAGGATAACTTCTTCCCAGAGTCCCTCAAAGGGGATAAAGGCCAACAGCACAGCATCTGTGCAGTGTTTTTTGAGATGTCTCTGTTGCTGAATTACTCATGCTGTCAGGCTTACCCTGGGAGTTCACTGTACTCCCTGAATAGTCTGGGTGGAGATGTGATGGGTGTTTCTCCCTGTGGCATCAGGAATTGCTTCAGCAGTTTCCTGCTTGGGGTGATCTCTCCCCTGACTGCTGACTGCAGTTTCCTCCTTTTTTAAAGGCTTCCTCACAGTGCCTCTCTGGCACCTTTCTTGGCCACATGAGGGCTATACAACCGCCCTCAGCACTTTGGTTGCTGTACAGTACTCTGAAATTCCCCAAACTTTATTTTTTTTAAAAAAAGGTGATATCCAGAATAGTTACCTGAATTGTTATACCTGGCTTGTTGAGAGAACAGAAGTATTTGTGGCACCTTAGAGACTAACAAATTTATTTGAGCATAAGCTTTTGTGGGCTACAGCCTACTTCTTCCGATCCATATAATGGAACACATAGTAGGAAGATAGATATACATACAGAGAACATGAAAAGAAGCAATATTAATAGCTCATCTTAATTAGTCTCTTAAAGTTGGTATGGCAGCTTCCACCTTTTCATGTTCTGGTCATATACACATACAGAGAACATGGTTAAGCATCAAGTTGGCATGCTTTCTTAAGAGCGGAAAGAACCTTTATGATCATTTAGTCTGACCACCTTAAAATCCATATAGCCAAGCCAAGCAGGCGCAACTATGGGTACAGCTAGTCCATTCCCTATACAGTCTTCCAAGTTAGTAATGAAAATGCCAAATGTTATTAGACACAGGGCAGTCTGACAGCATCTCGTTCAACACCTCTTCCCAACATGATGCTTAAGCATTAATTACTCTACTTCAATTTTTTGATGACACTTAACAGTTCCAGCTCATTTTCATTTCTCTAATTTCCTCTTGGGAATGTCATATAGAGCCATATTGAAATACTATACTAAAATGAAAATACTTTGTTTAGCCCACTTTTCTTATCTTCTAAGCTTGTCACCTATCAAAGTAAGCTAGTTTGGCACAACCAGACTTTCTGACAAACTCAGTGTCTGTTCATGGTAATCAGACATAGAAAAGAGCTACTATTGACTTGATCACTATTTATACTACAATATGGCCTAATGACTCCAACTGCCATCAGGGCTCCAAAATATTCCTGATTTTAAATTTAAGGTCCTATAAGTAGTCATATTTTGGATTTTTACTATAGAAAATGTTAGGGAAGGGGGTTAATACAAACAATTCACTTGTGTTCCTGTTTTTATTCTGCTAGACAGCAGAAATATATTGATAGACAGTGTGTGATCTTACTCTGTATTAAGAATTTTGCTCACTTAGATAGCCTCACAAGAGATTTTTGTGATGTCCCAAGGACATCATTCTCCACAGTATCTCAGTACAATTTATATAAAGCAGGGCTCTCGCTGCAAAACTGAGCAGTCAGGGTTCTGTTCTGCTCTGCTCCTGCAAACAAGGCTTAACAGAAGAGATTTAAAGTTTCTTAAAAGCCTGTTAATGCTGGTGTGCCTATTCCGTTGCCAATCAAGCTACTCCAGATTTGTACAGTATTGTGAATGATATATTAGCTAAGGAGAGCTGCCACAAAAACCACCATCATTTTAGTGCAGTGGCTCTTAGAGGCAGATCTCTGTACCTCTTTCTTTTTCTGGCGGTCCACAAATCCACCAAAAGAGAGCACAATACTGGTCAAGAAAAGGAAAATAACTGCGAGTTTGAGCTGTGGTTTATAATTTCTTTCCTGTAAAGTGTTTACCGGGGTGGGGGGGAGAGCGCCACTTATTTTAATGAATTATAAATTTAACTCTTTTGCTGCCCTTGCAGGGAAGCTCTCCTCTAGCTGCCTGTTGTGTAAAGAGCCACGTGTCCTTACTACAATGCACCCAACTAATAACACACCCACCCCCCAGGGACGTGGGAGCGCTGTTGGTCTGTGAACGCAGGTCTCCTGCAACGTGCCCCTCTCTGAAAGCGGGGAGGGCCTCAGGGACCAGGTCCTGTCTCTGGGGGCTCTAGACGACACGGTGCTTTGTCCTGCTTTCAGTGACCCCCCCCCCCCCCCCCCGGGCCCCCCCCCGAAACGCCCCCCCCCCCCCCCGCCGGGGGGGGGGGGGGGGGGGGGGGGGGGGGGGGGAAATGAGTGGGCCGCACGAGCCCCGGGACCAGCCCCCCGCCCAGCCCGCAGCCAATCAGCGGGGCCGGAGCCAGCCCGGCGGCGCTATAAGAGAGGGGGGGCCGCGGCTCCAAGCCGACTCGGCTCCCCGGGACCAGGGTTAGGCGGCGCTGGGACCATGTGCGGTGAGTGACGGGCCCCGCCTGGCCTGGGGACCCTCCCCCCCAGAAACGGAGGCCTAGGGGAGCCTTCGTCCCCCCTCCCCCCGCTTCTCCTCAGAAGCCGGAGAACACCGGGGCGCCTCCTGTCCATCCTCCCAGGGGCCCTGGCGTCTGCAGGCCCCCCAGAAAGTGGAAGCCCCTGAAACGGGGGCGGGGGGGGGCAAGGGGGCACCTCCTTTCCAGCCCGCACCCCAGCAAGGAGACGCCCTGGCACCGCCCCTTCTCCCCCCAGCTGAGCTGGGGCCCGCGGTGGCATCGCTCCTCTGGGTTCGCCCCTCGATCCCCAAAGCTTGTTGCTTTCGTGCAGGATGCTAGGGTGCGGGGGGGGGCAAGCTAGATGACTGGGCTGCTCCCCCCCCCAATCTGGGGAAACGGGGAGGGGGCGGACTATAGGGTCCTTAGTGGCCACCGCAAATGGGAGTGAGGACAAAGCCTATCTGTAAATCCTATTACAAACGTGTGTGTGTGTGTGTGTGTGCTGTAAATCCTATTACAAACGTGTGTGTGTGTGTGTG